>CM068323.1:18061015-18078515 GCA_034766995.1 Acanthacorydalis orientalis
GTTCAATTCCAAATTGTGAGACTTATTCAGCAGTATTCAATAATTCTTATATTATTATTTAGATTTTTTTGCTTAAATTCTGTATAACGACTATGCAAACATCTTACTTTATATTTGAAGACGACGGTAAAAGTGTAAAACTTTGTTTCGTTTTTATAACAAAATCGATTAATATATAGTACTGTAAAAAATATATCAATGATAAATAATGATTACTGTGTCTGATTTCAATAAGCGCAACAGAGAGAAAAAAATATTAAAGGTCTATGAACGAACGTTTTTATGTACATATAATAAAATTTGATATTTAATTTTCAAACATGGACAGGAAGCAAACCGTATATATATTATCCCTGCATTATAATTTTTTTTTATAACAACGTAATTAAATTCTTTATTATATGTTATCATTCAGCAGTGACAGTAAATTAAAAAAACGACATTAATTTTTAATCCTAATTGTAATTCATTATTTATGTATGGTACTGTTGTTTTTCATATAAACGACTTTTTGACTTATCGTCGTCTCTAAATCTGTAATGTAGTCGTGTATTTTTTATATAACTGCACTTCCATGTTTATGCATATATTAATATATGCATAAACATATATATATATATATATATATATATATATATATATATATATATTAATATATGCAATTTATGCATATATTTTAATGTATGTATTCGCACGCTTATATATATATATATATATGGATGGATGGATGGATGTTTGTATCGATAATTCGCTCCATTAAATATAAAAACTTTTTAATAATTTTGCTATTAATATACCACTAATCTATAAATACAATTTTGTCAACAATTTCTATATGCAAAAAGTATAGTTTTATTGTTCATTAACTTACTCATATCTTCCTTTCAGTCACTTTCAAGTTCTGCTTTTACAACAGATTTCAAATTACATCTCCTTATATATTTTCAAATTTCCAGTTCTACAGAAGATGAATCAATAAGAAATCGATTGTGAAAGCACGAACTCGGAAATGTGTGTATGTGTCTATAATGAGAGACTTGTTTTTTTGAAGTAAATATTTATTTTTAAGCATAAGAAACTAATGGTTTTAAAAATCGTCATTCAAACGAATGTTTTGTATAAACTGATTAAATTTTACAAAATAAACTTGATACAAAAAGCAATATAATTCATTATTATTAATATTATATATATATATATATATATATATATATATATATATATATATATACACGTGTGTGTATCTGAATTTATATATAATTCAACAAAACATCTATCTTATTTACATTTTATGTCAGCTCTCGCATAGATTTCTTGAACCTATAATTATGAAAATTACAGATTACAACAAACTTCGTTGATAACATACGATGTATATTAGTTTTAAAGCTTTAAACATCGTTTTACTAAGGTCTACTTAACATAGATAAGGAATACAAATTTAGTCGGTGCGCGTATGAAAATATTATGATTACATTTTATGTTAAACGATGCTATACACGGAAGCTCGATTTATTAAACTTCATTTTTGACTCATTAGCTTTATTATCACACTTACAAAAGACTATTAAAATAGATTTATTAACATATGTATATATATATATATATATATATATATATATATATATAATCATGTGTCTGTAATTTATGTATGTATTCTACAGTTCAAAAAAAAAAAGATTATAAATTCTCAAGACTGAATGCACTTATTATTTGTAATGTTAAAACCATGCAGATATTCTAGACGCCATAGTTTCTTTTAGAAATAACTGTAACATATTCTGTTCTAATAATTGTACCGTTCGACATTAAATTTCAGTATAATATTCAATAGTTGAAAAATATACCAGTTTCGTAAGATTCGTATTTGATTTTTTAATTATGTTCTTATATATTTTACACGGTAAATGTGTTAAAATGTATTAATAATGTAATTTTTTTATATTAATATATCGTTACTTGTAGGTAAAAGGGCTTAAATCATTTCTTTCACGTTTGATACATGTAGTGATTATAGATTTTTAGTTTATTTAGAACTGAGTGAAGGTTTTAAATCGAGTAATCCTACATAGTTCTGCATTATGTCAAATGACAAAATCTTTTAAAACTCAATCAGTTTTTTGATCTCGTGTTGAATGTGATATCTTAATTTAAGCCCTTTTCATCGAATACAAAAAATATATTTAAATAATGTTTCACATGTTAGACAAAGAAATATTTTTTGTTATGTTGCAAACCACAAATTTTATAAAATGTAACTTACATCCTATAACACGATCATCTACATCAGTGTAACTAATGTAGTGATTACAATATTCATACACGAAAAAAATGTATAGTAAAGAGCATGCATCATTCTTCTTGTGTACAAAAGATTTGTATCGGATCAATTCGTCTATTGACAGATTTACAATCGACAAACAGACAATGGCAGGAACAATGTGATTTAAAAAACAAGAAATCGTTCCAGTCATGCCTGTGAGATTTGGATAGTGGAGTGGTCGTATCGGATTATACAAACAAGCTGGGGGCGTTAATTTCTATCTATTTATGATATGTTCTAATATTCATGATATTAAACATATTCACACAATCATGACAATATGATTTAATTCGCGTGTGATTTGTTAAATGTAATTTCGGCCATCGGCTGCAACACGATTCGCCATGAGCTATAACATCCGATAGGTCAAACCACTTAATTACAAATTGCATCCAGCATATGTAATATCATAGCATATGAAATCCTGTTGCTGCGACTAACGAGCCAACGCTCTATAAATCGATCTATACGTTAAGACACGCACACACACATGCGAGTGAGATGAAACATCACATTAACGCTTATGATATATAGATTTGTCTCTGTCATCGTCGCGCGAATCGTACACTACATCACTAGTTAGATGCTGGATTATCAAAATGGCTTCACATAAATCAAGAATATGTTCCATTATAAGGGCATCGGACCTTCTAGATTCACGTTCTTGCGGAGGCAATAACATAAATTCAGATCATTAATTTAATAAAACATTCTGTTTGATTGTGTGGTTATGAGACTGGTTGTAAGCACTCCACACGTATCATATATGTGGCCGAGGACAATTAAATATCGTACCCCCGTCACCGACGTACGAAACACAATGGTTAACCGGGAACACACTTGCGCGAGCTGTATTTATTATTTCATTATGACATTTCATATAATGGATGTGTAACGGGTTTCACCTCTACGGGTTTACCTCCCTTACCACATAAATAGGTTGTAATAAAATGTCCCCTTGCGACCAATTTCGAAAATAAATATTAACTATAATATTTCCTCTTTGAGCAATAATCGAAAGTTGTATTCTTGTTTGTTGCTTATGTGATAATTCAAATTTTAGAATTTATCGAATTGCATCGGTGTACCATTAAAACAATCAAACTCAGAGAATTTATTTGATATCGATTCGTTACTAGAAGTACCGGGAATTATCTCAATAAATAAAAAGAGTGTTCAAAAATACACATATACAGACGTATAGATATTTATATCTTTAAAAATTCACCAGTTAACTTTGTTTTATTTACAAGTGAAAAAAAATTCAAATATATCACATACTATCAAATAAGCTATTAACAAATATAATTGAACTGGTTTTTCATAAATTATTTCACTTTTCAATTCTAAACAATTGTTAATTCTAACCAAAATCACCTTTCTGCACCACCATTATCGAAATATGAATAATTTTTTGTGATTTATAAAATATACATTTGAATAGATTGTAATCTTATAATAAATACTTTCTGTGTTTTATATTAAAAGAAGACATATTACAATTTGAAAGAAGGAAAACTCGTTTAAAAGATAAACGTACAACAATCTTGTATAAATATTTAATTTGTTTTGACGCATATGCAAAAAAAACGGAATAATTTTAAAATCCTTTTATATTTAAGCCCGGACAAACATACGCGATTGAAATTCAAAACACGGCCATAAAATTTAATAACCGCACATTCTAAACTGTTTATTTTTTAATAATATTCTGTCCATTCGACTAGCATCGAATCTAAATAATAGTTATTTGAATTAAAATCAACTAAGAATATCAACAGATTCCTACATTCAATTACTGGCACGCATAACGTATTGCAAATTTATATTAAATTAAGTTTCGTTTTAATTAGAGCAAATAATATGCTTACCAACTTTTTTCCGTGCAGTGTAGAAAGAAATATAAATGCTTCGGGATAAATTGACTTTGTAAAAGAAGTAATAAAACACACATACCCATACACATATTTAAAATGTCTGAAAGGTTATTGATCACATGATACCCTATAATTAACAAACGTGATTACAGATAATATCCCTAAACCTACGCTACTGGTTATATGCGATATAATTTATACTGTACATGAACATACGTCTACAATTATGGACGAGAACTGTTTGGTCTTGAATGAATTATGATGTGATTCAACGTCATATGAACTAATTGATGTGTATTTCACCTTTGCAATATGTGTACATACACAATTATTAACATACAGTTCATATACAATAATTAAAATTATATTTTGAAACATATTGTCTGCATGTAAAGATATAAAAGAATTGACATTGTTCATTATTAGTAAAATTTGAAAAATACTTGTATTCAATGATTGATAATTCTACTGGTCTTGAAATTCAGTCCAAATGATTTTAAAACTTAAATATAACAGTTAATTAAAACGAAACATGCAATATTATTAATCTTCTCAAATAAAAAGAACTACTGGAATATGACTTTAATTAACATCAAAATGTATAATTATTCAATCAAATAATAAATTAACATGTTCAGAAAGGCCAATTTATTTTTTTTACATACTTGAATATATACATTTTTCAGTTCTTTAGAATATATAAATATATTGTATTGGCGGTGTCGATCCTGATGAATCGCTTGAATAATTAGTTATTATCACTAATTTCGACTCTAAACCATTTTTATATAAGTTTTTAATATAACTTAATTCGAGTATTTCAAAAAACAATATAAAGATACTATAATGATTTTAAAAAAAATTAAATCATATTTCAGTTAATTTTATTTTTATTTTATGATTTTTATTTATACTAACAACATAGACAAACAGAAAAACACGAAATCAAATAAAAATCATAATTTAAAAATTATAACATTTAATTCTAAGACGTTCTTAAATCTTGATTATTTCTAATGAATATATATGTATATATATATATATATATATATATAAATTTTTAGCATACAATTTTGTTTGGTAATTAAATCCCTTGTCAACCCTTTTCACATATATCTACATCTAACGACCTAACGAACCATGGAATTATTAAGTATATATCTAACTCGAAAATGACTTCATAATAATGGGTTAGTAAATTATAGTTTTAATCCTAAATTGGCTCAAAAACATACTACCTGTGTTTACCGTATTGGTACCTCTCTACATTTTACACCTGTTTAAACTAACGATATTAATAATTCGATCGGAATTGAGCCACGGAAACAAAATCAAAGTTGAAAGCAATTTAGATCATAATTGAAGATTTGCCAGTCATAAAACATACACAAGGAATTATATAAATGATTAATTCTTATTCTTATTTATATTTTATATATATATATATATATATATATATATATATATATATATATATTTACCTCTTTTCATTTTTATTTCGGTAGTCTAGTATTAATAAAAAAACACATCCTTATGTCCGTCCATCATTTCAAAATCCTTTTAATATAATTATCCACTCGAGGAGATAGCAATTTCTCATACATGAAGCACTCACTATATACCGTACACATAGAGGCAGGAAAAAAATTATAGCTCTTTTAGAAAATTACAGCTCCCGTCATCAATCTCCTTACTTAAATTTTTTGTCATATGACATTCACAATACTGGCCATTGTCCATACCTAATGTCCTCGGAGTTGGTTTTCAGTGGAAAATTACCATTCTGCAAACATCTTTTTGACTAAGATAAATTAACATTTTATTCTATACGATGTGACAAGTCCGACATATGTTGTATTAACGACAAATAAGATCAGAGGTTATAAAAAATCGACCTTTTTTTGTTCTTCACGAGCCAAGATATCATTTTTTAAAGATGTGCTTATTTTTATTACATATTTTTCGATTTATTTAAACTTACACCATTTATTTACTTATATATATATATATATATATATATATATATATGTATGTATAATATTTTATAAATTATTAATTGCATCAATATTTTTTGTATAATCCAAAAAGTATATACAGCATTTCACAATAGAACAATATTATTTAGCGCAAATTTTAACATTTTATTAAATAAATATTTTGATTCAAAAACAGCTTTCAGTTAATTTGAATTATTGAGATGAAAATATTCAAAGCTTTAATTTAATGTTCTTGAATTATATATTTTAAACAATTTTGTATAAAATACATTAAATGTACATGTATCAGAAAATATAAACATTTCGATATATAACGAGAAATCCAGGTAAACACTGAATATTATTTGTAACAGTCTTCCCTTTTTAATGAAACCCCATAACTTCACGTGGTAATTAAAGTAAAAAGTTGTTTAATTTTCAAACGCTGATACTAGAACTGCAAACAGGTATTTTACATTTTAATGGAATTATACATAAAAAGCAATGTGTGTATATGTTTTTTTTTATAAACTTTGTTTACAAGTGAGTCCATTAGTAAATTAAATGTAGCTTTCTGTACCAATATTACTAGAGATCTGTCATATATATATATATATATATATATATATATATATATATATATATATATATATATATATATATATATATATTCAATATTATTATTTATAATGTATTAAAATGTATTTTTTCAATTCATTTAGTAACATTTCCATACGGTTTTTAAATTTTTTATTATCAATATGAATATTATTAATTATACAGAAGTTATTTACTGTTTTGAAAAAAAAACAGACGTTTTCGTATTGTTAACATTTGATTTAGAGATACTGTGTATGGAGTTAAAAAATATAAATAATTATATACTATATGTACATAAAATAACTGTAATGTTCCCTTGACGATAATAGTACAATTTTTTTCACAAAATTCATCCCTAAATATTTATATAATTTTATTAATAACTGGAAAACAATTAAATTTCGTTATTCTGATCTCTTTTAAACCACATAACTATATTTCCCACCAACAAATACTAACAGTCATATAAATAAAACAAATTCATATGAGTGTACTCGAAACAGATTTAATGCAAGATAAAAATACTGTTATGAATAGCAAAAAAAGGTCAACATGTCACAAATTGCTGACTTTATGTTTATATAAGTACAGTTTCGTTCATATATCACAGTTAAATAAAAATATTCGGTCAAAACAGTCATAAAAAATACAATATGGTGTGTTTCAGTATTAAACTTTATTGTTAGATGGTCTAGTATATTTTCAATTAGATTCGAAAATTTAATAAGTTCTGTTTATTATTTTTATATTTATCTCTCTTTCAAATATTAATTTATCAAATTGTTTTCTCTTTGAAATTCGTATTTTATCTCTTAAAAACATTTTTAATAAGAATAAATATAAATTCTTAATAAGTTTTGAAAAATATATACTCATAAAAATATTATCTTAAGTTTATAAAAGTATAAACGAAAATAATAACTCCATATTTAATTAATTTATTTTTATGAATCATGCTGTAATTAAAAACTGTAGGCTCGATGAAACATTCGCAGCATTAAAAGAAGTGTTTTCGGTATTTTGATTTTATTTGATGGAAAAAGCATGTTCATCGATTTTTCCAGTGTATGTATGCACACGGCAATGGAATATGAATTATGTGTTCATTCTACGTTCATAACTTTTACACTTATTTAAAGTGGAAACACCCAAATGAAAATTGTTATAGAATTTACATTTGATAATTGTCATAAGTTTCATTTATTTATAACAGATTGTTTTCTTCCGTTTCATTTTTGCTTCCTATGTTTATTTCGGTTCTTTTTGTCATTTTTTTTATAAAATTAACTACTTGTAATGTATGCTTTCTTTCATAATATATTAAAGTTATTAGTAACATAATTAAAAATCGTTTTAGTACTTAAACATGTTCAAAAATAATTTATATATAAAATGAAATCTTAACTTTAACGTCAGTTTATATTGCATGTTTGTTAAGTATAAAATTTAATTAATAATTCTTGAGATTTTAAATTGATATTTTCATTACATATATATATATATATATATATATATATATATATATATATATATATATATATATATATATATATAATGCCTACATAAACAGAGTCGAAAGCATTTAAAATTGAATTTCCGAACTTTGTTTTTTTATATATATATATATCTTCTATAATCTGCATTAAAGACTCGTTGTTATTGGAAGCAAAACATCATAAAAGTTTTTTACATTTCCAGTGTTATTAACGAAAGTATTACAAAAGAATGAAAATTACACACACATTTTACTGAATAGTCACATATATATATATATATATATATATATATATATATATATATATATATATATATATATATATAATGTATGTGTGTACACATATCTATGATGGATATATGGAAAAATTAATTCGAGTAAAAATAATCTAAATACAGCATAAATTGTAACTCTAGAATACTGGTAATAATTTCTTGATCCGATATTATAACTAGTAAAATAATCATCGCCTCTCTGAAATATGCCTTGCATGCAGAACGTTAGTTGGGATATTGGATATTGCAGCTTAATTAACCCACGTTCCTACCCATCTCCTTTTCCATATACCACACCACCATCATCACGTCATCATGTCTGCGTGGAACGAACATTGACTGTGGGTTTTGATAATAACGTGTAATATTTTGAAAAGTTTTTTTTCAAATACCATATTTGAATATATATATATATATATATATATATATATATATATATATATATATATATATATATATATATATATATACAAATAGATAAGATAGATTTTTTTATTATAATAAGATGCTGTAATTGTTTATAAATAACATATTTGTTTAGTTCAAGTCATCTTTATACATTTTTATTAAAATTCTAGCGACACTTTTTCAAGGACAAATTTCATGTATGTTGTTTTTTTCATTCATTCCAAAACATTGCTCAATTTAGTATGAAAAATGTCATCATTTAAGACGCCTCCAGATTATATTATAACATGACTCATGATGTTATTAAATAAACAATCTTGTATACGGTTCAGGTAAAATATTCCATATACATGAAACAGTGATTTATTTGTATGAAAATAAGTTAAGGCACAATATGTACAATTCGTTTAAATTTACAATAATAAAAGTGTAAATTTATGTTGATATTTTTTTTCTATAAAATTAAAAATAAAATCTTAAATAATGTCAGACTAGAATGTTTAAAAGTAATATAATTGAATACTCTTTGTTCTTGATCTTTTTAAAGATTTAATTTATTCAGAATTATTTATATAATAAAGATGTAAATATGTATGTAATAACGAAGATAAATGATCATTCCAAGGGGTTAGAAACACGGTAGTTCCTCTGTATTTTATAAGTTTTTCCAAATAAGTTAGAAAATGAAGTTAATTTTAATATCACAAGATATTTTCCTGTTATTAATAATTATAATATATTTTTATTCAAACTGTAAAATATTAAAAGATAGCAAACTTTTTATAGAATTACTAAAAAAGTTAATATATATATATATATATATATATATATATATATATATATATATATATATATATATATATATATATACACTTCTGATATTGTTTCAAAATTAAAGTATGTAGGTAAGTCTAAATGTAAAAAGGACAGTTGTGTCTCAAAACTGTCGATTATTGTACTTAATTGTTCAACAGAGTGAATTTACTTATAAATTCGACTCTAGTTTTTTTCATATTTATGGAAACATTTTCTTTCTTTGAAAAGGAAACGTTAAATATTACATCGAAATAATTACACAGTTAAATAATTGACTGAGTATTTTCTATTTTCAATTATTCCAAAAGACTAAATTTGTTTGAAAATCTGATAAGGAATTTATTAAAAAATGAAACTATACAATTTCCCTGCTCGTTACGTTTTAGACCACCACGTGTACAAAAATGATAATAATTTTAATTAAAACGATAAGCCAGTAATGTTTATCAAATAACTATTATCGATTAGAATCGTACGAATTAAATAAATGAGATTTAATATCATAGCATTATACGCATTTCACTGAATGACAATTTCGAAATGAAACAGTTTATTCAAATCCGGTTAAAAACTTGATTGACGTGGCTCATGTCAATATTTTAACAGCGCGAAGCCATCGAAAACAGTGGATTCACATTATTATAATCCATTAAATTTATCTCGTAACACATGCATCAAAATTCAATTATTCAATTTAGATGTCAGCGTACGATAACTGTAACACTGTAAAATACTTTCCAGGACGAGTAATTAATAAATGGCGGGCTCGCATGTTGCGTTTGTGTTTGCCTTTGGGGGAGAATTTATTATAACGGACAGAAACCATAATTGGTCCTGTAACGCGTTGACGTTTACTACTTGGGCGTTGCTTATCTCGTACGCTGCCAGAAGACACTTTTCTGCATTGATTACAAACGTATTTTCCTCGAAATTCTGACACACGCATCCATTATGACTTCCTAGCTACGTCGTTCTGTCAGTAATAGTGGGTAATATCAGATCGTATATTCGGAAAATGTGTACACACAAGTACGTTTAAGAAAAACACACGCACGCACACACACATACACACACACATACACACACACACACGCACACATATATATATATATATATATATATATATATATATATATATATATAATTTTAAAAATTTAACTTTTCTATTTGAGATCTAATTCGTAAAAATAATTTTTTATTTGGATAAAATCGTTCATATTTCTAAAAGAAATAACTTTTTTTCTTTAAATATTCTGTTACAATAGAAATATAGCCTAATTATTAAAAACACATTTAAATAATATTAGTTATTTTCACCGAAATTCATAAAAACAGACATGTACGTAATTTTATAAAACGGTAAGAGTTTTACTAGTGATTTGAATTCATCGAACGAGCACTATATACGCAAATCAATGCTTTTGAAAATGAAGCGTCCAATTTCGAGTGAACAAGTTTTAATAATCAAGAATCTTCTCGACGAACTAATTACTTTTAAAGAGACGAAGATATTCGTATCGGAGAGCCAATCAGAATGCTCATTAAATGATAAGCTCTCGTACGTTCGAATTAAAACATTGATGATTTCTGTTTGAACGCGGTAAGAAGTCGAGAAGTTGAGTTCAGTCTAGTGGCAAAAATTATATAATCCTGAATGTAGAATTAAATATTTAGAGTCCGTCTACAAATTCGATTTTCTTTTAAAAACATTTTTATTTGTGTTATTTGTACGTTTATTAAATTTAATATTTTTTTATTATTATACTATTTATTCAGAGTATATTATTTCTCAAATCTTTTTTCAATACTTGTGTTTTATTCCATTTATAACAAGTGTTATATGTGAATGCTTTTTTAATCCCCTTAAATTTATAACATACAGAGTTAACAGTTCTTCGTATTCAACAACAATTCCATCCATATCCTATAGATGTTTATTTCAATAGGTTGTTGACACGTAATTGACAAACAAATAAATTTGTCGCACATATGCACTTGTATTTATTTAAATCGTACCGTTATATCTCTTTACACTAATCGTTCGTATAGAGGAAAATAAATAAATGTTAGTACATGTTTATATATTTTATTATTCTTTTTTTTGTTCGTAAATTAAATCACAAACAATCTTTAGACAGCTGTCACAGTTGACAATAATAATCCGAATTTAAATGAAAAGATAATTGGAAACGATTTCATCGCATAATTATTCACCATAAGAGGACATTAAAAATCTTTCAGTGCTTAAATCCCTTCATTAATTACTTCTTATGTGTATGAAAACATTCGTGATTGTTAATTTCATGGTTTTAAATAAGTATTTGACATTATTTGTTTAATAATTCTTTCGTTACATGTTAATTATTTATGCAATATAAATATTGGTATATTTTTTTAATACTTTTGGCTCACTTGTACAGAAAAAACTCGATTATATTCGTTTTATAAATTAATAAATAGAAATGATTAATTAAAAAGATGAATATAAATAATGATAACGCCATAAAAAATATATTACTACTATAAATACGGTTTTAAAATCCAATTCTAAAATATACCACTGTTTTTTGTAATAATTAATCAATTTAACCGATTTATTAATTAATTAATACAGCTACAACATTTTATATAATTTAAAAGTATAGTCGTTTAATGTGATACAATCTAATTGTAAATTTAAAAAATAATAATTAATTTTCTAAATATTATTTTAAAGAAAATCAAATTGAATTTGAAACAATTACATTCAAAAAAAAATACAATATAACTTTTCGTCAACGGTTTAAACTTTAAGAATAATTAAATTTTAATATAAATATTTTTTATAAATTTCTGTCTAAATATTTATTTCAGTTATTTGAAATTAATCCATATTAATTTCATCACTGATATTATTTATTTATTTTCGTTTATAATATACAAGAATATATATATATATATATATATATATATATATATATATATATATATATATGTATATACATACATACATACAATGTTATATAGATGAATGCTTGTTCTATTCAATTTAAATAAAAAGCACTCGAGTTGACATTCGTGTAATATCCTGTTACGAATACGCCATTAATTATAAGTTTCAATAAGTCTATTTCGTACATTTCCCACCTTATAGTTCATGTGTTGTGAACATATAACCATTGATTTGAAGACAACTAGACAGATGTATAATTACAAATTGATACTGTTTTTGTCTGATTGGATGTTGTCAAGCAGTTCACCCGCATTCCTTAACCAGAGAACATACGCACACACTTAAAATATACTCTCCAAGTGTGTGTATGTGTGTATGTCTATATATATATATATATATATATATATATATATATATATATATATATATAGATGCATATACACATATATTCATACATATACACATTTATAAAATATATGAACGGTATGTCAGGCAGATGGCGTCTCAAAGCTGAACAGCAGACGTCTTAGGTTCAATGTTGCAGATGTTTGAAATGATGATCGTTGACCTCGATACTACGTCCAGTGTTAAATATTGAATATTTATTCGATCTGCATTAATTATAAATAGATATTTTATAAAATGACTCATAAATATACAACAGTGCATGGAAAACTGTTCTTTGAATACTGTTACTTTTATATGTGCTTCTTCAATTTTTTGCTCTGTTTTTACTCAGTATTTTCATAGCTGTCATTAATTTATTTTCTATTAATTTTATTAAAAATCTCGTTTACATTTCACACTGATTTCATCTCATAAGAAGACTTCAAATTGTTTATTCCAATTGTTGTAATCTATTTTCATCTAGATTTTTAATAACATAGTAAAAATCATTCACAATAATCTATAACTTTGTGATAGAACAGTAATGTCTACTGTACAAACTTAAAATTTTCTGATTTTCATAGAACGAATTTCCATTCTAACAGTTTTTGTAGGTTTAATGATTATTAAATTAAAGTCATTAATTTAATCATTAAAACACTTATTTGAAATCATTTATTTTAAACAAAATAAGAAGACTTAATAAATGATTCTGTTAATATTAATTATACATTTATAGTTTATATATATATATATATGTAATTATATACTAATTAGATGATACAATAAATACGAAAGGTATTACTGCATGTGATTAAATATTATTATATTGACTTTCATATAAATAGAATAATCTTTATAAAATTTATAGAATTTCTCTTTTATAGCTTGAGCTATTTCTTAAATAAATTAACGATACATTTACGTGATACAATTCAATATTTTTTTTACTATTAATGTGAAAAAGCTTATATTGGTAACTTTAAAAGTATGTGCATGTATACAACAGGTACAAGCCAAATTTGTATACATATTTCGCAAGCAAGTATACGTGACGCAGTATCAAGAAAATTGCACTCATAAACGTAAAAACATCGATCAGTTATATGTATTTACGCCGCTGTAGTTGAAATATTTTTATACGAGCGGCATTTGGAAAAACGAAAACGCACACAGTTCAATAACCTACAGGAAATGCGAGGCATTTCGAAATATCTCCTTTTTATGCACTGCCATTTTAAAAACGACCGACAAAGAAAGACGCACACACATATATACCTACATATATATATATATATATATATATATATATATATATATATATATATATATATAGCGCCATGAGTAGTCACAGTCAACAAATAACCGTCATGACAGTAATTATTTTATGTTTGTGAAACTAAAACGCAGTTTCTGGAATTCCATATGTTTCAGGACCTTTAATCTCGCCGAAATGAACTGATTTTTGTGGCAAGCAAAAAAAAAAACAAAATTTCTTTTGAATATGATGCGAACTGTTTGTTATTTTTACTGTTAATATTACTGAAAAAATGCCAATATCAAATTTCGTCATCATTTATTTCAGATTCCATTTAGTTTCTCACGAGATTGCCATCTGACAGTTATATCTATTCAATATCGAATAATATGCTGAACATATGTGCACGTGTGTTTTTTTATTTCGTCAATAATATCTAATATATATATATATATATATATATATATATATATATATATATATATATATATATATAAATACATTTTAATGAAATGTATTGTAACTGATATATTGTTAAATTAATCTGGGAAAAAATTAGAAAAATGAAAATGAATTCTATCTGCAATCTTTAGTGTTTACATGTGAAGACGAAATCACTAAGCAAGTATAATTGCAATTAATAAATATTTCAAATGTTCAATTCAAGACTTATTGTAATGAAAACTGTTTCAAATGTCTACACAAAACCAGAGTCTTTTTGAAGTAAATGAATTGCTGACAACAATATTTTTATGAAGAATTATATATCATAGTTTAAAATAATAACCTATTTACTATTTACCCCTTTTAAAATATTTAATAATTTATATAGACTAACTTGATATCTATTTGAAAAACGAATTAAGCCCATTATACACATTTGAATATTTTTCAAATATAGAAAACTACAAATTGTTTGACTGGAATACATTTTAAAATATATATATTGTACTGAAATAGGTGTGTTACATTTTAAATATTAATATATATATATATATATATATATATATATATATATATATATATATGTTTATGTATATATATATATATATATATATATATTGTGTAAATGACCAAAATTTATTTTCTAGTTAAAATGATAAATTCGAATTTTCAGTGAATCTATTTTTCAATTGATTTCCCAATTTATGAATTCATTAATATTAGTTTTATAAACATTAACTTTATTTAATTATCAATGTTTTTCTTGGTACATATCTGTTTTACTTAAAAAATACATGATTTCTGTTCACGATTAAGATATTTAGACTTTAAAAACGCCAATTAAAAGTTATCAATGAAAGAAACGAACTGTAATAGTACAAATCTGTGTTTGATTCATTTACTTTTATTTCGTTTCACTTAAATTTCAGTAACAGCCATCGTTTCACGTATTTTGTGCCGTGAAGTTTGTTTTTCGTATAGCGAATTCACCAACTAGTTAATTAAATAATTTAACCATACAAACATCCAAAACGTTCCATGACCGTCTGCCATATAATTACGATCATTAACACTCATTTTGATACGAAGTTGATTAAGTTTGCATGGAGCTATTTAACTCGCATTTACTTTAATGTAGTACATGATGTTTGCTGTGTTAAGTTACGAGTTTTGTTAGAGAATACATAAAGTTAGTTCACAAACTCTTAGGTGCGTTAATAATTGTTCACGATGAAGAAAGCTCGGTACGAGATTGTGTTGTATTTGTCAGAAATGTACATCGAATCTTGGATGGAGGGATTAACGTCGTAATAAATACTGCACTAATTTATAAAATATGATCCTTTTTAATATGATCTAATTTAGATCGTAAATTTAATAGAATTATAATTTAGTTTAGTTTGAAAATACAAGATAATTTAATTTTAAAATAAAAATTATTATTATTGTTAATAGTAATGTTATTTCTCTCCCTCTCTTTATATATACATATATATATATATATATATATATATATATATATATATATATATATCAATATGTAGAATAAAGTTCATTTCGTCTTTATGCCTGATTTAAAATTAGTTTCCTTTTTTCTACAAAAGAAAAACATTCAATTAAATTACTTTTCCCTGCCTTTATTTATAAATGTAAAACCTCATATTTTAATCAAAATAATTGAACAATTTCAGTCAACATAAGGAGTATTTAAATGTAACTAATAAAAGGTATGTTTTTTAAGAACTGCCCAGTAATGTTCAATAAATAGTACAAATATATAAAATTTAGAAAAAGAATTCGTCCAACAGTCAATCGTACAACATACGAGTATATATATATATATGTATATATATATATATATATATATATATATATATCTTCATCTTTATTAAATATCTTATCTCTCTGTAACAAATCTGTTATGCAAAAACAATATAATATTATTTTTATTCTATTATTTGACATTTTCCAATAACGACCTTTCAACGTTTTAGTAAAAAGAAGCTACTAAAAATAACTAAAATAACATTCACTTCCTAAGGCAATCATTTAGTAGTCCGATAAGATGAATACTGTAACATGATTAAAGATATTTAAAATAGATACTGAAGCTTATATATTTTACAAGAAAAATTTCATTAAACGTTATGAAACTGAATAAAAGATAACATATTTTACATATATATATATAATTATTTCGAATAAAATAAATGTAATTGTATATTTTTCAAACAAACAATTACATGTTTTTATCATTGGAATAATTTCTAATGAACGCGAATTTAAACAACCGTGATTTATATATTGTTGGCCAAGTCACAAGTATGTAGTCTGGCGTAGGTAATGGGTCGAGACATTACTTCGTAACCATTGTCAAAGTAATTATGTTCCTGAATTCTGAAGCATTCCTTAAGACCAGTCTGGAATCTTAACATAAATTAATTCGTAATTGAAGTTGAATTTATACGAGAACCAACATCAGCAACAACACCCCACAAGTGTATGTATATGTGCCTGCTGTGTAAGCATTTTATTTTTGGACATTGTTCGTAAACATACAAAACGTCATTTATCTTTCTGACATTTTCACTCTCACGTAACGTTGTGATGCAATTGAGATTAAGTTAATGAATAACATAGTGTTTTTAATTACACGTTTTTTTTGAAACACTTATGTTTGTTTACACAATTTATCAGTACGAAAATGAT
>CM068323.1:18083515-18160511 GCA_034766995.1 Acanthacorydalis orientalis
TTGAAGTAAATTAGAATATTCATGAAACACTGTAATAATATTTAGATTGACATAAAATTTACAAATATGTCGATTTTGATTAAATGGCACATAAAATCTTCACATTAATATATAATAATCTTCAATAATCGATTTACACGACGGTTTGTATATACATTTTTACAAATTGGGAATAGGATACAGGTGAAAGTTGGGATTGTGGTAGGTTTTTATTGGAATCACGATTATTTCATCCACACTATTTCTCTGTAATATTCTACAAAAAGTTTGTAGTGTTTAATCTTATTTTAGAATACATGTATAATGAACAAAATATAAAAATACAATATATATATATATATATATATATATATATATATATATATATATATTATATACATGTTTTGAATACGCATGTAATATTATCTAATAATACCGAAAAAAATGTTTCATATGTATATTTAATGTTATAACTGAATACCATAAATGTATACCTCGTGTACACTATTCCCGTCCGGTTGTCATAAATATTGAACAAAGTCTACGAAACACAAAAATATCACAAGTCATTACAAATTGAATGAAATCACAAATAAATAAAATGTGCGCAGTTATTAGTTCACATTAATTGATAACTTTATTTCAATGTTGTTTAGACAAATCGTTTATTCATTTCGACACATCACAAAATCACATCGGCATTCTTAAACAACTGAAAATCAACTCATACAAACAAGCACGGATAGAAATAAGCACAGATTACTTTGACCATATTGTTATTCATATGTGTAAAATTCATAGTACAATATTCAAATGCATTGTTTTTGTTTTTCCGTGATTTAAAAACGGATGAACGTATTAACTGAAATATATTTTTTATGAAAATTTCATTCGGATAGATATAATCGTTTAAAATATTAAACGATATTCTCTGAGTTTATTTTTTTAATACATTATTATTAATGATTTCATTTTTTTATATTTTCTTTTTTATTTAATGGTTATGTTTATTTGGGGATTTTCTTCTGAAACTATACATAAATACTGTTATTAACTTTTACACATTTAATGAAATATTTGACAATAAAACAATTTTTTTTATGCAATACCTTCTATTATGGAAACTAAATCTCTCTACTAAATATTTTTTAACTTCCTATTAAAATGTAATTATTTAATCTACGATTTATTTTATTTTCTGTGTATCATTACTAATAAATATTATGTTTTCTTTATTTTTACTGTATTGTTACAATAATACTCTTTCACATCCCCCCACATACATATATATATATATATATATATATATATATATATATATATGTATATATATATATATATATATATATATGTATATATATACATATAGCATAACAAACTTTTCTTTATCAAACTATCTAATTTTTTTTCTTTTATATTCTAGTCATATTTTGATACTACTATCGTTATTTTCAGGATGGAGACATATAAAACTTAATGAGGCTAAACAATAAATTAATATTTAGTAAAAATATTGTATATTAATTCATTTCTCTCTCTTTATCTATCTATCTATATCTATCTATGTATCTATATATATATATATATATATATATATATATATATATATATATATATATATATATAATAAACACTAAATATTTAATTTTAAAAATCAATTCAGTGCAAAGAAACTGTTCAAGTTAAACATTCCATATTACCGGAAATATTATTATTATATATACAGTACATATATATATATATATATATATATATATATATATATATATATGTATGTGTGTGTGTATGGAATTAGATATGTACCATGATTCATTATTCAAATTTATATGTACATGATTTGTCCAAATTATAAATATTTATAAGATCAAAGCGGGGCAAAACATAAAAGACATTTGACGTTTCCGCCCGTACTGAAACCACCATGTCACATCAACTGACAGGCTCTATTCACGAGGTGACTTATGTCCAAGAAGATAATTAATTCAACAGAAACAACAATAATGTCAGAGGCACTTGTCGTAAATAAGAGCCAAGAGAACAGAAAACAGTAGCGTGTGGCTATTCTCATCATTCTTTGGCGCACATAAAACAGGGAAGAATGCGTATATATGTGTACGTATGTTATATTTTAGTAGATGATGATTAATCATTTGGTAAGTTAATTGTGTATGTGTGTATATGTGCATGTATATATATATATATATATATATATATATATATATATATATATATATGTATATATATATATGCTTGCATGTGTATGTGTACTAATCAAATGACAAGTTTTGATGAATCCCCTCTAAGATAATGAACGTCAGAAAACGTCTCGAGTGTTATAAATAATTACCATATACTTATATGTTTTTTTTTGTAATTTCCGGTTTAATACATTAAGTGGATGTCTTCTTAATTGAAATTTGAATAATTGTACAACCGGTGTGCGTTCAAATATAAATAAATAAAATTAATTCCGGTCATAAATAATATAAAACTTTCAGGTATAACAAGTTAAAAAAAGATAAAAGCATATATTTGTATAAAAAACCTGGTTTCAAATTTAATTTGAAAATTATAAACAGGCAAAATGTTTCTCTTTTTCCTGTAGTAAAAGTTTAATTATAGTTTGTGCAAGAAAGTATATATTCATTAATTATTTATCATTTATTTGTAATTTTTTTGTAAGAGTATCAATTATACAATTAATGAAACTGAAGTAAGTTTCTATTTTAAACAATTTATAATTATATAGAAACCATAAATGCATTTTTGTAACTTATCCAGCAGTTTGTAACAGTAAGTACACCTACGTTGAATAAATGTACTTTTTTATAAAAACAAACACGTTATATGATATAAATTTGCATACAAATTCTATTTATAATATAAAAATGGTCTTAAATATATTTCTATACCAGAAAAAATAATAGCGAATATCTTTTACATCAACTTAGATATCGATGAAGAATTTTTTATATAATATGAAAAATTCCTCAACTTTTTGTGTCACGGAAATGATTTTTTACGTCTGAAACGTTAACAGAAAAAATGTAGGTTAAAAATTAGATATTTTCAGGATTTCTTAATGTATATATGAATCTGTTAAAACAGTTCAAATGTCAATATTTGATTGAAGTGCTAATTCACTTGTGTGCAGTCGACAATTACAAATAGTAAATACAAGGGATTAACTTGATATTAGGTTTAAAATAGATATGAAATTTTGTCGTCGTTCCCAGTACGCAGTCTAGAATAAAAACCAAAATCTTATAAATGCGAAGTGATACTCAACCGTCTAAGGTAATTTACGTTTCGACCCAACGTTCTCAGCGACCGCACCCCGTTATATAATTGTCAGTTGCTCGTTAAACTAATTAATGACTCCACTCCGTCTATTGAAATTCACCAGACTTGTAAAGTACTGTAAGGTATAACTCGGCGGCTGTAACTGTTTATACAGTTTTAATTTGTTTGTTGCAGAAGCTTCCGACTTCTGTGACGATTTATATTTTTATAATTAAGTTGTTTCAACTTGCTGCGTAATAAGATGTTTCATTAAGATATAACATTTGCGCGCGCGGCGCGCGAGGGAAAAATGTTGTTTTCCACTCTCGGTTCACGATTTATACCCTCGATAATTAGATCTATTTGTATCATTACCAGTTTAAAAAATGTTTTTTTTTTAATATATAAAGTTACGTCCTTGTGTAATGCATTAATATTTGAATCGTAACTGGCGAACGATTAATATTTATATACTTTATAAACATTTCGTTGTGTGGACAAATGTTTTGTTGTTTATTATGATCAGTAAAATAGGTGTTTCATCTCTATATTGATAATAATATTTATTTTTTACCACTGGACCGTAGAGTCCTCAACATGTCACTGTCTGTTTTATAAACTACAAGGAAATCTTTTTTTTTTGAAAAAAAAACAACTTAAACTTGTAGACTCGTAATATACAAACGATAATATAATTTCAATTAAAAATATAATTTCTTGTATTCTAAAATTTCATATCATTTAAACAGTCGTCAGGTTAATTAACTAAATTCTGTTTATAATAAATCTTTGTTTGTATCTTTCTACGATGCATGTTTTTATTTCAATAAAACAGATGTAATATATTCATAATATATTTCACTATTTTTTGTTCAAATATGATGTGTCTATTTATCCTAAAATAGATAAACATTATCTTTAATATTCTTGAACCTCTTATTAATTGATATACTCATTCGATCGTAAACACCGACAATTATATCAAATATACTGATTTCGTCATAAAAATCTGTAATCACGACACGTTTTATGGGACGGTCAAAGATGTGTGTATGGATGTGTGTGTGTGTTGAAACCAATTCGCGAGCACTCAAGTTAATGGCATTAAAGTTTTACGACATAAAAACCGTTACTAAGATAGCCAATTGTGGGGTGCATTTGACAACTTTCGTCGCCTCGTCCCGCCACCATGTCCTGTCGGTGACAGTTTGTGAACGGCAACTTTTATGTAATGGAAGTTTCTTTGCCGAGTGTGCCGTCGGGAAACGATTTTTTTTATCACAACTGTTTTCGCCAAGAAACGGAAGTAGAGGACGGAAAAAAGCGTAACGTGAAATGGAAATGCGACAAGATGAATTTTTTGTCGCTCCTCAAATATATTTGTTTAAAAATAAAATTTATAGAAGTTTGACGGGTTTTCGTGGAAAGAAGGGCCTTTGTTTTCTGAAATTCTCAGTACGGTTATCCAACGCATCATCCATTAGAGTGTATTTTATAAACAATAATTATTGTTTAAAGTACTTTACTTAATTTATTCTTTTAATTTAGAATGTAAATCTTTTTATCAGTGTTTTAGTATCGAATATAAGTGTTCTAAAAATTACTGAAGTTAAATATTATTTGTGTTCTTTTTTGTTTGATCTTTTTACTCCATTTGTATTTAAATTACATATAAAATTAATTTAATTAACTGTGGTTATAATTCTTCAATGTTATAAAATTTTAAATTTTATTAAATTAAATTTAAATTTTTAATTTTAAATTAAATTTAAAATTTTAAATTTTAAATTTCTGATTTCGCGTTGTTTCGATGAAAACATCAAGGCTGGTACAGATAACGAGACACTGTTGATGTTGTTGTATTCGGCTGATATGCCTCCGGGCCGACAAGAATGCCGACGACACTTATGTCACAACCGAAACGCGAGGGTCTGATGAAAATGAACACCGCAACGTCATGGAGATGGTAGATCGAGCGATGAAAATGCGTTCGGTCGGCTTTGTTCTCTCGTATACAAGTCGCTCGGATCATGTCAATGCAAAGCAGACCATGGCTGATGAAACATGAACATATTCATCGCCATTTTCATTTATCATTATGCTTCAGATTCACGTCAAATCATTTTCAAACCATCATAGTTTTGATGAGGTGAACGTTTGGACGACACAGATATGTATTTGATGTAAATTTGATTTGCATAGAAATTAAGGTCTCTCGTGATTCAGTGACCTGTAAATGAATACATTGGTAGATAAATATCTATCAATTTCATTTAGTTTATGGTAAATGACACAAGGGTGTCTATACATACTAACTTCCATATATATATATATATATATATATATATATATATATATATATATATATATATATATATATATATATTATATCGTAGAAATTTACAATTGAGGATCAGAAATGTTTGACCAGGAACCAAAATAAATAAAAAAAATACTCAGAGACTATTACTCATGAGAGAGACTATTACTCATGAGACTATTACATTTACTAATGAGATAAGGCTATCAGAAAGCATATTAAAATATATGGAATAAAGCAGTGGCCTTTAAAATTGAAAGAAATCAAAAGAAATATACCTTCATCATTGTTTTTCTAATAGATAAAACTGATAATTATACACAGAAAATCTAAAAGAGGCGAAATAAAAAATACAATTCTAATATTGAATTCAATAACAAATCTAATGAAAAAATATAAGAGAATAATATGAAGCACACTGTACATTAATTAGAGAATAGAGATAATATTAATATAAAATATTAATCAACTTAAATATCTTGTAATGATATAAACATTAGTAACAAATCTAAAGATATAATTTTTGTCCTCTAAACTTTTTTCTCATATCACAAGAATCACTTTATTTATAATATTTTAAGAATCGATTAAATACACACTCGAGTACAGAAGTTATAATTTAATTCGCGGAGTTCTCGAATTTGAACAGCTTCTTATCAAAAACTTATATATTTCGATAGTATTCATATCTTTTTATGTTGTAGAAAACTTGAAAACATCAAATTTATGATAAAATTATATTATACTTTTTTTAATTGTATCTTTTTATAGTTACACAATTAATTATATATATATATGTGTGCGTGTGTATGTGCATATGTATAAAAGAGCTAGTAAAATGAATAAGATTTCACTTTGTAAGTGCAAATGACGGACGGAAAATGGATGAGGTCGACGATGTTTGATGAGGAATACCGCCGGGGTAACAAATAAAGTGCAGATTGGAAATGGTGTAGTGTTGACTGTTGTCAAAGAACTGACCAATTTATCACTTGACCGCTTCACTAGTTCATGTGATGGCGACTTGAAGAGCTTTCGATCGTATCCCAACGTTGGTAGAAAGTAAAGAGAGCACATCAAGCACTCGTTGATAAATGGACTATGTTCGAGTACTAAACTTGTTAAGTACATCCACATGCTAAATGAAAAATAAATAATCTGATATCTAGAATAAACAGAGTTTTGTGATTATTCTTCTATTTGACAGATTTTCTAATTATTTTCGATGTAATTAATTATTTTTTATTTTACTGATAACATAAGTTTAGATCAAAAATTTACTCCAAGTTAAAAACATAATAAAATATGTAAAAACATATAGTCACAGATATTTGGCTACTAAAATATTCTGAAAACTATATGTGACCTCTTTAAATGATTTTAAATTAAACAGTAATTTGAATTCAGTGAAATAGAATATCAAAATTATTCAGTGTTATCTGTAACAAATCAGTTTTCTAAAATTCATAAATACCTATATATAAATGTTTATCAATAAAACGGGAATAAAAAAGTGTTCGCATCTTTAAAATTTACTAAAATATAGATAGTATAAAGAATATTTTTTGTTTAAACGGTTGATAAATAAATCTTTCAAAGGTAAATCATTTTTTCGACGATACATTCACATTATTTTTTTAGTTATATTTAGAAAATGTACGAATAATTTCAGAATTTCTTTTAAAAATATTTATATTAAAGTTATTATTTGTCAATTTTATTTGTTTAAAAGTATTCTAGTCTCTGAATTATTTAAAAAAGTGCTTATGAGTATTATAATAAAAGATTCATATTTTTTATCTATTAACTTCAAATTCCGAATAAGTACACTAAATATATATTTATACACATATGTAAATACTTATAAGCTATTCGTCCATTATCAACACATAAGTACTGAAGGTTTTAAATGAATGTTAAATAAACGTAATTTAATAAACTGCGTGCCTCGTAAGTTGATGGGATTGATTCACGTAAACAAGTTTTGGTCGTGATAAGAGCAGATGCACGTTGATGTCAATCACGGGCTAGACATTTCCACATCCCTGAGGTTGAAGTTATCTCTAACAAAACATTGCACTTAGTGAACGCGTGCGGTGATTTTTCTCTCCATGTACTCGTATTATTATATGATCAACAGAAAATAACATTATATATTTTCTTTCGGATTTTTTATAGAAATAAATAATATAAAAATGTTTATATTGCATACATATGCTGAAAATATAATTCAGTAAAAATTGAATGAAATTTGAATTATTTTCATATTGAAGATAAAGGAATTCAAACGGGTTTTCTTTTAAATTTATTATTTTTTCACTATACTCTGAAATATTTATTTTCAGTTATATATATATATATATATATATATATATATATATATATATATACATACATACATATATTGGTAATTATAAGACTTTATTTTTTAATTATTATAGAATTTAATCGATAAATAAGAAGTATTTAAGTATTACAGTGATAGAGTTACAGAAATGGATAAATATATAAAACATTTCGTATTTAATTTCTGAAAAAATGTTGAATTGTTTATTTATAATCTTTACTCAAATTATTTCATATTTTTTTATCTACAATTTATTTCTTAATTTGTTTTGTATGAAAAAAGCAATAGTTTTATTTTAAACTGTTCGCATACGCATTCTTTAATTTTCTTCTCATTGAAATTTCTGAACTAATATTGTAAAATTCTGTTTTCTCGCTATCAAGAACAAATATAGAGTCTGTTCATTCGTCGTTGAATACATTTTTCTTTCTGCAAATCTCAAGTTCAAAGAACATAATACTCGACAGACACGCATAAAAATGCAACGTGTTATATAACTGTCCACTACAGCAAACATATGGTACACAGTGTCGCCAGTTCTCAATAATGTTTGGATGTTTGAGTTTCCGATATTGAAACCAAACAAACTGTCCCCACTGTGCTGTGCCTGTATCCAATATCTGTCTGTACAAACAAACCGCCAAAGTTTTATGTTGATTCTTTACACATTTGCTTACTTTTGATTTCGTTCACATCGATCTATCTATCTATCTCTATATATATATATATATATATATATATATATATATATATATATATATATATATATATATATATATATATATATATTATCTTAACTTTCTTTCTTCCTTTTTTATTCATTTCCGTTTATCACGTCTCGTATTTAACAATAAGTTCGTTTTATCAATTTTCATACCCTCATGTCATTTAGATCAGAGACGTTTCTAATTTATTTTAAAATCACGGAACAGTTTATTATAAGAGTAATTTAAATATATTTTTTTTTGATCCGAATGTAAGCCTAAACAGATTTCAATATTTAAGTAATATTTATTATACATTTTAAATATAATATATAATATCCATTAAATTCGTGTATTAGTATACATACTTTTTGTATTGATTCATAGGCTGAAGAACTGAACTCAATTGTTGGAAATGCGTTTCGTATGGCCTACGCGGCGCAATTACAAAGACAGCCCACATTCCAAGAGGTCATAGCGTCTCAACTACAAGAGGTTCCTGACACGCACAATAACAACCAATCGATAGATACTAGTCAACTTAATTGGGTATGTTGAAACTATAGAAATATGTATTTGGTATACACAATAGAATCGTTCTAAATATAAACATTGATTGATATTTTCTACTAATGTAAATTAAAATACATTTAAACGTTCACTATAATTTAATACATACGTATGCAATTTTCCCTCAATTTTTCTCCCATTTCAGTCCATTTTTGTCATTAAACAGAATAATCAGATATGTTCAAGAACATAGTTATTTAATAATATTTTACTAAAAAAATCACTTATATTTTTTAATTGCTAGTTCATAATACCCTTAACAGTGTTTAACAACAAACGTATTTATAACTCGACTAGTACATGACAAGACCGAGAGTGTAAATTTAAGACGTCACGTACAGTATGACAAAGGACCACGTAAACCTTGTTCAAAGTAATAAATTGAATCTAATAAAGTTTAATTCATTTTGATTTTAATATTATTTGACAGTTTTGTTATTTATATTTTTTTAGATACATTTTACAGTCACAATTAATGAAAATTGCATAGTGTAAATATTTACGATTCTCTTTAAGAAGTTAATGATCTTGTCAAAAGAATAAAGTTGTTATAAAAACGTATTGAAACGTGAAGTATATGTATATATTCACACACACACACATATATACATACATATATATATATATTCATAAATATGCATTTCATATTTCCGAAATCACAATATTGGATACAACTTTTGTGTAGACATTGGTTTATAGTGAAATTCTTATAGGAAATATTGTCATGCCGTCTATGTATGGAATGCGCAATATTAAATCCGGGAACGTCTTTATTTTTAGGCGAAACACTTGCCCAGGAGTTCAGCAGCGTCAGCACCGCCCGCGGTGACAGACATGAACGTACAAATTGGTGGTTCGACGGGGTCGCCCACATTACGACTGACTAGCAGCGTTAAAGTGCCACCCAGTTCGATTCCCGGTTTACGTACCACGCACGCATTTAACGTTTTATGTTCAGCGCCGAATGAATCCGATCATAAGAATATTAGTCAATCGCAACAGAGTACGCCGAGCAGTGATGAGAGTAATTCACCTACTGAACTCAACTCTTACAAACGATTAACAGATAAACCGCCACTAATAAAGAGAATAGCAATGGGGTTGACTGGAGGAGGTGGTGGATTGATGCTTAGCGGTACAGACGAAGACAGTTGTCCGCTCGTCACCGGAAGCACACCGAATAGTCCGACGAATCGACCGCTTTCCGGCGGTTATGTTAACGAAGCAATCACCGAAAGCGAAACCAATCGAATAAAAACGCTTCCCGCCGAAAACGTAGAGAGCAATAAAGAAATCAATACGAAACATATAGAAATAGATAATAACAGATTACTTCAAAATTCGACCGATCACGAGTTCAAAGCGAAAAGAATATCGCAGATCAGTTCGAGTAGTTCAGCTCCGACAGAAAGCAGTATTGTGGGATCGACGCCGACGCCACCTCCACTGCCCGAACGAACCGACAGTCTCAATAATCGCGAAGAAGGCGAATTAAGGACGGCGCCGTGGTTTCAGGCAGGCATTCCCAGAGAAATCACGCTAGAAGTGCTCGGCCAAGAGCCTGTCGGTGCTTTCATGGTACGGGAAAGCACAAGTAAACCTGGATGCTATGCGTTGTCGTTACGAGTACCAAGAGACTTTCAACCAACTGGTATAGCACATTATTTAATAATGAGAACAAACAAAGGATATAAAATTAAGGTAAAATAAATTGTTTATCAGCCCACATACTTTTATTGAAATTAAAAAAATCTGACCATTCGTTTTCTATTACATATATATATATATATATATTGAAAAGCGATGCAATTAGTGTAATTTCATTAACAAATAGCTATTCTCACCTTTTAATATCATTTATTTATAACAAATAATATAGATAAATAATTTAAAAACACAGTAACGCTCTGAAATAAAAATTGTCGTATTTTTCAATTTGCAAATAGCATTGTCCTAAAAACATACTTTTATATAAATTATAATCTTAAAAAATAAAAAATCAAAATCGATGGACAAATTATAATCAGTTATACTGTACATGAACTTGCATGTAAATATATTTAGTTTAAGCTCTTTACATCCAAACTCGATTATACAGTATTTAAATCGCTTTTCATTTATTTAGAAATTGAAACAACTCAACATACTCTAAACATTGTAAACGTTATGGTAATATTTGTGTTTTTGTCCGATGTCATTGTTTAATAAAAGTTGAACATACTCGTTTCGCAGGGATTCACGAAAGAGTTTACCACACTGACGGCATTAATTACACACCATTCTGTAATGCCAGAACTTTTACCGTGCCCACTCTCGTTGAGCCGATATAATCCGAGTTTCGTCAAAACGGATTCGAATCGAGATTTCGCCGACATAGATTCCGATCCTGACTACAACACCCTCGCAGATTTTCGCAAAATGATGGCAGATCTGAACGTATGAACAACGTATCAAAACTAGCCGTAACTGGCTAGTTTCTCACACCTATTTTACCAGAAGTCATTTTGTAGTGATTCATATGTATAATATGGTTTATATTTTTGTACGTTCTTTTCGCAGAATTTACTTCATAATTATACCAATTCAAAGTCGACTCCTAGTTTTTTATATGATATGCAGTCTTTCTTCTTTATTATTATTTAAAGAAAAAAGATACATAAAATACAATCGAGGTAAACAATACATTTAAACCTAAAATTATATAAAATATCAAGTGTAGATAACACGTGATCAAGTGCATTTACTAGACGCAAAAATATGTGTAAATTGTGATATTTATAAATGTCTTTATAATTAACAAGAATTAACAAGGTATGTATTAAAAAAAATGAAGAATTGTTAACTATTAAAACATATTATCTAAAATGTTATTAACAATGAGTAAAATCGTACTAATAATTCATTTATCGTGGAATGTTCATATTCACGTTATATGTAAAGACAACAGTAATTTTATTGTTTGTGTGAATATACTTACAAATACATATGTATGCATATATATATATATATATATAAATATACATATATATGTGTGTATATATATATATATATATATATATATATATATATATATATATATACATATACATACATACACATTAGTATACTTTGGTTTTGTTCTTTGTATTTTCAAACTTTTGATGATAATGATTGTTCACATTTTTACAAGACGAATAAATAGAAAGTTTAATAAAAAAAAGGAATAAAATGAAATCGATTTCGCTTGCTTAGGTAGAGGTATTTTGCTTTTTCTGTAACTGAAAAATTTAATTGTAGAATGGACCAAAAATTATCATTTTCACTTGAATTTTTTGGTTTAAAAATCGTACACGAGCCTGTTACAATATCATCTGATTGAATAAAAAGCTCTCTAATGTACTAATTTTTCTATATTTTCATATATTAGATATATTCACGATTCATTTTTATCTATATAATAAAAACATACATTAATATAGTTCGTGTTTAAATCACGCAAGTGTAAACAGTTTAATTATTCTTTAATATATGCACATATGTTGTAGAAGCTATAATATGTTTAGAAACCGAGAACGTTTTTGAGTTCGCGTGCAATATTTTCATAATTTCATTGTTGACATTTTCTTTTTCTGTTTGTTTACAAATCATCACACAATTATTCCTAGCTCATGTCTTAAATCTATAAACTTTTACTTTCATTTCTAATTAGATGAAAACATATCAATTGAATCCTAAATCTATTAAAAAAATTTTAATTTCAAGTTTTCATGTATTGATGTTCGTGGATGTTTAATAATTTGTTTAATTTTTTGAACTATACAAAAGTTAACGAAAACTGTTCAATAATTACTTTAACAATTTAATAAACATGTTTTATAATATCTGAATTGTCATAAATGTCTATATTTGTAATATTTTTTTAAGTTACAACAGTAGTTGAAAATGGCAGTTTTTCACATCGTAATTAAATATGCTTAACTTTAAAATCTATAAAGATATGAAACATGACATCAATTTAATTCATCTGCATGCCACTTTACTGGTACATGCCGTTGGTTTTCCATCCCTGCTATATTATATCTAAAACAATGTCTGTTAGAGAATGAACGAAACTTAAAATAAATATATGTTACTCACAATTCTTTTACTAAAGTAGTATATGATAGTTTAGTAAAAGAATTTTGAGTAGCATATATTTATTTTAAGTTTCGTTTATTCTCTAACAGACATTGTTTTAGATATAATAGCGCAGGGATGGAAAACCAACAGCATGTACCAGTAAAGTGGCATGCAGATGAATTCAATTGATGTCATGTTTCATATTCTAATAGATTTTAAATAATATATGATAGTTACTTTTAAAAATGACTTGCAACTTTTTGAATAAAATATATCTAAAAGTTATGAAACTTTCCAAATTGTCACAAAAGCTTTCTTTCATTCAGTAAAATTAATTTTGTTTCTTAATTTTCAGAAAAATTCAAATAATCTTAGAATATTAAGTATTTGAAATCCACACTACTTCTGTTCTCTACAATAAAATATACAAAATATCGTACAGAATTGTTCGATACATCTATATACAGATTAATAAAGGCGAAATTGTCGAACATTTTCTTATGAATTTCTGTTTTATTTCACCTTAAGTAAACTTTTGTTATATGAGGGAAAAAATATAACGATTCGTTCCATAAACGTAGAACACAAAATCATAAAATCAGTTTAGAGTAAATTCTGAAAATTAGATTTTTTTTCAAAATAAAAAAAATATAAAAAAAACTATTTTGTTTGTGTTCATCTCTAAATATCAATACAATATTATAAATCATCTCTCTCTCTCTCTCTCTCTCTCTATGTATATATATATATATATATATATATATATATATATATATATATATATATTCTGAATCTCTGACAATTTCTTATTGAATTAAAACTCCTTCAGTTTTTTCCAATTTAAATAATGTATCTCCTCTCTTCCATATAATTTCCTCCATACGTTATTTCAAATTATTTAAAGGGATTATAAGTTACTTTTTAGACTTTTTATATTTCCTATATATATATATATATATATATATATATATATATATATATATATATATATAACAGAACAGGTTTTACTCTTTTATATGATTTAATAAACAGAAACGAACACAGATTTAATCATACAGACCAAATGTAATAAATCTGAATATCATATTAAAGTCTAATAATAAGTTTCTATCATATGGTGTCATAAATAAATATTTTACTTTATAGTACGTATCAATTGATTAACTTAATACATTTCATTCTTGTATATAACTCATATTAAAACCATTGTAACGTCGATAATTTTCATATCTTTACATACTATGACAGACTCGTGATCGATGAAAACAATTTTTGAATGCTTTTTTATAAATACATATAATCATCATGAAATGTGACCTAGTCTTGTACAGAATATTTGTAAATGTTTTTTACTGTTTAAGAATTATGACTGATAAATTAATATGCATATTTCTACAGTGTCGTTTTCAATTCAGAGTTATCAAAAAAAAAAAGAGAAAATTAATTATTTTCACCGTAGAAATTTTATGGAAAAAAAAACGATGTGGCATTCTATGTGTCTGTAATAATGACTTATGATATTAAATATATAAATATAAATATATAAATACACAAGCATTTAGTGGATGAATTACATATTAATTACGTTTTATATATTTTTGTGTTACTAAATTTGTTACTAGTCAAGGGCACAATTTTGTTAAATATCGCTCAAATATAATATGTATGCATTTATGTATATGAACATGTGAAATGTGATTTAATCATCAGAAAATTGCTATTTATAAAAAAATTGACAAGAATGCTTTGAAGCACACAAAAGTATAATATTGCGCTATTATTTCTTTGCAATAATATATCTGTTAAAAACGTTTCTAATTATTTGAACTGTTATAAAATATTCAGCTGAATATTGAATCAGTTTAATTTTATATCGTTTGCATAGGTTGAATATTTTGTATTCATATTTTAATACACATGCAGGACGGCCACTGTACTATTCTATACAAATATATATATATATATATATATATATATATATATATATATAAATATAAATATATATATATATATATATATATAAACCTTTTTTTATAAAATTTGGTTTACAAAGAAATAAATATTTTATGTGTTATAAATATTTCCTTATTTATAGACATGCACCTTATTTTCATGAATGAAATCTAAAATTGATGTTATACAGTGCTGATCCAGCATTTTACCGGAAATGTACATCATCTAAAGTATTTTTTTCGATTTATTATCAATATTGTTAAACTATGAGAAATAATGCAATGATAATTTTCAATCTGTAAACAAAATTATTTATTTTTTTCAATAAATATTAGTCTGCATATAAACATTATTTCCTTTTTTCAGATGAATCATCAATTTCCAATGCTTGTGTTATATTTTGTACCAGTTCATGTTTCGTATATAATATGAATTCTGTTTTAAAATATTTTACAATCAGACGTGGAGGATTGGAAAAGAAATATTATTTTTAATAGTAACGTAATTTTTTATATATTTTTGCAAGAGTTCACGTATAACTTCGTAACATAAATTTGCTTCATTATTATAATTTGTTCTTCAGAATGTTTTTATTTAAAAAAAATCGATTTGGAATTCAAATCCGTAAAAAGGTATATTTTACGTCACTCATATTTGGGAAAGATCTTAATTCAATTTCTGAATTTTTTCACAGGTGATTCCTGCTCTGTAAAATCACATATTGTAATGTTAAAGAAGTTTCGCGTTTCTATTCATTAAATATAAACGTTTTACAACGTCTGGTTTAACCTAATTGTTGACAGTAATTTCTGAAACGATTACTTTACTTATTTATAACACTCCAAAATGTATAATTTCGAATATATCCTATCAAATACATGACAAAAAAAATCGTAAATTCAGACTTACCAAGAATATTTTATATAAAAAAGACATTGTTTTTTTCTATTTCAGATTACAGTTAAGTATATATTTCAGTTAAAAGTTTGTGCAAAAAAGAGTTTTATGTTTTGATAACGAAGATGCAATTAATTACGTTCATTATCAGTATGATCGATTTCTCATATTCTTTTCAGATCCTCGTATTTTTTTCAATAGAGAGGCTTTTAATTATCGTCATAAATTGAAAGACTATAGACAAATCATTTCTCAACTGATACATTTTATGTGAAGCATATATTACAAATCTATTTATATACAAAAATAGAACACATGCATGTACGAAAATATTTCAAAGCAACGTATGGTGAGATACACGTGTCTCCATGCTCTTATACACTATCAAGAAACAAACTTTTGGTACTGATTAATGCACATTGAAAATGTTTATCCGTATCAGTATACACAAAGAAAATCAATCATTTGTTTTAGAACTAATTATATGCAGGAAACTGGGAATAAAATGTACGTGTAAAGCGAAGTACGTGATACAATAATACTCATTGAATGTTTTTCAGTCATTGAAACAGAACACTGAATACAGATTATACACACCTTGGATACATTCTTTTTCATTTCATCTGCACTTGTTCTCTATAAGGCCTGGTTTACATTAGGTTAGTAAGCGGTAGAGTACGATGGTAGAGTGCGTACTATCCCGTTACTAGCATAATGGAAACACTTTAGGATAATGAAAGTAGAGTACTAAGGGTTGGTTTACATTAGGATAGAAGCGGTAGAGTATAGTAGCCTACTTTTTCTCTAGATCTCTACTGTGGTGGGAGAAGAGGATAGTAGAGTGTACTATTCCATCTGTCCTATCCATTCTACTCTACTCGCTACTATGTTTAGTATTCTACGTCCATTATCCCAAAGTGTTCACATTATGCTAGTAACGGGATTGTACGCACTCTACCGCTTTCCATTCTAATGTAAACCAGATATAAAGCTAGAAGTGAGTAGAGTAGAGTGGATAGCACATGTGGAATAGTAAACTCTACTAGCTTCTTCCCCCATTAAAAAATTACTGGCACTGTGCCGGTATAAACCGGTTTATTGCAATAGAGTCGGGTAATCGGGCGCGAAAATTATGTTTACAAGTTTTATTTTTATTTACGAAAGGAAATATAAAGTATATATATATATATATATATATATATATATATATATATATATATATATGTATATGTATACGCAAATATAAAGTGTAGCATCTCTCAATAATGTGTCCATCTTTTTGATACATGGCATAACGAATTTCAAGTGTTTCTAAATTCTCAGGTGTCATTTTTAAACACATCCTGTATTCTTCTGAATCTTCTGTAGCTAATTATGTTAGAATATTAGCAGACGCTCCTTGTATATCTCTTTTTTTAATCCAGTCTTTTACTCATATTCTTTTTTTCCTATCAGTTTTTTCCTCTAAAACTTCTCTAACTTCATTTAACAAGACACTTGCAATTGTTATTAAACATTTTCTTACAATAGCAAGACGACGACGGCGTGCGATGTTCATTGTAAAAAACTTGAAATTAAACTCTATCAAATCACTACCTTTATGTAAACGGGCCAAACTGTAATTTTTGGTAGAGTAGACGTCTAGTGAAAAAGCAGGATAGTAACCGGTAGAGTATATTAGCCTACTTTTTCTCTAGCATCTACAATTCGTTTACATAATGCTAATGGCTTGGTAGAGGAGAGTTTAGTTTCAAGTTTAAAACAATCAACCAACAATCTCAGTAAGTAAAAACAAAACTTGTAAATACACGTTTCGCGTCCGACTACTCTACTCTACTGCAATAATTACGGTAAATTTGTAGTGAGGGAAGGGGACAGTAGAGTGTACTATTCCATATGTGTTATCCACTCTACTCGCTACTATTTTTAGTACTCTACTTTCACTATCTCAAAGTGACTACATTATGCTAATAACGGGATAGTACGCACTCTACCACCGTACTCCACCGCTTACTATATTAACGTAGATCAGGCCTAAGAGCTGGTTTACATTAGATAGTAAACGGTAGAGTATACTCGCCTACTTTTTCTCTAGACCTTTACTTTGGTGGGAGAAGAAGATAGTAGAGTACTATTCCATATGTCCTATCCACTCTACTCTACTCTTTACTATCTTTAGTACTCTACTTTAACTATCCCAAAGTGTTTACATTATGCTAGTAACGGAATAGTATGTACTCTATCACCGTACTCTACCGCTTACTATCCTAATGTAAACCAGACGTAAGAATAGTAGCGACTGGAGTCGAGTAGATACCACATGTGGAATAGTACACTCTATTATCCTCTTCCTCCACCACAAATTTACCGTAATTATTGCAGTAGAATAAAGTAGTCAGGCGCGAAACGTGTATTTACAAGATTTTTTTACTTACCAAGGTTGTTGGTTGATTGTTTTAAATTTAAAACTAAACTCTCCTCTACCAAACCACTAGCTTTATGTAAACGGACCAAACTGTAAATGCTGATAGAGTAGCGATCTAGAGAGAACGTAGACTTATATACTCTGTCGCTTACTATCCTAATGTAAACCAGCCCTAACATAGTATAATACTTTGTTATCGTGAGCACTAAACCAAGTTATCTGCTGTGTCGTGCGTTCATATTATCACAAATATTTTTTTTCGCGACAAAAATGTACCGAGTTGTCCATCAGACCTGTATGTACTAAACATAAATTCATTCAAGTGTATTTTTGTAAGATGTAAAGTGTCTTCACAATTAAATTAAAAATGGCATGTAGATTACCGGGTATGTATATTTAAATAGTATTACTCACTCGCACACTTACATGTGATAGGAATTTACATACGAGTATATTTTATTAATCATCTGTGCGTAAATATCTATACTAAAAGGTCACACAGAAAAAAATAATTGTGATAAATACAGTATTTTCTCCGCATTCAACATTTATTAGACATTATAAAGAGAAGAAAAGAGGTTATTACTAATATCCACAAATTATTTATACAAAAACTGAACCAAATACGCATTTTTATTAATACCGAAACATAATTAATACGAAATTATCGAACATATAACAAAATTGAATTAATCAGTTAAGGTCTACGTTCATTTGCTCTTATTTTTCAAAACTTCTCTTATTTTAATTATTACATTGAAACGATCATATTTCTTATTGTTCCTCTAATCCTATTGGACATTATTCTAATATTCCTAACGATATTTTCTTTTGTAATTTGATCATATGTAAATTAATTTAAACATGACATACAATATAATTGTAGTGACTGTTTTAACTGCACTTTTTTCTTTTCAAGATACTTTTAAATAGACACATACTTTTTCAACTATATTCCTTTTCTTTCCAAGCTTTATTTTACTACTTCCAAATGTTCCTCATTGTTTGTTTCTTCGCAGTCCACTAAAAGGTGATATCTAATTCAACCACTCCATAAAAACGACGTGCCTATCCACTAATGATTTCAATTTTTTTTGTCTTATTTACTCCCATAATCAGACGATTCGCAATATCTATTAATGTGTGCACAAGTATATATGTGTACGTAAATATAAAATGTTTATATCACTCATCAAAGTAAACTTGCAACTTTTAAAGGCGAACCAACTTGAGAAACTCATTTTTTTTCTTTATAAATATGTTTTAATTTTTATTATTTCAGTAAAATAATATTTGATATGTACAAATATATAAAATATAGTCTGGTGTCGAGATGATAGATAGATAGATATAGATATATATATATATATATATATAGAGAGAGAGAGAGACACTATTATCAAATGACCTCGTAATAATGTTATCTAAAACTCATTAAAATGATTTTTATTAATATTTTTTTTATTATTAATCATAGAATTAAACACATTTTATTGAGACTACATATATTTATGTTAAGATATTTCACACATTTTATCTTTTATTATTTAGTAGGATCAAATATCAGTCGTTTATAACATTTTCCTAAATTTTCAAATCACTATGAGCATTTTCCGTTATTAATATATTTTTTAAATAACTAAAATGTACACATTTCTGTACGGAACAGTTACATAATTTTATTTCAAATTTTAATCTAAGAAATTACAAAACTTAGGTAATGAAAATCTACTAAACTTCAAAGTTTTATCAGTTTCGGGTCAGAGATCATCATGCTTTGTATATATCAATATCATTCTATTATTTTGACTTATAATGTAAATTCTAATTTTTTCTGTGCGTGAAAATTTTTTATTTTTATACAGTCTACCGTCCAAACTGAAGATTTTCAATACTTGCGAATTGTATCATGAACATATTTATTTTTTGGGAGCACATCCAACAACACCTTAGACATTTTATATAGCTCTTAGTTTGTTTTATTCATTATCTTATTTTTAGATCCATACATTATCAGTGACTCTATTATTACTTTATAAAACTTTAGCATTGTGTCCTTTACGTTTTATTTTTCTTTGTAATGCATACGCCATAAAATTTATACATTTTTTTGTAGCGACGAGAATGTTCTTTTATTTTTATATTGTCAATTATTTTTTGACAGTAATTCATTCTCTTTATTGAAACTATAACTGTATATTATTATTTGTTCAAAAAATAATAACAATAATTATTATAATTATACATTTTATACCTATTACATAATCGTTCACTTTTCATCCTTTAACGATACACTAGTGAATGTACTTCTTTCAAATTCTTCTAATTCTTTCTGTTTCTTACACATTTTAATACGTTTTTGATAATATTATATATATATATATATATATATATATATATATATATATATATATGTATATATATATATATACATATATATATATATATATATATATATATATGCATTACAGAACGATGTACATTAGGTCTAATGGCATTCTTAATGTTTTTGGTAACTCAGATGATTCGTTCAAATTTATATATAGCTATTGTAGCGATAGATGATACTTACAATACCAGCAATATTATGAATGAAACAAAACAGGTAGTACAAAATTTATTTCACTCTAAAGATTAAAAAAAAAACAATATATTTAATTATTTATTTCATCTGATATAGATCTTTTCGATAACATAGATACATATATATATATTTATATATATATATATATATATATATATATATATATATATATATGAATGTTTAATTAATATCAATATTAAACTTTATATTAATAGTAAATTAATATGTTTCTGTATATATATATATATATATATATATATATATATGTATATGTATATATATATATATATATATATATATATATATATAAATTTAACTTCAGTATAAAGTCTGGCAAGAAAACTATAAAGCCATTGTTCTCGGAGCATTCTACTGGTGCTACTGGATTACAGAATTACCAGGAGGGTTATTAGCTCAATACTTTGGCGGAAAAAAAATTCTTGGTTGTGGAGTTATGGTTGCTGGATTTACGAATTTTATTTTGCCAGTCAGCTTCCATATACATCCTTTATTTTCAGCAGTTATAAGAGCGTTTCAAGGATTATGTCTGGTAAAATGTTTCAGATATGTATATACAATATTTAAATATATGCGAAGCTCTTAACTTGATGTTGTTATTATTAAGAAATAAGACATTACAAAATGAGAAATATCGTTATTTTTCATGGAAAATATTAAGTATTAATAAGAACACTTAAAATTTTATAAAAAAATATAATTTAATTAAAGTTTAATGGTAAATTACAACTTATTTTATGCAAACAGTTAGATGCATATTAATTTAAAGTAAGTAAAAGCCATTAAACTTATTTTTAAAATGTTTATAATGTAATTTCTTCATCTTCGTTCATTAATTTGGTTGTTTTTAACATAAGCAAGGATGTTTTTAATTCGAATATTTACTTAAAAAATATATTTTTTTATCTAGAATGTATAAAAAAATCATAGTCTTGACGAAAATCTATAATTTTTCAAATGTTCTTTTCAATAATTCAATGTTACTCTTAGGGAGTCACATGGCCCGCAATGCATTGTTTATCAGCACAGTGGATACCACGTACAGAAAGAAGCAAATTCATGTCCACATATCATGGTAATTATATCGATATGCTTATATTATTTTTTTTATTGAAAAGCTAAATTTAATTATCAGGTGCAGCGATCGGAACCGCTGTGACGTATCCTATAAGTGGAGTTATAATTGCAACCCTCGGTTGGGAATGGGTCTTTTATGTGACAGGCGCTATTACACTTCTGTGGAGTATATTGTGGTGGTTACTTATATACGATAATCCTAGAGAACACCCTCGAATATCTAAAAGCGAATTAAATTATTTATGTAAAGAAATCGAAGTGACTTCGACAAGTAAAAAGCATACACTGAAAACTCCTTGGCGAGCAATTTTAATGTCAGGTCCATTTTGGGCAGTTCTAGTAGCATCACAAGGAATTATATGGGGAAGCATTACGTTGCAAATGCAAATGCCAACATATTTCCATGAAGTTCATAGTCTTGATATCAAAACTGTACGTTCGATTGTACAATTTATTTTTCATATTAGATTCCTGATGGTAAAAACTCAAAACTAACCTATTTTTACAGAACGGTTTATTATTAGGAATACCCGATTTATGTAAATTTATATTTGGTATAATGTTTTCCTCTCTAATGGATTTTGCATTAAAATCTGGACTTTTAACAATCACATGCATAAGAAAGATTTCTATTTTAGTTTGTAAGTTCTGGCTGAATCAGTGATCGTTTTATACTGTCATAAATATCATAAATATTTTACAGGCGAGTTAGTACCAGCATCTTTACTCCTTGTATTAGGAAAGTATGGTTGTGATAGTTCTTTAAAAGCCTTATTTATTCTTTCCATCTTGTTGGCTGTTGGTGGTGCGAGCTCATCAGGCAATTTAGCTAATATTGTAGATATTAGTCCGAATTTTGCAGGTAAGCTAATTGTTAACATTAACAAGTATTTAATATAATAAATACATATTTAAGTATAATTACTTATGAATGAGTCAAAGTATTTCATTAAAGTAAAGAAATAAAATGTTTATATTTCTGTATAAGACCAAAATTAATTTTATAAATATACAGACACAGCATTACATTAAAAAAATAACCAAGTGTGGTTTATAGATTTATTTTTATAATTTTTTTAAAAAAAATCATGATTACAACCAAAAAGAAATTAAAAGAGATTATTTTTTTAAAAAAAAACGTAATTATACTTATTATACATATATAAATACATGCATATATATATATATATATATATATATATATATATATATATTTGTGTGTGTGTGTATTAGGATAGAAATAAAGTATTTTTTTAACAAATTTAAGTATTTCTTGTTACATTTAAAATTATTTTAGGTGCGATTCTTGGATTAATAAAAACATTGTGTATAATTCCAGGAGTTATTTCTCCATTGGTCGTTAATTCATTGCTTATAAATAATAATGTAAGATTATTAATCATGATATATATATATATATATATATTAAGTGTACAAATTAATTCAGTGCCATTTTTATAAAAAATGTATGTTTACGAAAAAATGAATATATTTCAATCCCCAAAATATATTTTATATAACTTTACTCCATCTATCGGGTAACTGACGAAACCCTTGGCCAAAAAAAAGTGGCGGCTTTGAGTCGATGAAGTCGTTAATCCATGTTTTATGCATCACATCACCTTTCTCCAAATCTGAACAAACCATTCCCGCGACTTTGGAAACATTTTTTTTCAACCGAATTGCGAAAAGTATGTATTGTCTAATATGCTGCTTTCGGATGCTATCGTATTTACTGTTTTGTGACGTTATGTTAACTACTTGGCCAAGATATATAATATTATTAAATAAGGTTGGCACTTCAAAATCCTAAAACGTCACTGAAAATATTTTAATTTAAATCAGAGTTATGATTAATTCAATTAGAAGGTATAGAATTATAGGCGAATTAATTTTTACTCCTAATATATATATATATATATATATATATATATATATATATATATATATATATATATATATATATATATATATATTTATATAGATATATTTTAGAAACCATGTGATGGGTGGTATTCAATATTTTTTGTAACGTGTGGTATTTACTTGATTTCTTGTATGACTTACCTTTTTTTTGGATCCGGTGAAATTCAATCATGGAATAATGAAAACGTAAATGAAAAAAAACAAAGACTAGAACTACAAACATTTTTAAGTACTGTACAAGAAACAAATAATGTGTAAATATTAGTTAATATTTTAAATAAATATCTTTGGATAGAAATTACTCTGTCTATACAATGATTGATTTAATATATTCTTCTTTTATAAATATAGCAAAATTTATAAACTGCATAAAATTAAAAAAAAATCTTATTATTCTGTGTATTTAATTAATAAATTATTTTATATTTATATAGTATTACATTATTAACTCTAAATAATATAACATTAAAAGAATAAAAATCATATTTTCTTCGTAGTTTAAATGGAGTCCAGCCAATTTTTAAAACGTATAAACATGTGCGTATGATATATATATACTTATAAGAATTCACTGTTATTCATATCTTATTTTGTGTAATACTTAAACTTTCTCTCTCTCTCTCTCTCTCTATATATATATATATATATATATATATATATATATATATATATATATATATATATATGCACATACATACATACAGGGCTTGATTTATACTGTGCCGCCCTTATACCGCCATAACTAAATACCGCTCATTTCCTCCATCCCAAATGTTGTCCAAATGAATTAAGAGAAATCCAAATTTATTTCATTCAAATTACATGATAACTATTTTTTACTAATAAAACAATTTTAAAAGTTAATTATCACAAAACTTATTTTTGGAAATATCTCGCTGTGGCTTTGAGGTATAGATATGTAGGTATTATTAAAATAATTCATTGAACATTTTATAATTTTCATTGGTATATTAAATAAAAGTAAAGTACATAATTAGATATGTCATTTTTTTAATCTAAAACACAATATAGTACTACGGAAACGAAATAACACATTTCGTATGAACTTTAAACCACGTATAATTCGATTTCACATAACAGAGTGTTTCGTGAAACCAGTTAACCGTACCATACGAGGGTTTGCGGTATATATATATATATATATATATATATATATATATATATATATATATACATATATAAGGTAAAAAGTGTACTTTTAGGCATACATTTTTAGAAATTTTATGCTATAGATAAAGATGTCTGTTCGATACTGCTAAAGAATCTCTCTATAGTCCCTACAGACCCATCTATAGACCAATCCTGCAAAACTGAATTATTAAGTCTCATAACCTCGAATTTTCAAATACACACATTGTACGTACAATTATTTATTATCATCAATATTAGCCTCAATGATTATAATATTACAATGAAAGTAAAAGTCTTAAGTAGGAATCCTGACGAATATTTACGCGAAACCAAAAATGATATTTATAAAGGTAAAAATATAAAACACTTGTTAACCTTAAATTTATTATATTTCTTAGTTCCTAGGAACTATGATCCAAGTCTACATCCGTTTGAAGCATCTAGAGAGTACACGAGGGCTTTAAATGCAACTAAACTTGAAAGAGTGTTTGCAAAACCTTTCATAGGCGTTCTAGATGGACATCGTGACGGAATATCATGTATAACTAAACATACTCAACAATTATCACTACTTTTAAGTGGTGCATACGATGGTGAAATCCGTATATGGGATTTGGCTCAGCGTAAATGTATTCGTTCATTTACTGCACATGAGGGGATTGTTAGAGGTGTAGTATTTAATACAGATTCAGAAAATTTTATTTCTGTCGGTGATGATAAAAATATTAAAACGTGGAAGACCGAATTTCCACGATGGGGTGAAGAAGAAGAGCCAATCAACACTATCATGAGTAAAACGGTTGTTACTGGAATTACTCATCATATAAATAAACATGTTTTTGCTACCTGCGGAGAAGTCTGTCAGATTTGGGAAGAAAGCAGAAATGAACCTATACAAACGTTTAGATGGGGTGTAGATAGTTTACACGATGTTGCATTTAATCCTGTCGAACACAATCTTCTATCGGCATGTGCAAGCGACCGAAGTATAATTTTATACGATACTCGAGAAAGAGGACCGATTAGAAAAATCACTATGAAACTAAAATCAAACAAAGTTTGTTGGAATCCAATGGAAGCATTTATATTTACCTGTGCCAATGAAGATTATAATCTGTATACTTTTGATACACGAAAACTTAATAGTCCAATTAATGTTCATATAGATCATGTAGCAGCTGTAATATCATTAGATTATGCACCGACGGGGAAAGAATTTGTGTCTGGTAGTTATGATAAGTCTATAAGAATATTTGAAACTCAGAAAGGTCATTCTAGGGAAGTTTATCATACAAAACGTATGCAACGTCTTACATGTGTAGCGTGGTCATTAGACAATAAGTACATATTAAGTGGATCAGATGAAATGAATATAAGAATATGGAAGGCACAGGCTTCTAATAAACTTGGTGTTGTAAGTGTATTAAAAATGTATAATTTATAAAATGTTTAATAAATGTTTATTTTCCAGCTGAAACCTAGAGAAAAAGCATCTTTAAATTATAGTGCAGCATTGAAAGAAAAATTTGCCAGTCATCCACAAATAAAACGAATTGCACGCCACAGGCAAGTGCCCAAACATATTTACAATGCGCGAAATGAATTGCGTGTAATTAAAGAAAAACAGAAAAGAAAGGAAGCTAACAGACGTGCACATTCAAAACAAAATACTGTCCCACATATCCCAGAACGAAAGAAGCATGTTATTCATGAACATCATTAATTTTTACAGAATAAACATTATGTTTTTGTAATAAATTTGCTAATAAATTATATTTTATTTTAAATCACATTTTTTCATTAATTTGTGATGAACTTTATTTAAAAATATATAAATTTTTAAATTATCTTGAAATTTGCAGAATATCAAGATAATTTTAAGTACATCAACTTTGATTGTATTTGTAGTAGATTAGTTGAATTTTCAACTTATTTTTTGAATAATTATTTTAACTTTCATCATGATTAATTTTTGTGTTTGTGTATATATTATGTGTGTATATATATATATATAGCATTGTTTATTCGGTTTGCAGCGACAATAATCTTTACATTTTCTTTCAATTGCGCATTACTAATCTACTTTATTTCATTTAATACCACGTCTCCTTTCCTTCCCAGCAGTAACGCTGTAATAATGGATTTAATTGCGAGGTCATGTTATTTACTAGCATTGAAACAGTCATATGAACATTTCGAGTACTGCTACATTCTACATCGATAAAACATTAAATTTCTACAGCCATAGATAAAGTCTACAACTACGAGAGTCTTTATCTATGGTCTACAACTATAACAGACATCCAAACACTAGTAGTGTAGTGCTGTTGGTTGGGTGTAACCGTAAATATTGAATAAGAAGTATAAATTGCTATAAATTGTGATGGTATAATGGACCCTTCGAATCTAGTGTTTTTTTACGTAGTTTTAATATGTTGTTCATCATTAAATGCAGGTAAAAAAAAACATATTAAAAGTATAATGAATAACATCAGTATAATGCAATGGTACTGATTAGTCATAAAATCTAATTAGAAATGTATTGTAGTTTTAATGTGTATCAAGTTATACAAATTTTCTTCAGTGAATAGAAGTTGTGTTCCTTTTTTGCCAGATGTTAAAATTCGATTTCTTGTTTTTAGAATATTATTCAGAATATGAGTGTAATACACCATTATTAGAGAAGGCAGTTTTAAAAGCAACATCTTCGATGAGGGAACGTGGTCCAGAAAATGCAGTTCTCGATGGTAATTTATTTTTAATTATGTTGATAGTATATTATCGTGTAGTGTATATTTATAAACGGAAGAAAAATTTATAATAGCAGTAAACAATTTTCATTTGTATAGGTAAAAATAGTATCGAGTAAAAGGAATTAAAATAAGAAGATTTAAAAGTAATTCCAAACTTTCATCCTCTCTAGCATTGGTATTATCTAATCAAGATGTGTACAAAACGTAGTATCCGGTGGGCCTTTAATTTTAATGCTTGGGATCCTTCTGAAAATGACATTTTATTAGCGACTACGTTAATACAAATTGAGGAAAAAGTTCGAATAGATAAGTTTGTGTTTAAGAAAGATTTTAAATCCTCTTTGATAGGAAGGTTATTAATGAGAAAGTTTGTTCATAATGTAACAGGTGTAGCTTATAATGAAATTAAATTTAGTAGAGACCAAAAGGGTAAACCTGTACTTAATTTTCCTACCAACTGTGAAGTGCCGATTTGTTTTAACATTTCACATCAAGGAGATTATACTGTTCTTGCTGGTGAATGTGGAATGTCACAGATCGGTGTCGATGTTATGAAACTGGAATATACTGGTGGAAAGTCATTAAGTGACTTCTTTAGACTTATGAATAAAAATTTTTCTCCCATAGAATGGAATAGTATAAAAAATGGTAGTTGTGAACAACAAATAAATTCATTTTGTAGACATTGGTGTTTGAAGGAAAGTTATGTTAAAGCTATTGGTGTTGGAATTACTATTAATTTACAGAATATCAGTTTCAATGTGAAAACAAAGATATTAAGCACTGAGAATGTTATCACTGATACAGAATTAATTGTTAATCAAACTAAAAGCGATTGGTGTTTTGAAGAAATGTTGTTAGGGCCAAGTAATCATTGTGTTGCAGTTGCTTTAAAACCAGAATCTCATGTTCAGTTAAAAGAAAATAAATTTATAGAGCTGTCTTTCTGTGAAATAATTGAAAATAATATTCCATTATTAGATACAGATATAAATTACTGCAAAAAATATTTTCTAAAGCCAGAAAAGCCATTTTAAAAATTCCTTAAATCGGTATTAAAATTTATTAAAATTAAATAGTTCTCTTTAAACAGATATAAGAGTAATACTTTGTTTTCATACAGATAATAATGTTCATATAGATAACTGTTTACTGCTATTAAATATATATAAGCCATTATTGAAAATATGACAAATTTAGAAAGTACGTATTATCATTTGTATAAAAGTATGTATATTTGATCGTAAATAAAAAATGTTTGCTTGTAAAACTTAAATTAATTTAGACATAAGTTTATGTTATAGTTGTTTTGTAGATATTAACTATCTAGTACAAGTATATAGATATATGTATATATATATATATATATATATATATATATATATATATATATATATATATATATTTGTGTGTGTGTGTGCACACATACATATATCAGATTATTCTTCTATTTATAGTTAGTTTGTATAATCAATAATCAGTACCAGTTCTTAAAATGATATAAAATTGTACCTGTCACTTTAAGCATTAGTAATATACAGCATGCAATGTTTAAATTTAGTTTCGGTTTATTTTTGTTCATTTATTTGCATGTTTTAATTTTTACTTTATATTCTTGTTTGCCATTAAATTAAAATTGCCATACGATTGGTGTGGGAGTCCAACCTATGATTAAATAAATTATAATTATTGAAATCACTTGAAAATTCACGAAGTTATTTATTATATAAAAAACACTCTCTGTCCAGTTGTTGATTTTAAAAATATGAACAATTTAGTATGTGTATTGGGGAATAATCAAATCAAAGTTTTTCTAAATTATTCTGAATATGGCAATCAAATTATTATAAAAAATAATACTTTCGGATGTATAGTTGATCTAATGAAATGTTAAACCAAAAAAATTTAGAATTTTCTCAAAATATATAATTATATTTAAATATTAATCTAATTGGCATATAATTCAAATTTATAAGAAAAAATATATAATTTTGAATAAATTTTAAAACAAAGGCGGAAATGCTTGGACGGCATCGAATAATGATTTTGATCAACAATTAATAATTGATCTTGGACAAGTGATGAATATAACCCGCATTTGGACCCAAGGGCGCCCACATTCCTCTGAGTATGTCATGGAGTATGGTATCAGTTTTGGTACTAATGGACTCGATTATGCTGACTACAAAGAACCCGGTGGTAATACAAAGGTGAGACATGATAAAGATGAGAACAGCGAAGTAACAAATGTTAAAAGAAGACGATTGCATTCTTTTGAGCTTATGTGCATGTTTTTTTTTATCATCCCTTCATAAAAAATCTTGAAATTGCTTGTCTGCAAAGTAGTGAATAATATACAATATTTGTTCTTAACAGCAAATAATTTGAAATTTTTAGACAGATGTAAATTTTTAGTAATTGGCAATGTAAACCTTCACTAATAATACTCTGTTTATTTTTATTATTTATATTAGTGCATGTTGATTGTATTGCTATTTTCAGTAATTGCATAAATACTTTATTCTTTATTTTAAATATATTGTCATTTTATCTTTTATGTTATTAAAATATTTTTATAAAAATATTTTTAACTTTGTTTAGTTTTATTTCTCTATATTATTTCATTTTTGGTTTGTTGTTATTTTAATTGCTTTTACATAAATATAGACTAACTATTCCTAATATATTACATTTAATACTCCCGTGTGTATTTTTATAATAAGAGTGTGTACATATAGACTCGCAAACACATGAATGAAATTGTTTTAAAGGTATATTTTTTTGTATTATGTGTTACTGAAAACTTCCAATCAAATAATGTAAAAAGTGTACATATGGTGAAAGAGTACAAATAAATTCTAATCTTATGTAATTAATTCTAAACCTAAACATCTAACTCATCAAATCTTTTCTATCACAAGTGATTCTCATTATCATCATAAAACTAACAATGCATGGTGTGGGCTGGCATGGTTGCTTATAGGCGATTCTGCTTGGACTCCGGCCGAAATCACTTACTATCATTTCTTGACCATGGATCTTGGAAGTCGTAAAGAAATTCACTATATTGCGACACGGGGCAGATCTCATACAAATGAGTATGTCACAGAGTATATTGTTCAGTTTTCGGATGATGGAGAAAGTTGGAGATCTTTTGCAGATGCATCCGGTGAAACAGAGGTTGTAAATTTCAGATAGACGATTTTTTTGAAGAATGTTTTTTTTTTATTTGTACATCTCTAAAAACATATACTAATTAATTGATTAATTTACATTTAATAATACCATGATTACGCTTCTTGAAATAAGAAATTAATTTTTGAGTAGTTTATATATAATATATATATATATATATATATATATATATATATATATATATATATATTTAAAGGACACTTAAATATATGTTTTAATTTATATATAGATGTTCAAAGGTAATGTAAATGGAGATAAAGTACGAAAAAATGAATTTGAAGTTCCAATCATAGCTCAGTGGATACGAATAAATCCAACTCGTTGGAGGGATAGAATATCTTTGAGAGTGGAATTGTTCGGATGTGATTATGGTAATGGTTAATATGATTTTATTGGTAAGCTTAACATTAATTAACTCGAATATTTTTTAGTCTCTGATAACTTATATTTCAATGGAAGTTCATTACTTCGTTTGGATCTGTTACGTGATCCTATATCATCAGCAAGAGAATCGATACGATTTAGAATGAAGACATCGCATGCAAATGGAATTTTAATGTACAGTCGTGGAACTCAGGGAGATTTCTTTGCATTACAACTCAGGGATAATAGAATGTTATTAAATATAAATTTAGGTGATTATAAATACCTGAAAAAAGTGATGTAGTGCCTATTGATAATAAAATTATGTTTATTTAAGGTTCAAATATTATGACTAGTTTGTCTGTTGGTAGCCTGTTGGATGATAACATTTGGCATGATGTAGTTATATCACGTAATCGAAGAGATATTGTTTTCTCTGTGGATCGTGTGATGATACAAGGCCGGATCCAAGGCGAATTTAGTCGCCTCAATCTGAATCGTAATGTAGGTATATTGCAATACGTTTCATTATTTATTTTCGACTTTATTTTATAATGAATGCATTCAGTTCTATATTGGCGGTGTACCAAATATTCAAGAGGGATTAGTTGTCACACAGAATTTCACCGGGTGTTTAGAAAATCTTTACCTGAATACTACTAATATTATAGGTGATGTTAAACAAGCATATGAAGATGGAAACTCTATTCAGTATGAAAAAATCAACACACTTTACTCTTGCCCAGTATGTGCATATACAAATATTATTAACTCAAATAACTTTATAAAAAAATACCTCAATATTTTCTAGTAATCCATTAATTAAATTTTAGGAACCGCCCATTATTCCAGTGACATTTTTAACACCAGGTTCTTACGCTCGATTGAAAGGATATGAAGGAGTTAATTCTTTAAATGTTTCTTTTCAATTTAGAACACACGAAAGTGATGGAATAATGTTATTTCATGAGTTTTCATCTTCAGGATACCTTAAAGTATGTATGAATGTTCATAAATTATAATTAACCAATTTGTTAATGATTGATATTCGATTTACTCATCTAGTGTTTTATACATATAAATTACTTTATTATTTCAGTTGTTCTTGGAGGAAGGAAAAGTCAAAATTGATATTAATACACCGAGTAATCCAAAAGCTATCTTAGATAATTATGACATTGCATTTAACGATGGTAAATGGCATAGTGTGGTTTTAACGTTGAAAACAAATCTTTTAGTCCTAAATATCGATGATCAGCCAATGAGAACAGTACGAAATTTGAAAATAATAACAGGAATTCTATATTTTATCGGAGGGCGAAAATCAAACACGGGTGAACGTGGATTCGTTGGATGTATGCGAATGATAGGAATTGATGGCAACTATAGATTACCGACAGACTGGAAAGATGATGAATATTGTTGTAAAGATGAAGTTGTATTTGATGCTTGCCATATGAATGATCGTTGTAACCCAAATCCATGTCAACATGAAGGAATTTGTAAACAAAATTCAATGGAATTTTTCTGTGATTGTGTTAATACAGGATATGCTGGTGCAGTTTGTCATACCTCTTTAAATCCTCTTTCCTGTCAGGCTTATAAAAATGTGCAAGCTGTAGGACAAACAGCTGAAATCAGTATTGATGTGGATGGTAGTGGTCCACTCAAACCATTTCCTGTTACATGTGAATTCTATGCAGGTGGACGGATAATGACAGTGGTTCATCATAGCAATGAACAAACAACACCTGTAGATGGATTTCAGGAGGCTGGAAGTTTTCAGCAAGATATCCAGTATGATGCTGATTTAGATCAAATTGAAGCTCTTTTAAATAGATCGATATCTTGTAGACAGCGAATCCAATATTCATGTCGAAATTCAAAACTTTTTAATTCTCCTGTTGATGAACAGAATTTCAGGCCTAACTCGTGGTGGGTATCACGTCATAATCAAAAAATGGATTACTGGGGAGGCTCTATTCCTGGGTCACATAAATGTGAATGCGGTATTCTTGGGCAATGTGCTGAAACAACAAAATGGTGTAATTGTGATTCAGATTTAGGTTCTGACAAATGGTTAGAAGATAGTGGTGATATTAATGAGAAGGAATATTTACCTGTAAAACAATTAAGATTTGGAGATACAGGTAATGCACTTGATGATAAAGAAGGACGTTACAGTCTTGGACCTTTGATATGCGAAGGTGATGATCTATTTGATAATGTGATTACTTTTCGAATTGTCGACGCTACTATTAATTTACCTACATTTGACATGGGACACAGTGGTGATATATACTTAGAGTTTAAAACAACTATCGAAGATGCTGTTATTTTCCATAGTAAAGGACCGACAGATTATATTAAATTGTCTATAATTGGAGGAGATCAACTTCAGTTCCAGTATCAAGCTGGTAGCGGACCATTAGCGGTTACTGTCGAAACATCATATCGCTTAGCGAATGATAGATGGCACTCAGTGTCCGTAGAACGCAATCGTAAAGAAGCTCGTATTGTTGTTGACGGTGCTTTAAAAGCTGAAGTGAGAGAACCTCCTGGTCCAGTCCGAGCTTTGCATTTGACATCTGAATTCGTAGTAGGTGCTTCCACTGATTATCGTGACGGTTTTGTAGGTTGCATACGAGCATTATTACTTAATGGAAAACAGGTCGATTTAAGACGTGAAGCACATCGTGGACAGTACGGCATTGTGGAAGGTTGCGTTGGAAAATGTGAAAGTAACCCGTGTCTAAATAATGGAACTTGTCATGAACGTTATGATGGATATTGGTGTGATTGTCGGTGGACAGCATTTAAAGGTCCGATATGTGCAGATGAGATCGGTGTAAATATGCGACAAAGTTCCATAATAAAATACGATTTCATGGGATCATGGCGATCTACAATTGCAGAAAAAATACGTGTTGGGTTCACTACAACAAATCCAAAAGGATTTTTACTTGGATTTTCTTCTAATATTTCAGGAGAATATTTAACCATTATGGTATCAAACAGTGGACACTTGCGTGTAGTTTTTGATTTTGGGTTTGAAAGACAAGAAGTAATATTTCCTAATAAACATTTTGGACTTGGACAATATCATGATGTAAGGCTTTCAAGAAAAAATTCTGGAGCTACCCTTGTTCTTCAGGTAGATAATTATCAACCAGTAGAATATAATTTTAATATCAAAGAATCTGCTGATGCACAATTTAATAATATACAATATATGTATATTGGTAAAAATGAAACAATGGCTGAAGGATTTATTGGATGTATATCAAGAGTTGAATTTGATGATATTTATCCACTAAAACTATTATTTCAAGAACAAGGACCTCCTAATGTTAGATCAATAGGATGTGAGTTAGTTACTTTTTTAACACAAAAATATATAAAATATGGCATAACATATGGTTTTTATTTCAGCTGCTTTAACTGAAGATTTCTGTGGTGTTGAGCCTGTCACACATCCTCCAAATATTATAGAAACAAGACCGCCTCCCATCGTTGATGAAGATAAATTACGGCAAGCATACAATCAAACTGATTCGGCGATTCTTGGAGGTGTTATTTAATTCCTTATTGAAATTTCTATATGTTTATTTGTTCTTCATTTCATTTATAAAACTGATTATATTAAAAGAAAATACTTTTATTCCGAATATCAATCAGTGTACATTTCAGAAAATAATATTTAAATAATTATTGCTTTTTAGGAGTACTTGCAGTCATTTTCTTAGCATTGATAATAATGGCTATCATAATTGGACGGTACTTAGCACGTCACAAAGGTGAGTACCTTACTCAAGAAGATGCAGGTGCTGATACAGCTATGGATCCAGATTCTGCAGTAGTACAATCACATACTGGCCATCATGTACAAAAAAAACGAGAATGGTTTATATAAGTCATTTTTTAATTTGTTTAATTTTAAACTATCATTCCAAATAGAAGTCTTATGTTGCAAATGTTTATTTTAATCTATTTTTATATAGTTAAATATTAGACTGTAAAATAACTACAATATGGCATCTTCTTAATTATGATAAACATATTGATTTATTAAAAATCTGATTAATTTTCATGAGGAAAGGTTCACAATTTTTTAAATCATTATGTTCTTGTATTATTTTTTTCCGTCCAATTTCTTTTAATACACTTATTTAATTATTAAAATGTTTATTATTAAATGATAGATTTACCATTTAATTAATTGTTTGTCATTAAAATGAAATTTTATTTTAACTCTATGCTCTTTATAAGACTATATGTTTAAAATATTTTATGATAACTGTATGAATAAGTAATTTTATATAAAACAATGTTTTGTACAACAGAAATATTTTTCATTCTGTGTAGTTTTGTGTTCAGTCATTTAGATAAATATAAAAAGTTAATGAACAATCCATATGACAAAATTTATGAATCTAATAAAATCTGTAAAATGTATGTGTGCAAGGTTACTTATCATTAATTTTCCACATAGATAAGTGCCTTCAAAATTTTATATAGTTTTTATTTTTAATTTTCAAAATGTTTATAAAAAGCCAAAGCAACGACTAATAATTGTAATATTTAAAAAATAAATTGGATATACAAAATCAATTATATTAACATGTTTAAAATTTATTTTAACAAATGTGTACAAAGTTCAAACTAGCAACTAGTGTTTTGGTGTTGATAAAAATATAGATTTTAATGTTTTTTTATAAATAAAATAATTTTTGAATAAAAACTATTATAGAATTTATTTTTTTTATTGCGTTCCCAATGGCCTTATAATTATTGAAATTATTTTATTTCATAATCAAAATCAAATTTTAAATTAACGGAATAAGCATTTTTTTTCTAGTGAACCATTAAGTTTATGTGTACTAATATTAGAATTGATAAAATTCTGAGTGCATTTATTATTTTAGCTTTTAATTAATTTTCGACATGTTAAATAATTAAATAAATGTTACTAAATAAGATTTAGTTGCATATTTGTCTGACTTAAAAAAAATAACGTTTTTAAAGATATTTATCAAAGAATATTGTGTTTAACCTTAAAATTTATATAAACTAATTTATATCAATGTCGTCTGACGTAAAAGTTACAAAAAGTTGGAAAGAAGTAAATAAAGCTCGCAAAGAGCAACGAAAGAAATGGCAAGAAGAAAAATTAGTAAAAAGATTAAAAAGAGAGGAACTTTGTCAAAAGCCAAAGAGTCCAACAACTGTACCTGAAAAAGTAAAAAAAATATCGACGATAAGTATTGCAGTTCCTGGATCTATACTTGAAAATGCTCAGTCGCCAGAGTTAAGAACATATGTTGCCGGTCAAGTGGCTCGTGCTGCTAGCATATTTCAAATTGACGAGGTTATTGTTTTTGATGATTTAAGTGATGTACCAGGAGAAAAAACATCAGAAATTCAAGATGTGGATGGTTTAAAAATAGCTCGTCAATGTTGTGTACAATTAGCTATAATTTTGCAGTATTTGGAGTGTCCTCAATATCTCAGAAAATATTTTTTTCCAATTCATAAAAATTTACAGTTTGCTGGTGTGCTTAATCCACTTGATACACCGCATCATTTACGAATGACAAATGATTTTGTTTTCAGGTAAAAGCAAAGTATACTAAAATTATTTAATATATGTTTATTGCCATTTTTTGAATTAGAGAAGGAGTAGTAACAAACAAACCAGTTAAAAAAGGAAAAGGCTCAGCTGTAAATGTAGGCCTCTTGCAAGATGTTATTGTGGATAAAATTCTTACACCAGGTCTACGTGTTACTGTAAAATTAGATAAACAAAATGAAGAAAAAAAAAAGAAAATTAAAGGAGAAATTGTGTCACCAGTTATACCACGTATTGAAACGGGTGTTTATTGGGGCTATAATGTTAGATTAGCAAATTCACTTAGTGAAGTTTTTACACAATCACCATACAAGAAAGGGTAAATATACATGTATTGTACCCATAATGTTCGATTATCATTCAAACTATTACAGGTATGATTTAACAGTTGGTACATCTGATAAAGGAATCAACATAGATCATGTTGAACATATGAAATATAAGCATTTATTAATTGTTTTTGGCGGAATACAAGGTTTAGAATCTGCTCTTGAGAGTGATTCAAATCTTAAAATAGAAGATCCTAGTTTATTATTCGATCATTATATCAATACAATACCCCAACAAGGATCACGAACAATTCGTACAGAAGAAGCAATATTAATAAGCCTTGCAGCTTTACGAACAAAATTAGTTCCAAAGTGTAAGTCATTTATTAACATAAATATTCAAAACGAAACACGTTGTGACAATGCGAAAGAAATAAAAGTTCCATAAATTTTTTTTGTATATTGACTTTTTTATGTACGTATATGTAAAAAAGACCAATAATTTTAAACATGATAATTTGTAAGTATTGAAAGAATAAAATATAATTTTATAAGTACTAACTGAATGTCTAAAATAAAAAGGATAAAACATACAATTTAAAATTATTTATTTACAAAGTAGACACATTCATATCACTTTATTGCTATTTTAAAAATTAATTTCACATTGACAATCACCAAACATACAAATCAAAACACTGACCATTTTTCAAAACGTTGATTTTTGTATGCATGCAGCACGCACACACACATACATAGATACACAGTCATACATATCAAAACATAATTACTACAATATAAAAACCATATAAAATACATAAATAATTTGGAAACCATCTATAAAATTAAGACAGATGTAAGAAAACCAACATAATATTTTAAATTCAATAAAAGTTTAGTGATTTTCTGGCATAGGCAATATAACACATTTTTTAATTCAAGTTTGATATAGATTGAACATGTCACAGAACACATTTGGTAACATGATAATTTTTTAAACATTACACTTATGTATTGAACTTTCAACTGTTTCTCTTAATTGAGCTATAACAGCACGCTGATCTTGAGCACCAATTACAGCAGTCCCTGATACAATCATATTTGCACCAGCCTAAAAAATAGTAAATATAATATGACGAGTATAAAAATATATACATCATTTTTTTAATACCTCTGCACATGCGCTGATTGTCGATAGGCCAACTCCACCATCAACTTCAATATCTAATAGGGGGTAGTTATGTCGTAACCATTGTACTTTAGGCATCATATCGGCCATAAACTTTTGACCTCCAAAACCAGGTTCAACCGTCATTACAAGAATCATGTCCGCCATATCGATAAACTGTCGAATTGCTTCTATTCCAGTTCCTGGTTTAATTGCTAATCCTACCTACATATTCAATCAAAATCACTTATCATTTATATAATAATAGTTTACATGCTGTACCTACTTTCATTCCAGCTTCTTTTACTTTTCGACAAATTGGTACAATATCTTTAACTGGTTCAACATGGAATGTATACTGATCAACACCTGCATCTGCCATTGGCTCTATCCACTGAAATACAGTTGTGACGATTATAAAATAGTATTTACTTTTAAAACAAAAAGAAAACAATTACTTGTTCAGGATCAGAAACCATCATATGTGTTTCAAAAAATGCATCTTTTATTTTTGATCTCAAACATTTCACCACAGGATGACCAAATGTTAGATTCGGTACAAAATGACCATCCATAACATCTAGATGCAAGTAATCGGCGCCGTTGTTCAATAACTTTTGTGATTCTTCAAATAAACGTGATAAATCGCTATTTAATATTGATGGCCCTATTTTGCATTTTAACGTTGGAAGTGGCATGATTTTCACAGGTTCAAATTTACTGAGAAGAGAACAACAACCAATAGACTTTGCACCTTGCATAGGACGGCGGAAAATATGAATATTGCAATTAAAACATGATAACCACGTGTTGCAATTCACAGTCAGCTGATACATAGGATTCTTTCCATATCTAAACGAATTAAATCGTATTCTTTGTCTCCCACACACGCAGGCACATAAAATTTACGCTTACACACACTATTAAAATAAAAAAAAATAAATAAATAAATATATATATATATATATATGTATGTACATATATATATATATATATATATATATACATATACACACACACATATATATATATATATATATATATATATATATATATATATATATATATATATATATATATATATGTATAAATTTTATTCAAACATACATATGTACAATAGGAAAGTATAGCTGATGCATATTTAATAAATAAATTAATTTCAATGGAAATAAATTTTAATATAACTTAATTGTTCTAAGTGTTAAAAGAACACACCACAGCAAAATTGATCGCATTATGAACAGGCATTATATAACTATCTTTATTTAACGTTTGCCTTTAAATTGATTTTAAAAAAGAATAGCAGTCAAACCAATAGAATCGTATGTAGGGAAATCGTTTTAACATCTTAACCGTACATAAATTGCGGTGTTATTTATATTGCTAAAAATCGAAATCATTAATTTATGATCTATATATTTATAGTGTATATGTTTTATTGAATATATTAAAATGTCTGCAATGAAATATATATTAGTGACGGGTGGTGTTATAAGTGGTGTAGGAAAAGGTGTTATTGCGAGTTCATTTGGAACAATTCTTAAATGTTGTGGTATAAATATAACGTCAATAAAAATTGATCCCTATATTAACATAGATGCTGGAACATTTTCACCATATGAACATGGTGAGGTGTACTTTATTATTTTTTTTATTTATCAAAATTGTTATTTTCTGCTCTTATGCAGCCATGTGGCTTGCATCCAAAAATTTCAAGGTTGTATATTTTATATTGGTGCATGTGTATAATGATTTTCGAAAATCTTACCACAATATTAAACTGTGAATAAATCCCAACAGAACAATCGACTTAAGTTATGAATATACTAATTAAAATTTAATTTGAATTTCATTAACGTAAACTACTACGAATCGTCATTTCCTGTGAACAGAGCAACATATTATAAACTTTTTAAACTTTTGCAAATTTATACATTTGTACGCATGTGTACACATAACTATATTTTATGATTTTCTTCACAATGTTTAAAAGAAAATTTCTAATAATAATAATTTAATTTTAGGAGAAGTTTATGTACTAGATGATGGTGGAGAAGTTGATTTAGATTTAGGGAATTATGAAAGATTTTTAAATATTACATTACATCGTGATAATAATATTACAACAGGAAAAATATATCAGAGTGTAATTAATAAAGAACGACGAGGAGATTATCTGGGAAAAACAGTACAAGGTATTTTTCTTTCATATTTCAAGTATGATTATTGATGGGTATATTAGATTTGACAACTAATTAAGTCATCCAAGACAAAAGTATTCATGAATACATCTTTTATTGATTTTAGTTGTGCCTCACGTAACAGATGCAATACAAGAATGGGTAGAACGTGTTGCTCATCAATCAGTGGCAGATAATGAAGAACCTCAAGTGTGTATAGTAGAACTTGGGGGCACTATTGGAGATATAGAAGGAATGCCATTTGTTGAGGCTTTTAGGCAATTTCAGTTTAGAGTAAAAAAAGAAAATTTTTGTTGTGCTCATGTGTCACTTATACCGCAACCAGGTTCTACTGGTGAATCAAAAACTAAACCTACACAATCATCTGTTCGCGAATTGCGAGGTTTAGGTCTGTCGCCTGATTTGATTGTCTGTAGATCAGAGAACCCCATAACACATGCTGTGAAAGAAAAAATATCAAATTTCTGTCATGTTGCACCAGACCAAGTTAGTAGTGAAATTTAAATTAACCATCAAGAATTATGTTGAATTCAAATTTTATATTGCGGCTTATTAATTTATTAGGTTATATGCATTCCTGATTTACCTTCAATTTATCGTGTGCCAATTTTAATGGAATCTCAAGGAATTGTTGAATATTTAAATGAAAGATTACAATTAAATATGAGTTTGCCGCCTCCTAAGAAATTTATGCAGCAGTGGAAAGAATTAGCTGAACGAGTCGATGGACTACGAAAAGAAGTAAATATAGCTCTTGTAGGAAAATACACAAAATTAGAAGATTCATATGCTTCTGTAACAAAAGCACTTCAGCATGCTTCTGTATCAGTAGGATTTAAGTTAAAATTAAAATATATAGAAGCGGCAAACCTCGAAAAAAGTACAAAATATGAAGATCCTGTAGCATATCATGAAGCTTGGCAGCAGTTATGTAAAAGCGAGTAAGCATCTTTCAGTATTAATATGATTGTCAGAATCCATTGTCTGTTTACATGTGAGTGAATAATTTTAGTATATAAACCTTTACATATATCAAGTTGAAAACTATAAATTTTTACAAACAGTTTTTGTATAATAGTTTATAGGAAAAAAATATTAATAGTTGTCAACATTTATTAGAATGGTTCTATAAAAAATAATTTTGTTTAGTGGTGTAATTGTACCGGGAGGTTTTGGAAAACGTGGTATCGAAGGGAAAATTGAAGCGTGCACTTGGTGTCGTGAAACACAAAAACCATTTCTGGGTATTTGTCTCGGACTACAAACCGCTGTCATTGAATTTGCACGGAATGTTTTAAAAAAAGAAAACGCTCATTCTACAGAAATAAATCCCAATACACCATTTCCGGTTGTGATTGATATGCCAGAACATCATCCAGGAATAATGGGGGGTACTATGAGATTAGGGAAACGTAAAACATTACTCGTAAAACCTTCGACTATAAGTATGTATTCAGTGTATATTTGATTCTTATAAATTGCAGAATCTTTAAATGAAATGTGATTTTATAATTTTAGAACGTTTATATGGAAATGTGGATTCAGTTGAAGAAAGACACAGGCACAGGTATGAAGTGAATCCAGTCTTTGTAACCGAATTAGAAGAAGCAGGCCTGAAGTTTGTAGGTATGTTCATTTTACTACTTTAATAGTGCATAATGTTTAAAATTTTTTTTTCTTTTAGGTCATGATATTGATCAACAACGTATGGAAATAATTGAATTAGATAAACATCCATATTACGTCGGTACACAGTATCATCCGGAATATTTATCAAGACCTTTAGCTCCTTCCCCGCCATTTTTGGGTCTTATACTAGCATCAGTAGGAAAATTAAATTCATATCTTACTCGTGGATGTAGACTATCTCCAAGAGAGTTTTCAGATTATGAATCAGGTAAATTATATTTATCATGTAAATAAGTTTGTTAAAAAGCAATTTATGATGTGTTATATTTAACAATATTAATAAGCACATTCCCACACTACATATTATATTTAAGTGCTATTGAATTATGATTAAATTGTCATAATTAGTTCAGTTTGAATTATTCATTTTCAGTTCTATTTATGTCAAATTTTTAAATAGTTTTGGTGATTATTGTTTTTTCTATTAAGTACTTAAATTCTTATTTTAACATTTAATATTTTCAAATTATTGACAAAATATGAATAAAGAAGAGTGTGTGTCTGTGTTGTATAAATGTGTGTATATATGTATATATATATATATATATAAAATTATATTTGTTTATTTTTAATCAGTTTAATTATATTTATTAATATTTTATTTTTATTTTTAGATGACAATGATTTACCTATAGCTCTAATAAACAATATTAAAATAAATGATGATTCAAGTAGTGCATATAGTAGTATAAATGGTTCTAGTTAAGTATAAATAACAAAATATTTGAAGTTGATTGTAAAATACTTCATGTATTTTTTATATGTGTAAATGTTATTATAACTAGAAAAGTAAATTTGTCTTTAGGTTTCATATGTTTTAAATTTATCTAAAAAAATTATTCCCAAATGACTTAGAAATAGGCAAATATGACTTTATTTTTATTAGATTATATATATCAACACCAATTTATTTTCAAATAGAAAGATGTTTATTTAAAGATTATATTTTCTTGTATTGTTTTATATAATTAGAAAGGGTTGTTTACATATATAAAAAAAATCTATTCACATGCCCTGTATATACAGACAAACGTTATTTTAGAGAATATTTTTAAATTTCCCATAAGAAAGTAATTATTTATTATCTAATATAATTTAGTAATCAATTAAGATCAATTGAATAGTTGTGTATACGTATTCATTTTGTACCAATACATCGAAGAATTTAAATTATATATGATGGGTCTTTATGAAAAAGAGAAATTAAGTAATGTACTATTTCAATAGCTTGATTACCTAAAGTAAAATATCGTACACATTTATCTTCAAATTATTTATTTTTATTGGACATATATGTTAAATAGTACACATCAATTTTACATTTTTGCATAGATACAGTGTTTAAGTATGTTATTGTTGTTTATATTAGCATTTATGAAAAAAATGTTTCAATTATTATTTGACAATATTTCCATTAAATTGAATTCGATATCAGAATATTGTTTATGTATTACATATTGTTTTTTTTTTATTTATTTATTTGGTTTTTTATTTACTTTTATAACAGTTACGTTTAATATTAGAATTGTAATTACAAGAATAGTGCCTATAGCTTTGGATACTTATAAAATAAGATGTCTACAATTTGGTGTTTATGCTAGGTGAGCGGTTTCATGTTTTATGATAATGTAGACAGGCATTAAGAAATTAAAATTAGAAAAGATGAAATTAAACATGACTGTTAAAAATCAGTTCTTTCATAACTTGATATAATTAATTAGTAATATTTATTTGAAAAAATATAATTCTAATAGAAGTCAAAAAAGATGTGCAGCACATTATTGGAATTCATTTACTTTAGGTATTTTGATAGGGAGTTATTTATTATTATTTACAAATAGGTTCAAGAGGAATTAAAAAAATATTTTATATTCATATGTTAATAATGTTTTTGATTATTGTAACACTGTATTATTGTAATATATTCAGTAGATTTTCGAAATAAACAATTTTCAGTTGATTGAGTATAATTATTGTAATGTAAGAAAATCTCACCTCATCTTTTTGTACCTATTCGCAGGTTCACGAAATCTTTTTAGACGCTGTTGCTCCAGCGTCATAAGTGCTATCAAGACATCAAAAACTGGTCGTAGTTTAAACAGCCGTCTAGTTTGTGTCTGGGTTCAAAAACTGCAGAATTGATAAAAATTTTCCATCTTTGAAATGTGTCCAATTTGAAAAAAAATTTGTCGAGTTTTTCACTGCATCGCAAGCAAAGCGGTTCGTAGACACAAGTTCCAGTTTTTAAAAATGACCTCGTTGCCTAAAAGGTATGTGAATTGACTCATGATATTGATTAGTTGCATGATCGTACAAGATTTTGGGCCCCAATGTTATGGCCCTATATGCCTAACTGACAAACTGACACTGATTTAGTGCTCGAATGGCCATCTAGTATCGTATTGCACAACAAAAATTGGCGATTATCAACATTTTTAGACGATGTTTAAAAATCGTTGTCAAACAAGTGATTTTTTGGCCTCATCAAAATATGTCTATCACCTCCGGTGATTTTAGACAATGTCTAAAAATTGTCATCAAACACAAGTGATTTTTTGGCCTCTTTCAAAAACTGTCTATTTTACTCTGTGATTTTTGGACAATGTCTAAAAATAGTTATCGGAGGCAAGTGTTAACTCAACCTCTTACAAAAATAGTATATAACCGCCTCTGATTATAAGACAATGTCTCTTACCATGTATCAATGCAATAAATTAATTGTGATGAATTATTGTCATATCAACGTATATAGTATATAAAAACGCATCTTTCGACATATACAATGTATAAATTATGTTACATTATGTCCAATTTAGGTCAAAAAAAAAATATTTTTGAAGTTTTTTGTCCTCTTTTACCATTGATCATATCTGATTTGTATCTTTTGCCATATCACCACATAGAGTATATAAATATGCATCTTTCAATATATGTAATGTAAAAGTTTTGTTACATTTTGTCCAATTTTAGGTCCAAAAAGCAAATATTTTTGTGTTTTGTTTGCCTCTTTTACCATTATCATATGTGAATCATATTTATTGCCATATCAGTATATAGAGCATATAAATACGCATCTTCCAATAAATATAATGTACAGGTTTTAATACATTTTGTCCAATTTTAGGTTCAAAAAGCAAATATTTATGCGTTTTTCTGATCTCTTTTACCATGTATCAAATGCCAATTGTATTTTTTGTTACACTACCATATAGAGTATATAAATACGCATCTTCCAATATATGTGATGTATAGGCTTTAAATCCATTTTGTCGAATATTAAGTTAAAAAACAAAATTATTTCGTAGTTGTTTGACCTTTTTTTTACCATGTATCATATGTGATTTGCATTTTTTACCACACCACCATATAGAGTATATAATATGCATCTTATAATAATATAATGTAACGGTTTTAATACATTTTGTCCAATTTCAGGTCAAAAACCAAAGTATTTCACAGTTTTTTTGCCTGTTTTACCATATATCATTTGCGAATTGCATTTTTCACCGCACCACCATATAGAGTACATAAATAATATCTTTCAATATATATATAATGAATAGGTTTTGTTATATTTTATTCAATTTTTGATCAAAAAAAAACAATATTTTCATAGTTTTTTGGCCTGTTTTACTGTGTATCATTTGCGAATTACATTTTTTTGCCACACCATCATATAGAGTACACATATATGCATCTTACAGTATATATAATGTATAGATTTTTTTGTATTTTGTCCAATTTTAGGCCAAAAAAACAAATATCTTCTCAGTTTTTGACTTCTTTTACCATGTATCATAAGTGAATGGTATATTTTTGGCCATTTTAGCATATAGAGAGTATAAATACACATCTACCCATGTATATAATCATTGGATTTTGTTACATTTTGTACAATTTTATACAAAAAAATACTACCAAATTTCGCGTTTTTTTGCTTTTTTCACCATGTATCATATGCAAATCGTATTTTTTGCAATATTAGCGTATAGGGCGTCGAAATACGCATCTTCCAATAAAATAATGCATGGGTTTTGTAACATTTTGTCATATTTTATGCGAAAAAACTAAAAATGTTCCCAGTTTTTTTACCTTTATTTTTTGGTTATAAATAGCCGAAATTAAGTGCGAAACGGTTAATATAATACATGGTTAGATTCGCCCTAAAATTATCTATCGCATGGATTTCAATTCGATTCGATTATTTTCCAAAAAAACATAATTTCGCAACAAAACCCATTTTTCAACAAGTTTTTCGGCCATAAACAGTCGAAATTAAACAGAAAATGGCTAATATAATACATGGTTAGATGCACCTTAAAATCATCTATCGCATGGCGTGCAATTCGTTTCGATTATTATCCAAAAAAGCCTAATTTTGCACCAAAAACTCATTTTTCAACAGGGTTTTGGGCCAAAAGTAGTCTAAATTATATGCAAACCAGCTAATATAATCCATGATTAGATGCGTCTTAAAATTACCTATCGCGTGGTGTGCAATTCGATTCGATTATCTTCCAAAAAAGCCTAATTTTGCTCGAAGAACCCATTTTTCAACCAGTTTTTTGGCCATAAGTAGTCGAAATTAAGTGCGAAACGGGTCATTTCGCACATCGTTAGATGCGTCTTAAAATTATCTATCGCGTGGTGTGCAATTCGATTCGATTATCTTCCAAAAAAGCCTAATTTTGCCCGAAAAACACATTTTTCAACCAGTTTCTCGGCCATAAGTAGTCGAAATTAAGTGCGAAATGGGTAATGTCGTATATCGTTAGATGCGTCTTGAAATTATCAATCACCTGGTGTGCGATTCGATCCGATTATTTGCCAAAAAAGACTAAGAATGCCCGAAAAACCCATTTTTCAACCAGTTTTTCGGCCATAAGTAATCGAAATTAAGTGCGAAACGGCTCATATCGCACATCGTTAGATTCGTCTTAAAATTATCTATCGCGTGGTGTGCAATTCGATTCGATTATCTTCCAAAAAAGACTAAGTATGCCCGAAAAACCCATTTTTCAACCAGTTTTTCGGCCATAAGTAATCGAAATTAAGTGCGAAACGGCTCATATCGCACATCGTTAGATTCGTCTTAAAATTATCTATCGCGTGGTGTGCAATTCGATTCGATTGTCTTCCAAAAAAGACTAATTATGCCCGAAAAACCCATTTTTTAACCAGTTTTTCGGCCGTAAGTAGTCGAATTTAAGTGCGAAACGGCTCATATCGCACATCGTTAGATGCGTCTTATAATTACCTATCGCGTGGTGTGCAATTAGATTCGATTATCTTCCAAAAAAGCCTAATTTCGCCCGAAAAACCCATTATTATATGAAAAGCCCCAGCAGAAAATGTAAAATCAAGTAATGTCTAAAATTTTCACGAAAAAAGTATTTAACTATATTATTCATATATATATATATATTACTACATTGTTAAAAGATTTGCTTGAAATATTCGTCTGAAAGTACTTATTTCTCTAAACTATCTGTGCCCCTTCTTTAGAATAATATGTATATAAATGTATAGATATAATAATTACATTTCAATTTATTTGTAAAAAGTTTAAATTAAGTAAAAAATCGACTGGCAGCTATGATTTAGCTTAGATCGTATATTAAATTAATTAAAATAGAAACTGTCCCAGTTTTAAAAGCAAATAACAAAGTTTCTAAGTGATAATTTAGATAGGTAAATATACAGATGCAAACTACACAAATACCGGAACAGCCAAATGAAGAATTCGAAAACACAGTCATAGTTCCACAAAACGTTGATGACACTGACAATCATGATATGTTGATTCAGGAAACGAGTAATTCTGAAGAGAAGATGCATATGAATGAACCAGATTTAATTCAAAATGACGTAGATGCAATTCCATCAGTAACACCGATAGAAAATTGAAAATAATATTTATTATCAAACATATTTTTTTAATATTTATATTATATATTGTGCTTTTTCTTGTTGAATAAATATTTATTTTTTGCCATATATTGACAATAACGCCAATAATTAACAATATTAATTACTAATATATAATTTTAGGTGCAAAATACACATGCATATATATATATATATATATATATATATATATATATATAAATGGTTATTAATTTGTGTTTATTGATTGAATTAAAATATTCAATTGTGAATCATTTCATAATGCCATTGTAAGGACATGTATTTATTGGTGAATGGTACTAACATTTCGATCAAATATAAATAAAAATTATTTGTAATGAATGTTCAATTGTTGGATGACTGTATTGTTCATATTTGTAAGTAAATATTTTTTTCCAATTAGGGGATAGGTTTAGTAAGCGCCATATCTAATACTTTTCTGTAGTTCGGTTACATCACTTATACAAAAAAACGTGTAATTAAATTTTGATACTATTCCAACGATATTCATATTAAATTAAAAAAACATATGAAACTATGGGGCCTCGCCCGCTGCTCGTTGCAGTCGCCCACTTGTCAATTATAAGCCTGCGTATGTAACCGACTGGAACAATACACATATTTTTTAAAACTCATTTATGTCTATATAATCATTCTAGTAGATATATTACAACGTAGTTGTTATATATGTTAGTATGCCTATATAATCATTATCGTAGATATCTATCTACGATAATGATGCAACATAGTTGTTTTATATATGAAATAAACATATTTGGGTACCATAGAAACCTCGTTGCGAACACACGTGCAACACGTGCAAAAATACACATACAAAAAAAGTGTTTTTGTTGCTGGACTTTGATTGGTCATTAAATAATATGTTGAGCATAGGCTACGGTTGAGGTCATTGACATCGTAGGCGCTCACAATATAAGAACATATATATATATATATATATATATATATATATATATATATATAATTATATATATATATATATATATATATATATATATATATATATATGTGTACATATGTATGTTTTTTTCGTACTATATGAGTGTTACTGATTTAAAATTGATTTAACTTCCAAAAGAATTAAAAAACCTCTGCATCATAACAGATGGATATGTGAGGCATTTTTTGGTAAAATTGTTCTGGTACAAAATTACTTCAAATTGCTGATTAACTCTATAACAGAGATTCATTTATTTAGCTTTCCAAACTAAATTTGCTATTATTTCAGCATATGGTTGCAATAAATGATTCATTATTTTCAAAACTCTCTTTTCAGCATTTTTTTTTCATTGACTTAATTCATTATTTATTGGGATATTGTAAATAGATAGTAGCAGAACTATTGAAATTAATACAACCAATTTTATTCATAGCATATAATATGTACATTTACATACACACACACACACACACATATATATATATATATATATATATATATATATATATATATATATATATATATATATATATCATCATCATCATCATCTTCAGCCCCTGTCAATCCACTGCTGGATAAAGGCCTCTTCCATGATTTTCCATTTTGTTCGATTCAGTGCCTCTCTTTTCCACAGTTTTCCAATAAAGTTTTTAATATCCTTATCCCATCTGTTCATTGGTCTCTTTCTCGGTCTCTTCATATTCCTTGGTTCCCAGTCAATAATTTCTCTTGTCCATCGGTTGTCTTCTCTTCTTGCGACATGTCCCGCCCATTTCCATTTCAGACTCTTTACTCTTCTTATTATATCTGTGACTCCTGTTTGTTTTCGTATCCATTCTATTCTCTTTCTATCTCTTCTTGTTATTCCCAACATGCATCGTTCCATACTTCGTTGTGTTGTTTGGAGTCTTTGAACTATTTTGGCGTTAAGCACCCATGTTTCGCTGCCGTAGGTAAGGACCGGTAGTATACACTGGTCGAATACTTTTTTCTTTAAACAGAGTGGGATTGTTGATTTAAATATTGAGGCGTTTCTTCCGAAAGAGCTCCATCCCATTTTTATTCTCCTATTTACTTCTTCCGTGAATGATCCATCTCTGTTGATAAGCTGGCCTAGATAAACATATTTCGTGACTTCTTCTATTTCCGTTCCTTTTATTTCAATTTTCTTCGGACATACAAACGCATTGAACAGTACTTTTGTCTTTGTATGATTCATGTTGAGGCCGATTTTTTGACTGGCATCGTTTATTTCTTCTATTCTCTTTTGCAACTCTTCCGGAGTATTTGCGAAAATAACTATATCATCGGCAAACCGGAGATGGCTTAATCTTTCGCCCTTTATCTCGATTCCTTTGTCCTCCCAGTCGAGCGATTTGAATACTTCTTCTAAGGCCGCAGTAAACAATTTCGGAGAGATTGCATCTCCCTGTCTTACACCTTTCTCGATTTTTATCTTTTTTGTTTCTTCATGTAGCTTCACCGACATCGTTGCTTTTTTATAGATGTTATCTAGCAGCTCGATATATGTGCCCTCTATGCCCTGGTTCTTCAGTGCAGATATTACCGACAAGGTGGTGATGGAGTCAAAAGCCTTCTCGTAGTCTATAAATCCAAGACACACTGGTATTTGATATTCATTTGACCGGCTTATTACTTCTCTCACTACTTGAATATGATCCATTGTACTAAATCCGGTTCTAAATCCTGCTTGTTCCCTTGGTTGGGCGAAATCTAGTTGCACTTGTAGACGTTTCGAAATTATTTTTGTAAAGATCTTATATATCGTAGGTAGTAAACTAATCGGCCGATAATTCTTCAAATCTTCTTTATCTCCTTTCTTGTGTAGAAGAATTACGGTGGCTTCATTCCATTTATCTGGGATAGTTCTTTTTTGTATACAAGCAGTGAATATATCAGCGAGAACTTTTTCTGTTTTTTCTCCTACTAACTTGAAAATTTCTGCTATTAACCCATCATTTCCGGCTGCTCTTCCATTTTTCATATTCTTTATTGCATATGTAACCTCTTCCGGTAGCACGGGTGGGACACCTTGGTTTGTATGTTTTCTATTCTCGTTTTCTTTGTTACATGTATTTTTGTATAGGTCTGTATAGAATTCTTCTACTCTTTTAATGATTTCCTTTTTGTTGAAAATTCTGCTCCCATCATCTAATTTCAAGGCAGTTATATGTTCTTTGCCAATCGTTAAGCTCTGTTTCATTTTTCGGTAGCTTTTATTTTCTTCAATAGTCTTCTTAATTAGTTCATTGTTGTACTTTCGAACGTCTTCTCTAATACACTTCCTCACTGTTTTGCCAAGTTCGATGTATTCGATTCGGTCTTTCACATTATCTGTTAGTTTTATTTCTCTTCTCTTCTTCATTAGACATTTAGTGTTTTCTGATATTTTCTTATTTGATTTTATTTTAAGGATTCCTCCTATTTCTTGCGCGGATTCTTTGATAATTTCAACCACTTTTTCTTCTACATTCGCATCTGCATTCTCCAATATGTCAAAACGGTTTTTTAATTCTATTTCAAATTCTACTTTTCTCTCTTCTAGAGTTTGAATATTAATTGTCTTCCTCGGAGTCTTGAAAAGTTTTCTTCTTTCCAGTCTTGAATTTATGCGTATTTTGCTTCTTACCATCCGATGATCGCTCCCGGCATTAAATCTATTTAATACGGAACAATCTTCCACAATTGATTTTTTATTTACCAGGATGTAGTCTATTTCGTTTTTGATGTTATTGGGACCTTTCCATGTCCATTTCCTTTTGATATTTTTCTTGAAAAAGGAGTTCATTACATATCAACTTGTGCTCTCTGCAAAATCAATTAGTCGATTTCCTCTTTCATTCCTTGTTCCAAAGCCAAATTTTCCAACTACATTATCGTTTTCTTGCCTTTCTCCGATCTTTGCGTTAAAGTCTCCCATTATAATTTTGTAGTGACAGTTTCCCTTGTCATTAAGTTTTCCTATTTCTTGGTAAAAATCTTCAACTTCTTCGTCCTTATGAGCTGTTGTAGGCGCGTAGACTTGCATGATTTGGATTTGATACCTCTTTGATATTTGAATTACCAATCTCGCCGCACGTTCTGATGTGCTTTCTATTTCCACAATGTTATCCTTTAGTTTCTTATTTACGATAAATCCGATTCCTCCTATATTTCCTTTTTCTGATCCACGATAGTAAAGAAGATCTCCGTTTTTCATTTCAAGCGTTTTTTCTCCTTTTCTTCGTACTTCACTAAGTCCTATAATGTCCCACTTAATTTTGGTCAGTTCTTCTTGGAGTTCTTCCAGTCTTTCTTCGTTCGATAGTGATCTGAAATTGTAGGTAGAGATATTAAGCGTAGATGACCTGTGGAAAGAATAGAGAGAAGGGCAGTCGGTGTTTAGACTCCGGGGATTCTTAGCACCCTCTGCCATCTTGCCTTGGTCCCTGCTACTGCCACAGCAGGGGACAAGTAGGCCTCCGGAGAATGAGGGCCGTTTTGTATTTGTACTCATCATGTAAGGTATATATATATATATATATATATATATATATATATATATATATATATATATATATTTATATCTATTATTTATATATATATATATATATATATATATATATCTGTATATATATATATATATATATATACATATACATATGTACATATTTACATATACATATATATATATATATATATATATATATATATATATATATATATATATATATATATATATATAAACATATACATATATATATATATATAAATGTGTGTGTGTGTTGATATTATTTATTAGATATATTTTTAAAATTAATAATTGGTGTATTTTTTTGTGTAAAAATATCTAGTATTCATTATATTTAACCCTGTTAATAAATCAAGAAGGAATAAATACAAAATTTGTAATTATTTGAAATGTAATATTTTTGTTATAAAATCAACCAGTTACATTTGACCTAGTTTTGAAAATCATATCGAAACATTATAACAAAGCCACACACGTCAGCGTCTTATATATTTCTCTCCTGGCTGCGTCGCGCGGCTTGCAACGACCACCGCCACTCATTTCCATTTCGGACGGTGTACGTGCAAGACGCTGTTCAAGAATTGTCCTGTACAGTCGTCTTTAATTGGTGAGTGATTGTGGTTTTTCGATTGAATTTTTTAAACATATATTTAAATCTAACTGAACTGAAAACATTTGACTGCCTTTTAACAAATTTTCCAATTAATTTTACTTTTTTTAATATTTTTCTAAAATATTTTATCTATCGATGTAATACTTTAAAGTTTTTTTCTATTTTTCTTCTCATTTTATTAAATTAGAAACATTTTATACTGTATTCAAAATTTAATGATTCATTTACATATTCATTTCAAATTGTAGAATATTTTACGATTATGGATTTTATTTAGTTTATCAAATTAGAAATATTTAATAATTTATTTCAGATGTTATGTTTTTTTACTTCTCTACAATATTTCTTCATTTTGGATAGTCTTTTTTATTTTATTAAATTAGAAGTATTTTTTAAAAAATACTTAAAAAACAATATATTTTTCTAGTAATATTCTCTTTAATATTTCGTGTATTTTTTTGTATGAAAATACGGTATAATAATAATAAATACTATAGTATTTATTATTATTATACCGTATTTTCATAATACTTCTATTAATATATACTTCTATAATATTCTATTATATATATATATATGTATATATATATATATATTTGTCTATTATTTATATATATATATATATATATATATATATATATATATATTTATATCTATTATTTATATATATATATATATATATATATATATATGTATTCTATTATATAATCTATTAATAAATACTTCTATTAATATATTAATAGAAGTATTTATTATTGTAAATGTGATGAAAAGATTAAACATTGCCTGTATTCGTTCATTATGTAATATTTTTCATGTTAGAATACCGTTTTCTCTGCTTGTACCATGTCATAAAATATTTTACGTAACTATCCCCTTCCCAGTACACATACGTCACCGGCACCGTTAGAATTCGTGCCGACGAGGCTTCCGTCGAAATGTTCTTTCTACTTTGTTAGTGGAAGCTGAACGTGCAACATTCTTTTAACAGTAATACTTTTATATATAGTCGTTTTTAATCGGTAAGAAGTATTATTTTTTCATTAGAAATATTAAAATTAGAAACATTTGATAGTTTATGAAGATTATTTGTGTTTTTTGAATAATTATTGTTTTCTGTATTACTTTTGTTGAATATCTTATCATTCTTTATATATGTATATACACATGCACACACACATAACACGTGCACATGTGCTTACACACACACACACATAACACGTGCACATATGTGCACACCCACACACACATAACACGTGCACACACACACATAACACGTGCACACACACACATAACACGTGCACACACACACATAACACGTACACACGTACACACAATTATACATGCACACGTACACACACACACACACTTACACGCACGCAACACATGCACATGTGCACACACACACACATACACGTGCACATGTACACACACACACACATACATGTACACACTTGCACACACAGTCAGTCATACAATTGTACTCGTTTCTGACGTAGTGTCCATTGTATTCAATGGAAGTCCTTTAGTGGTTAACCGATGCCTAATTTCCTATAGAAAAAAAGTATTTTTGTTGTGTGCGCAGCCACTTGTGCACCATCTATTGCGCTTCATTTAATCTGAAAGCCTTTCCGCCCATTACCTTTTTGAGTGGTCTAAAGAGCTGGTAACCCCTCTGAGTGGTTTTCTGAGTATGGCGTATGAAGAAAACACTGATTGCAATTTTTCAATAATCGCTACAGTTACTCGGACAGTACGGGCTCGAGCGTTGTCATGTAACAAGACATCAGTATTTAGAACTGTTTGTCGTTTGAACTTGACTACTGATCGGAGATTATTTCTGGTGAACGACTTTGCTACCAGGAATTGTTTCCGATCAATAATCATTTCTGAATGACAAGGATTTCTGAGTACTGACTGTTTATTACAACACGATAATTCTCAGCTCCATACATGCCCATGCAATGGTGACGACCATTGAGAAACTACATTTTGGGTGTTTTTCTCATCTGCCATACTTGCCGGACCTTACTCCAAGTGATTACCATTTCTTTTGACCAATCAGAAGCAATAAGCAGAATGAAGTTCTTTCAAGTTGGATGAAGAAGTGCGAAAGATGGTGCATGAGTGGCACTACACACGACCAAAAGAAATTTTTTGTAGAGGAATCCAGATGCTAGTTGAGCGCTGGAGGACTTTCATTGAACAAAATGAAAGCTGTTTGAAAATCGTGCAATTATGATACCTTCTTGCAATACACAATGAAAAAAGTATATATATATATATATAGAGAGAGACATAAAAATTAGATGTACTAAAAAATACTTTTCTATATGTTGCATGGTAAAGCAGCAATGGACGTCGCTGCTCATGTAGAAGTTGGATCAATTTATAATTCTACATCGACAAGAGATCCTTCGACTGAATCTGTACATCTTGCCACTGGAGTTTGAGCTTGTATCACTCGGTCTCAACTTTCATCAGATCACCATATTTGAGTGGTAAAAATTATAGCATTTTTACATTAAAGTTATTAAACATTTAAATAGAATGAAATTAGAAAATTTTAATAAATTAACAACTTTTAGAGTTATTCTACATTGTACATTATTTTTTTTTTAGAATCTACTATCATGGATGAATATTTAAGTATAGAGTAGTTTTGTTTAATTCAAATTAAAGTTCATAAATTGTTTTTTTAATTATTTTAAAATAGATTTTTTTTTTAATTCTGATTTGTTATATATGTTCTTCTGATTGCTGAAGTTTATCTGAAGATTCGTCGTATATTTCTAACATAACATGTTAGAAGCACTAAACCAATGTTAAAACCTCGTGTTCGAGAAAAATCATAAAAATTTGTTTTCAGTATTGTAAATGTAAGTGCCTTGGGGTTTTGTATCGTGATCGCCCGATCACTAACTGTAAATTCATAATCTTTTAGTAAATTCTTCAAATTCATTTTAAGATTGTCCGTGAGTACGAACCAGATGTCTAATAAACGTTAAGCTGGGATTGCGTTAAGGGTACAGGATATTTTAGTTTCACCTCTAGGTAGTACTTAAGCGATCGCACCCTTTGCTAACTATAACCGTCTGTACGTTTTCGCCATCGAGAAGTCCTCAAACCTGGAGGTGCGAGGCAGTCTGTTTGTTTTGTCCTTTTTTTTCAGGGTTTTTGTGTTGTTTTCCATAACCTTTATTTTATGAGACTCTTTCTGTCTCACTTCTCACTTGTGCTTTAGATTAGACTTTAGATTAGACTTTAGAGTAGGGTTTTTATGAGAGCGCTCTCGTTTTTTTTTATAGCTTAGGTTTTTGACTAGGGTTTCAGGTTTCTTCGAGAACCACATCCACATTCTTCGATGACATCACGAAAACGTACATTCGGTTGAGAAGTGCAGAGCGACGGGCCTGTAATCCTACACGGGTGTTACTCGGATGCTTCGTACTTTGCTTTGCTTGTAGTTTTAAATTCATTTTTTTAACATTTTGTTACTGGGGTAGGGTTTATTCTGAAAATGTTTCACCGAACAGCAAACATTGTGGTTGACTCAACATGAACCACACTACCACTGAACCACACTATTTGAACCATGGTTCTAGTTATTGATGTACACTGCACGTCGTATGTGTAATCAGAGGATACTGTTATAACAATATATTTTGTAAAATGATAAATGTTTAACATTCTGCATCGGATATTTAACACAAACATGATATTAAAAGTTCGTACGATTCATTAAATCTTAAAATCATTTTATTACACTACTCTATACTTTAAAACGAATTTGGAAGATCGCCAGGCCGATGTGGATATTAAATATTATGTAATAATGGCATAAAAAAGTAAGAAAAAATAAATACTAGATTCATTAATTACAGTGTGGTTAAAAAATCATGGTTTCAGATTCTTTTGATACCAAATGGATCCAGTTTCTCATAAAGATCGTGAATACATAGCATTGAAATGTATATCTTTACTACGGAATATGTATGACGAAGTTAAAAATGTTAAGGAAAAAAGTTAAAATATAAAATACTATTTTTAAATATACATATATAAACTTTTGTAGTAAAAATATTCTGTTCTAGGTACTAAATTATTAGTTTTAGCATTGTATGAAGGGTATGTTAGATCAAATTTCGGATGCTGAACATGGGGATTACTAAATTATGATGTTTTGGTGCATTGTATAGAACAATGCAATCTTCTATCCAGTCTTCATTTTAAAAGTAAGCATTTCATTTAAAAATCTAATTAATACAAAATAAATATGTAGCATAAAATTGAAATATAAATATACTTTTAATAATTATAAAGTAATAATTAAAAAACTTAAGAATATTAACTAATAAATTTTTATGTTCCATTAGAATCGGTTCAACTCGTCTCAAAATTAAAAAAATATATAATCGAAGAATAAAATAACCATGGGATAAAATTCAGAGAGATTGCAGTTAATTAACCAGAAACTAAAAGCGCTGTATGGCAAAGTAAGTTTTATCTTTTAAAATTTTAAATTTCATTACAAAAGTAAACAATTCATTTAAATAAAATATGCACAGTAACTTGATTTCATTAAACTCCGTGATTTTTTAAAAAAATCCTTTTATGCAATACATGTGAATTTCTTAATTTAATTAAATGTTTAGACTTTTTATTGTTTCGCGTATTTTGATTGTTGTAAAATTAATTTTAATGACTCTAATGTTCAATTTATAACACACTTTAGTTTCATTCGATAATATGTAGATTTTTCAATCACAGTATCACTATATTTCCAAACGTATTTTTAAAAATATAATCATTTCTTTGTTGCTTATTGTTGAATATCATTTCGTGTTTAATTTTGATCCCATCAAGAATTTTTTTAAAATATAAATTTTCTCACCGATAATAGATTAAATAATTAATCTAATACATTTTAATTTATAATTACATTTCGAAATAAATTTACATATTGCAATTGGTAAACTTTCTTGATATTATGTATATTATAATAGTTAAAATCATTTAATGTTTTTATTAAAATTCGAACTTGATTTTAAAGTGTAATTTTAATTTTCAAATTTATATAGCTAATCAAAAATAACTTTTTTTTTAATCAAATTATTTAGTATTCGAAATAAATTTTCATTCTAACAATAATTTATAATCGGATTTTTTTTTCACTATTAATAATAAATATGCAAGATGTTTCATTTGCAGTATTCTTAATGTATTTTTCCATTCCATATTAAAAGAAAAATTTTACATTGTTTTACTATTGTTAAAATGTCATTTTTGCTCTTTTCGTTTTATTGTTTAAATTTGATTCTGTTTAAAGTATATATTTTTTTAATCTGGAAATTAAATTTCTTCATTAACAACCATATTATTAAAAAAGTTCATAATTAGTGTTATATAAAGAATATAAAAATGTTTTCAGATGTTATTCGAAGAAAATGAAGAATATCTAGAACTGAAATATGACTATCAAGATTTCTCAATATGAGAGATAGCTGTTCAGTTTGTTTCCAGTGCGGACGCCAGCGGTTACAGAACAAAGAAACTTATTTATAGTTATAGTTATTAATTATAATTTATTATTGTTAACCAAAACATTTGGTTAAAAATTGTGATATTTGAATATTAGGGTATTGATTGCAACATCACTTTTTCTATAAGAGCAAAATTTTAATAGCATTGACAATGAATCATCTATTTAAATGATTCTATTTTAATGATTGTATAAAACGTAAATTTCAATTTTTTAGATTCTCTTTTAAAGTTCATAAGTAAAAGAAAACCGCGTATTATTTAAAACGTAAATTAATCGAAATGATACATTTTATAATAATCTAAATGAAAAAGTACATTCGTAAATAAAAGAAAATTGCAAATTTTTTAAAGATAAATTAATAGAAGTAGTATATTTAGTTCTTCTGCATTAAAGAAAGAATAAGTTCATATGAAATAAAGAAAAGCAATCTGTTTTGTTATGCATTAATGAATTTTAAATACTTAGCTTTTTTTCATGAATAGTTTATAAATAATAAGCAAAAGCAAATTAAAGTTCATAAATAATAGAACAATTGTAATGATTCCTCGAGATTAATTAGCATGATTGGTAAAATTTAAAATATTTGTTTATTTAATATTTTTATGTTAGTTTTCTTAAATTCACATATATTAAAATAGAAACTTTATTTTTATAAACAGATTGTAATGTGAAAGTAATTACTTTACACTTTCTTTAAATGAAATTTAAATTAATTTTTACTTTTTTTCTAAATTCTACAAGTGGAATTTTTTTTTAAAAAAGTAATGAAATGAATCAATAATGATTATATATTTTTTTATTAAATATGAACTCAATTTCTTACTTTTAGATTGTTTGTTTTTCATAAATAGTACAAATTTTAATCAAATTTTCATAGTTAAATTATTTCATTAGTTATATTTAAATACTTTTTGCTTTTAATTTTAGAATCTTATTCAGTTTTATATTTCTACATAAACTTGCTTTAAATGTCATGAATTGTTGAAAATTAAGAATGTTTTTTATAAAGTGAAATAATTGGTAATATTTAAATGCTCTTCTAATATGAATTAATTTTTTATCGCGCTATATTAACTATAATATTTTCTAAAGATCATAATGTAAAGTAATTTTTATAACAAAATTTTGCTTTGATAAAATTCTTAATGGTTTTAAGATTTAGTTTAACTGTGCCATTTTCAATTTCTCATTGTTGAAATTTGAAACTAGAAATTTACAAATCACTTATTTTAAATATAAACTTACTTTTCTTATATTACAAATAAGGTTTAAACTTTTCTAATGATTAATAAGTAATAACCAATTACTATTTAATAGATAAATTAATACTGTGATAATCTCAAAATACTTTTTAATTTTCAACAATCCGACTAAACGAATTTAGTTTGATTAAAACTGGTAAATGATGAAAAATTACAAATTAGTAATTTGTTTCACAAGGCTAAAATAATGATTAATTAGAATTATATGCTGTTTTTTTATTGAATATGAACTATTTTTTTATCATTGATATGCATTAATTAAAAAAAAATAAAATATGATAATAAAAAAAATTATCAGTTTGTAAGTAAATTGATGGCTTTAACTCACTTTTAATATCATTTCTTTTGATTTATGAACTTTTTAATTTTCTTATTTCTATGTAAAATGTTCTCGATGCTCGTTAGCTGATAGAAAATGACAAATTATTTTTTAAAGATCATATGACAGTTGATAATATTTAAATGTTGTTTTTCTATTGAACATGAATTAAATTTCATATCAATACTTTAATTAGAATCATTTCTAATGATTATTAGAAATTTAAAAGTAATTTTTATGGTTTAATTAATGATTTTTATATATCATCTAAATACTTTTTCTTTTAACTATGAACTTTCAATGTAAAGTTTTGTCAGTGCTCATAACTAATAGAAGATTTCAAATGAATTATTTGTGAAAGATTAAATAAATGCTCTTTTTCTATTAAACATGAATGAAATTTATAAATTTCATTCATGTTTAATATAAGTCGTGAACTTTTTATGAACTTTTTTAATTTCTTATTTCGATAAACACATTAATTATTACAAATGATTTATTTATTGCTGATAAAATAATAGTCGATAATATATGAACATTTTTTATTTAATATGAATTAAATTTCATATCGGTACAATAATTACAACCCTTTTTAATGATATTTAAATAGTTAAAAATAATTTTTACTTGTGAATTAAATAATACTGATAATAGTTCAATACTCTTAACACTTTCTTTAATAATGAAATTGTTAAAATTTCTTATTTCTATATGAAATCAAGTATTAGTAAAGTTCATAAATATTAGAAATTAATTTTTTAGAAAGTGAAATAATCATTGTCGAAATATATATACTCTTTACTTATTAAACAAGAACTAGGCTTCTTATCAGTATATTAAGTACAAATTTTTCTAATGTCATAAGTAATAGATCATTACAAATTAATTTTAATGATGCATTAACAATTCAGTTAAAGGTTATACATACCTTTTTTTACATTTGAATGCTATTTTTATTAAATATGAACTAAGTCACATCCGGTATATATTAAATTTTTAACTGTCATAAGTAATAGACAATTAAAAATTTAGATTTTATTTAAGTAAATTCATAACTACAAGTAAGGCAAACGATTTAATCGATAATTTTATTTTTTCTGTTAATTATGAAATCGTATTCGTATTCGTAATGAAATCGAATTAGATGTACTAAAAAATACTTTTCTGTATGTTGCATGGTAAAGCAGCAATGGACGTCGCTGCTCATGTAGAACTTGGATCAATTTATAATTCTACATCAAGAGATCCTTCGACTGAATCGGTACATCTTGCCACTGGAGTTTGAGCTTGTATCACTCGGTCTCAACTTTCATCAGATCATCATATTTGAGTGGTAAAAATTATATTTTTACATTAAAGTTATTAAACATTTAAATAGAATGAAATTAGAACATTTTAATAAATTATTAACAATTTTTATAGTTATTCTATATTGTTCATTATTTTTTTTAGAATCTTTACTATCATGGATGAATATTTAAGTATAGAGTAGTTTTGTTTAATTCAAATTAAAGTTGATAAATTGTTTTTTTTAACTATTTTAAAATACATTTTTTTTAATTCTGATTTGTTATATATGTTCTTCTGATTGCTGAAGTTTATCTGAAGATTCGTCGTATATTTCTAACATAACATGTTAGAAGCACTAAACCAATGTTAAAACCTCGTGATCGAGAAAAATCATAAAATTTGTTTTCAGTATTGTAAATGTAAGTGCCTTGGGGTTTTGTATCGTGATCGCCCGATCACTTTAACTGTAAATTCATAAAAATCTTTTAGTGAATTCTTCAAATTCATTTTAAGATTGTCCGTGAGTACGAATCAGATGTCTAATAAACGTTAAGCTGGGATTGCGTTAAGGGTACAGGATATTTTGGTTTCACCTCTAGGTAGTACTTAAGCGATCGCACCCTTTGCTAACTATAACCGTCTGTACGTTTTCGCCATCGAGAAGTCCTCAAACCTGGAGGTGCGAGGCAGTCTGTTTGTTTTGTCCTTTTTTTTCAGGGTTTTTGTGTTGTTTTCCATAACCTTTATTTTATGAGACTCTTTCTGTCTCACTTCTCACTTGTGCTTTAGATTAGACTTTAGATTAGACTTTAGAGTAGGGTTTTTATGAGAGCGCTCTCGTTTTTTTTTTTATAGCTTAGGTTTTTGACTAGGGTTTCAGGTTTCTTCGAGAACCACATCCACATTCTTCGATGACATCACGAAAACGTACATTCGGTTGAGAAGTGCAGAGCGCCGGGCCTGTAATCCTACACGGGTGTTACTCGGATGCTTCGTACTTTGCTTTGCTTGTAGTTTTAAATTCATTTTTTAAACATTTTATTACTGGGGTTGGGTTTATTCTAAAAATGTTTCACCAAACAGCGAACACTGTGGTTGACTGAACATGACCACACTACCACTGAACCACATTATTTGAACCATAGTTCTAGTTATTGATGTATACTGCACATCGTATGTGTAATCAGAGGATACTGTTATAACAATATATTTTGTAAAATGATAAATGTTTAACATTCTGCATCGAATATTGAACACGAGCATAATATTAAAAGTTCGTACAATTCATTAAATCTTAAAATCATTTTATTACACTACTCTATACTTCGAAACGAATTTGCAAGATCGCCAGACCGATGTGGATATTAAATGTTATGTAATAATGGCATAAAAAAGTAAGAAAAAATAAATACACGATTCATTAATTATTACAGTGTGGTTAAAAATAATAATGTTTCAGATTCTTTTGATATCAAATGGATCCGGTTTCTCATAAAGATCGTGAATACATTGCAGTGAAATGTATACCTTTACTATAGAATATGTATGATGGGAAGTTAAAAATATTAAGGAAAAAAGTTAAAATATAAAATACTATTTTCAAATATACGTATATAAACTTTTGTAATAAAAATATTCTGTTCTAGGTACTAAATTATTAGTTTTAGCATTGTATGAAGTGTATGTTGGATCAAATTTCGGATGCTGAACAAAGATTACTAAATTATATTGTTTTGGTGCTTGTATAGAATAATGGAGCCTTCTGTCCAGTCTTTATTTTAAAAGTAAGTCTTCCGTTTAAAAAATTAATATTGATGCAAAATAAATATCTAGCTTAAAATTGAAATATAAACATACTTTTAATAATTATAAAGTAATAACTAAAAAACTTTAAAATATTAACTAATAAATTTTTATGTTCCATTAGAATCGGTTCAACTCATCTCAAAATTTACAAGTAGTCGAAGTATAAAATAACCATCGGATAAAATTCAGAGAGATTGCAGTTAATTAACCAGAAACTAAAAGCGCTGTATGGCAAAGTAAGTTTTCTTTTAAAATTTCAAATTTCATTATGAAAGTAAACTGTTCATTTAAATAAAATAATCGTGGAAACTTTGATTTTATTAAACTTGATGATTTTCAAAAAAAAAAAAAACTTATAAATTCCTTAATTTTATTAAATATTTACTTTTTTTCATGTATTTTGATTGTTGTAAAATTAATGTAATTTCTCTAATATTAAATTCATATCACACTTTAATTTCATTCGATAATAAATATGCAGATTTTTCAATCATAATTTCATTATATTTCCAAACTTGTTTTTAAAAAATATTATTCCCTCTTTGTTGCTATTGTTGAAATGTTAATTTGTTGTTTTTAAATATATAAATTGTTTTCTCATTTATAATTTCACACTGATAATAGATTAATCTGATACATTTTAATTTATAATTATATTTCAATATTAGTAAACTTTCTTGATATTATGTACATTATAATTGTTGAAATTATTTAATGTTTTTATTAAATTTCCAATTTGAATTTAAAGAGTAGTTTTAAATTTCAAATTTATATTGTTAATCAAAAAGGAATAGTTTTTTTTTTAATTAATTATTTAGTATCTGAAATAAATTTTCAACAATATTTCAACAATAATTTATTAAAATTTCAACAATAATTTATATCAAATCACATTTTTTTTCCACTTCTTTCATTCAATAATAAATATTCAGATGTTTCATTTGCAATATTCTTTATGTATTCTTTCACACTCATTATTAAAAGAAAAAAAAATATCGTATTAGCTATTGTTAAAATATTATTTTTTCTTTTTATTTTTATTCTTTAAATTTGATTCTACTTTTAGTGTGTGTATATATATATATATATATATATATATATATATATATATATTAATCTGGAAATTAAATTTTTTTAATTAAAGACAGCGTTAATAAAAAAATACATTAATCTAATTTAATACATTTTAATTTATAATTTGATGTAAATTATCATTAGTAAACTTTTTTGGTGTTATACACAATAATTGAATTATTTTAATTTTTTTTTATTAAATTCTATTTCAAAAAAGTATTTTACATTACTTTTACATTACATTACATTACTTTTTTTACATTACTTTTTTTTTAATTTTACTTATTTTTTTAAAGATTTTTATTCGATCTTTTTTCTTCAACGTCTTACCATTTAATAGTTAAATCTGTTTGCTTAAATTATTTTAGCACCAAATGATTTGATAAAAAAATCTGCCTGTTTTTTATTAATGATCTTTGAATATTTGTTTAACTTTAAAAATATTATTTTTTTAAATTAACTGTTTACTTTAATATTTTTTTATTTATTTATATACATACACACACCAAAATTCACATTTATTTTATGTCGTCTATTATATTTAAAAATAATTCCATTCATTATAATATTTAGATATTTTTCTTGTATTCATTTTCAATATTTCTCACTCAATTATTATAATTTTGTAAATACTAATATTTATATCTTTTGTACTTTTTTAATTTTTATTATACATATGCAGTCTTCTAATTTTATTATTATATTTACTATTTTAATTAATTTTTTTATAAAAGTACACAATCAGATAGTATGGTCTAATTATTTAATTTTAAATTCATTTTTATTTTATACGCAAGTCTTTATTTTTTTCAAAAATAGTTTTAACAATAGGGTGTGTAAATATTTGTTTACTTAAATTTTATTTTAACGCTGAATTTGTAATATTTTATTGAATATTGTTGTCAATATATTCTATTATATTATTTTGCAAGAATTGATTTAAATTTGGCATTTACATTAATAATTTAATATTATGAGTGAATACTTGTTTGCAATTGTTGATCTTATCAGATTTTTTACAAATTTAATATACTTTTTTTGATATTTTTAATTTGTAGCATGTGAACCATTTAATAATTAATAAAATAGTTTAAAGTTGAAATTTTTACATACTATTTTTTTCATATGTATATATATATTTACTTCTGTGTGTGTATGTAAACTTATTTTCATGTACTTGTTTTCCACTATGATTTTTGATCAATTGTTTAATATTTTCATTTATTTTTTTTACTTTTATGCAAATTATTTTTAAAAGTTCTTATAAAATTTAAAATATTATTTTCTGTTTAATGAATGAAACTTTTGTTCACTGGTTTAATTTAATGATTGCACAGATAAGAAATAAAATTTGTTTTATTGTCAACTTAATAAGAATATCAAAATTATATATATATATAAAATATATTTTCAAAAATATTGCAATTCTAATTGAGATTTTGAAAGTATAACTAATTTTAAAATATTTGCGTTATTTTTTTATATTTTCTTTTCTGTTATTAAAAGTATATCATTCATCTTTAAGGAATTATCATTGTTCAAATGAGAATAAAATAATTTTTGAGCATTACACTTTGCATTTAATTTAATTAATTTAAAAGTGTAGTTGGATATTTTTTTTATTTATCTACTAAGCTAATATTTTAATTTTTCTTACATTCGTTCAATTTTATTTGTTTTAATAATCATTGATGTGATTCATTTTTATAGACATTAGATTTATATCTATTTAAATATGTCTTCTATTTAATTTATACTATTTTTATGTCTTCTATTTAATTTATACTATTTTTATAAACGTTTCAAGTGAAATTTAATTAGTTTTTTAAAAAAATGTTATTTCAATATTTTAAATTATATATATATATATATATATATTGTTGGTATGATTTGATCATAATTGTACTTTTAATAATATAATAATTTCTTTCAACTTATCTTTATTTTTAACAACTGTACTTTATTTTTTTAACGAGAATTTAATTTCAATTTTTTAAATGTCTAATTTCTTATTTAATAAATCAGTAAATTTAATATTTTTTAAAAATAAATTCCCATAAATCTTTCTCAATATATATATATATATATATATATATATATATATATATATATATATATTTAAATTTTTGCTATATTATTTGTTGATAATAATTATACTTATATTTTATTTTTCTTTTATAACATATTTAATTTAAACAATTGCTGTATATTTTAGAAATTTAATTTGAATCTATTTAAATGACTTCTTCACAACTTCTTTAAAATTTCATTGAATGTAATTGTGTTTTTGAAACACGCACCAAGAATAACTGTAAAGCAAATCTTATTTCTTTTATTTATTTGTGTCCCATTTTTGGTGGCATATTTTCATAGTGACTCTTTTAATAATATATTAACTTTCCTTTATAATAATGTCTGATTTCAACAATATACTGATGATAATAATAATACTGTTGAATCTTAGTTTTTTCTACATAATTATTGTAAAAAGTACACTAAATTATTAAAACATTTTATTTTGTATTTATTTGAATTTTGCAAAGTATTTATCAAAAATCGTACATGATAATTTCATGCCAGAAAAATGCATGAATGTTAGTAAACATTTCTGTTTTTAAAATGTTATTTTATTTTCAGATAATTAATAAGATGTTTTTATGTAAATATATATATGTATACATATATTGTAGAATTCTATATATTTTTAAAATTTATATGATTTTCAATGATAAATATTATTGTAAAATCTTATTTTTTTATTAATTTTATCTTTATTCAATTTTAATTTTTATTGTATTTCAAATTTTTGTTAACTTTATTTGATGAAACTGATTTCTATTAACATATTTTAATAGTTTCATTACTTTAAAATGTTTTTAATACTTTAATGAATGCGTGACACTTATAATATTCCTTTTTAGTTTTTTATTTTTCTAATAATTTACCAGATTAAATAACATTTTTGTTTTAATATTTAGTATTATAAATAATTTTTTTAATTTTTCATGTATTTAAAAAAATGTTTACTTTCCCAGTAATTATTCTATTTTAAATATTTGGTATTGGTTTAAATTTATTTCTTTTTTAAAAAAAAATGGATTGTTTTAAATAACAGTACCTAATTTTGTAAAATAACCAATTTTTATATTATTTTTTTGTATAAATTAGTATTTAATGTTTTTATTCATTAATTTCATATTTGGATTTGTTTACTTCTTTAAATGTTAAATCTTCTGTTAATATCTTATTAATTTGTTTGCTTTTAACTGAATTTAATTTAAATATTTTTCATTTTTATCCATTCAGATTTTAAATTACACTTTAATTCATAAATATTAATTTTATTACTTGTAATACTATTTATTAAACTTCTGAAATATCATTGTATAACTTTAACAAATATATTAATATCAAAATGATAAATTATTTTAAAGTTTGTAAGTGTTCATTGCTATTGATTTTAAAAAATATTTAGTAATTTGAAATCAGTTAATTTTTTGCAGTAAATTAGTTTCAATTTTTATTAATTAGTCGATTAATGAATTGTTTTTATTTTTTAATTAGCATTTATGAAAATCAGTGTATAGTAAACACTTTTTCCATTTGTTGATAAGAAAATCTTATTTTCATAGTTATGTAATGTGTGTACTTGAAAATATGTGCAAGTGGTAATTTTTTATAATTTCTTTCATAAAAAATATTTTAATTACTGGTGAACTGTTGAAACATTCCTTAGTATTGAACTTTGTTTTTTATAGTGTATTTTTTTCATCGTCTTTTAAACTGATTTCTTTCGTTTACTCTATTAATAATCGAAACAAATCTAAAATAATTTTTAAAAAATGATAGAAATTGAAAGAAATGTTAAAATGTTGAAACGTTCTGTTAAATAATCGTAATAAATATTTTTTTTAATTTAACCCACAGCATATATAAAAGATATCTGTATATATTTTTTTTGTTGTGATATTCATTTAATTAACTTTGACAAATTTATATTTTTTACAGTAATAATGTATTTTTTTTAAAAGAAAATAACATGTTGAAATATTGTTCCAATTATTAAAATGCTTTAATATTTTATATTATCATTGAATTTCACTTATTTAAATTATATACTAAGCTAATTGTTACTTTTGTTTATTTATAAACTATTATTTAGTATAAATTTTAATACACTTGGTTATATTTAAATGTCTTAAAATAATATGTTTAGATCATGTTTTGTTTATATCATTGATATTTTAAAATTTAATCATTTATTTCAAAATTAATTTGTTTCAAGAAGTAAATTTTCGTAACAACTGCAGTTTGGTTTAATGACTTCTTAATTTTTAATTATTTTTAATAATTTTTACTTCAACAATAAAGCATTAAAATAATTTGTAATTTTTTCAACATGAATATATTATTTTTATATAAAACTATATATATATAATATTGCTAATATTTAAATAACTATATACTAGTATGTGTCAAAGTATTAATGAATTTATCTAATTATGTTTATAATGTTTCCTTTCTATTATATTATCTGATTTCTGTTTCAATCTTTTATTCTTTAGATATACTTAAAAACAGATTAATAGATTAAAATCATTTAATTTTGTTACTTCTGATCAGCTCCCTACACAATAATATTTAATTCTGTTTCAGTTACACATTTAATAAGTCTTTTTTAAAATAATTTATTATTCTTAATCATGTATTCATTCATTTTTTTATACTTGGATCCATTTTTTATTTCTTTCGGGTTCTTTTTCAATATTGCTATTTTGTTATATACATACTTTTGTAATACGGATATATATATATATATATATATATATATATATATATATATATATATATATATAGATTAGATTTTATTAAATATATATACAATTTTCATTTCTAAACTTAAACAGGGTTTTCGTAATGTTTTTCAAAATATAATGGAAATTTTATTGAAAAATATGAAATAGAGAAAATTAAAATCTTGAATTGTCACTTCTCATTATTAATATTTAATGAATGTTGATTTAATTATTGCCGTTTGTATTAAATGTTTAGTTTCCGATTTCCGTTTCAACATTTTTTTATATACATAATATTTTTGTATCATGGCCTATATTTGATTTTTATTTATCTCGTAATTTAAATTTCGGTTCTTTAGTTGTTTTCCCTTTTTGTAACATTTTTTCAAAAATTGTGAATATTAGATTGAAAAATATGAAGTTGATGAAATGATTAGTCTCTAATTATTTTTCCAGTTTTTATTCTTTTTGCATTTAATTAATATTCAATGAATTTTAATTTGAAATAGATTTTCATATTAATCTTAAATTAATTTACTGATTTGGTGTTTAACTTGTAATTGTTTATTTTCTTCGGTTCTTTTTTCAATATTTGACGATATATATATATATATATATATATATATATATATATATATATTAACAAGTCATATATAATAAGATTTTAATTGTTTCATTTTTTTATTTTAAAATTAAAACTGCGGTTTCTTCATTGTATTCTTTGTTATTTGAAAGTGTTATAATTTCATCTTTTAAATGTTCTTTTTATAATCAACTTCAGTTTCTTCTTCATATGATTCTAATGAAATTTATTAAGAGTCTGTTAACGATCGAAATCAGTTTTATACCAATTCTATCAATTTTCTAAGTTGAAATTATCTTTTCTTTTATTAAACATGTATAATTGGTTCGATTGAAAATAATTTTTAAAATGTTTCATTTATATCCATTGTTATATTTTATATGAACATATCATTATTTTGCTGTTTGTCTTTGTAACGTATTTTGTTTTAAAAAAAGTTAACAAATATTTGTACGACCAGATATTACATTTCCTACAGTAAAAACATCTTTCACATTTCCTTTTTATTTATTTATTTTTTTCTCTAAATTTTTAATGGTTTGAGCTGAATGACTGAAGTAGATTGTATGTATGAAATAATGTAAATTATATTTATGTATGTTTTCAACCAAATAATGAATGTGTTATATAAAGAATATAAAAATGTTTTCAGATGTTATTCGAAGATGAAGAATATCTAGAATTGAAATGTGACTATCAAGATTTCCCAATATGAGAGATAGCTGTTTCTGTTTGTTTCCAATGCGGACACCAGCGGTTACAGAACCAAGAAACTTATTTATAGTTATAGTTATTAATTATAATAATTTATTATTGTTAACTAAAATATTACTATATATTTGGTTAAAAATTGCGATAATCTAATATTAGGGTATTGATTGCAACATCACTTTTTCTATAAGAGCAAAATTTTAATAGCATTGACAATGAATCATCTATTTAAATGATTGTTTTAATGATTCATTAAAATGAAAAGTAAATTTCAATTTTTTAGATTCTCTTTTAAAGTTCATAAGTAAAAGAAATGTTTAAAAGGTAAATTAATCGAAATAATACATTTTATAATAATCTAATCGAAAAAATACATTCGTAAATAAAAGAAAATTGCAAATTTTTTAAAGATAAATTAATAGAGTAGTATTTTTAATTCTTCTACATTAAAAAAAATAAGTTCATATGAAATAATGAAAAGCAATTTTTTTTGTTATGCATTAATGAATTTTAAATATTTAAAAAGTTTTTTTCGTGAATAATTTATAAATAAATAGTAAAAGCAAATTGAAGTTCATAAATAATAGAAAAATTGTACTGATTCTTAGAGACTAATTAGCATGATTGGTAAAATTTAAAATATTTGTTTATTTAATATTTTTATATTAGTTTATCTTAAATTCACATATTAAAATAGAAACTTTATTTTTGTAAACAGATTGTCATGTGAAAGTAATTACTTTATACTTTCTTTAAATTTAAATTAATTTTTAATTATTTTTTTCAAAAATCTACTAGTAGAAATTTTTTTTAAAAAAATAATGAAATGAATCAATAATGATTATATATTTTTTTATTAAATATGAACTCAATTTCTTACTTTTAGATTGTTTGTATGTTTTTCATAAATAGTACAAATTTTAATCAAATTTTCATAGTTAAATTATTAATTTCATTAGTAATATTTAAATTATTTTTTCTTTTAATTTTACAATCTTGTTCAATTTTATATTTCTATATAAAATTGTTTTAAATGTTATATAAATTGTTGAAAATTAAGAATGTTTTTTATAAAGTGAAATAATTGGTAATATTTAAATGCTCTTCTAATTAAATATGAATTAATTTTTTATCACTATATTAATTGTAATATTTTTAGTATGATCATAATGTAAAGTAATTTTTATAACAAAATTTTGCTTTGGTAAAATTCTTAATGGTTAAGATTTAGTTTAACTTTCAATGTAAAGTTTTGTCAGTGCTCATAACTAATAGAAGATTTCAAATTAATTATTTGTGAAAGATTAAATAAATGCTCTTTTTCTATTAAACATGAATGAAATTTATCAATTTCATTCATGTTTAATATTAGTCATGAACTTTTTTAATTTCTTATTTCGATACACATTAATTATTACAAATGATTTATTTATTGCTGATAAAATAATAGTCGATAATATATGAACATTTTTTATTTATTTATTTAATATGAATTAAATTTTATATCGGCATAATAATTACAATGGTTTTTAATGATATTTAAATAGTTAAAAATAATTTTTACTTGTGAATTAAATAATACTGATAATAGTTCAATACTCTTAACACTTTCTTTAATAATGAAATTGTTAAAATTTCTTATTTCTATATGAAATTAAGTATTAGTAAAGTTCATAAATATTAGAAATTAATTTTTTATAAAGTGAAATAATCATTGTCGAAATATATATACTCTTTACTTATTAAACAAGAACTAGGCTTCTTATCAGTACATTAAGTACAAATTCTTCTAAGGATTGTCATAAGTAATAGATCATTACAAATTAATTTTAATGATGCATTAACAATTCAGTTAAAGGTTATACATACCTTTTTTTAAATTCATAAATACAAGTAAGGCAAACGATTTAATCGATAATTTTATTTTTTCTGTTAATTATGAAATCGTATTCTTATACAAATGCTAAATTGTTTCAAACATAGAATTAAGAAAGTATTTTTTTAACGATAATGAAATTGATATTATTTAAAATAGTTTTTTTTTTAAAAAAAATGATCTTATTTTCATATCTCTTCATTAGTAATTATGAATTTTTAAATGTGAAATTTTATAAGCAGAATGATTTTTTAATTTAATTTCTTTGTAAAATAATGTATTCATTTTTATTTATTGTAATGTTATTTTTAAGTGTTTCAATTCAATTTATTATTTTGATATAAAATATCTGTTTTTAAGTAAATTGGTAATATCAGATGTTTAGCTAAATTAAATAATTTTGATTATTTTTTGCTTTAAATAATAATTCTGTTTCTTATCTCTGATTATAAGTAAATTAGTATTATTTAAATGCATGTCTTAAATATATTCAATTTCATGTTGTAATTTTAAATACTTTCTATTAGAAGTCAATTTATAGAATCTATACTAATCAGATGCCTTTTTCGTTTAAACATCGAATCGTATTTTTATTTTGTTAAATCGAAGTGTTCGTATTTAGTAGAAAAATTCATATTTAAATTGTTTTTAGTTGTTATTTTATATTAATACTATCGAGTGAATATGTATATATATATGTGCAAAGTTACGTACCTGTAAATTTACGTACAATGTAAATGATTATTTCACATTTTTTATTAATTTATATATCTATCGAAAATAGAAAAGTGATGCTGTTTACAATATCGGTAACTTTCGATGTGCGATATGCAATACATATAATTGAAAAATAATTCGTCTTAGAGTATATGAATCGCTAAAAGCTGTCTTTCATCGGATGAATATTTAATGATATTTCCGTTTTATAATCGCAAAAGTTTTCAGAAGGTCGACATATTCAAACACCGTGAGATACGTGTGTTTTGAACGAGTGTTTGTGTCATCAGCTCGCTTAGCTCGAATCCGACATTTTTGTCTCATTTAATTATATCGGTTTAGGCCGTTTTAGATTCGAATCATCTCGGGTAGGAGTAGATAGTTTAGCTCTAATGTGATATCAGGCAGGTTTCGAATAGATCGTTTAGATACAGACTCGGGTAGGCTTATATCGTTAGCTACGTGTCGGGTAGGATAGGGCGGCAGTCGGAACGCCGGTGTGTCGTATGAATGTCGTGTATGTACGAATGTTACGTATGCTCGATTAACATCCGAGAAGTGGTAGTGCGAAGTTTTGAGATGTCATCTCGTCGGTGTTTTAATAGATTTTCTGAAAACTTTAATTCATGGTTGTTTTTATCATTACGGTAAATATTAAAATAATGAATTTTAAACCGCATATTTGCTTGTAATAAAAGATTAATCGTTATAAATATGTATTTTTTCGCACATTGTTACGTTACCTCTAGCTATGTACTACTGTTATTTTTGTATCTGATCATGGTAATCGTTATATATTAATTTAATGATTATTTATCACCGATTAAAAAACTTTAAAATATTGTACACCGTAATATATCTTTTGCACCGTGATATCCTTTGTCATCGGAACAGTGTATATCGTAAGTAACCGAAACTGAGCATATGTCATAACTTAAACTGACCGTGTGGTTATCGTAAGTAAATGAAACTATGTGAGTGACGAATAAACGGACTGGTGCGGTGCCGTAAGTAACCAAAACTGTGTAGATATTTTTGTACGAAACGCGATTACCTGACACCGATTAACAAAGTAACCGTGAGTAACGTTAAACCTTTTCCGATTTATGTACTTAAAATAAAGAATAAGATCGATATCGCAATGTTTTTCACTTATAATTCATACTGTATCGTTAGGCTTTATACATTCCTAATCGCAATAAGATTCTTACGAGCGTTTCTTAAATAAAATATCTTTCCGATTTCAAAATACATAAGCGTTTTACTCATATATGAATATGTATATGCGTAATGTGGTCGACGATTTATTTCCCGATAACTTGTATCGCTTCTGTTGTCCGATAACCGATCGTAATAAGCTCCCTGAGCGCGATACACAAGTGTATAAATCGTATCCGATTACGCATGCATATATATCGTAGTCGAGACTTAGACTCCGGCCGACACACACGATCTCTCGTCCGCAACCCTTATCCGACTTATAAGAAAATTTTCAGGGTGGTGGGGGCGGAGCACTGGCCAAATTACCAGGGCGTAACCGTCAGTCAGTCAGTCAGTCAGTCAAAAATAAACGTTTTTCTTGCTTAAAATAGCCAAAATGTAAAAAAAATGACAAAAATTTCATACTGTTCGATGCGTATTCTCATGTTCTATATCATAAGATAATAATAAATATCAAAAATAACTCAAAAACCCCCAAAAATCGCATTTTTTTGGATTTTGCGGATATGGCGGATACGCGGATATGGCGGATACGGCGGATATCATATCCGCGGCGGATATCATATCCGCGGCGGATAACATATCCGCGGCGGATATCATATCCGCGGCGGATATCATATCCGCGGCGGAATTTTTCGCGGTTTTTGTGACTTTTTTGGTATCTATTATGAACCGATGTTAATTTTGACTCATGTATGATATAGTATATTAAAATACGCATCGGATAGTATGAAATAGTTGCCATTTTTATAGCATTTTGGATCTTTTGGCCATGAAAAACCTTTTATTATTTTGTTGTTTATTTTTCGCGTTTTTTGTGACTTTTTCGGTATCTATTATAAACCGATGTCAATTTTGACTCAAGTATGAAATAGAACATTAAATAACGCATAGAACAGTATGAAATAGTTGCTAGTTTTATAACATTTTGGGTATTTTATGAAGGAAAAACTGTAATTTTTGCTGATTTTTTGCGGTTTTTATGATATTTCTGACATTTATTACGGACAGATATTAATTTAGTCTAGAAATATTACATAAAGCATTAAAAGACGAATCGACCAGTATTAATTAGCGTTGCCAAATTATCCTACATATCCACAAAATAAGCATTATCCGTAATATCCACCATATACGAAATATCCGCATTATCCGCAATATCAAAAAAATGTGATTTTTTGCAGTTTATTTGATATTTCCTACATATTTTATGGACTGATATTAATTTTAAATAAGATATGATATAGAACAATTATATACGCATCGACCGGTATGAAATAGTTGCCATTTTTAAAACAATTTGGATATTTTATATATTGCGGATATGGCGGATATTGAGGATATGGTTTATTTTGTTGATATGTAGGATATTTTGGTAACTAGTTAATACTGGTCGATTCGACTTTTAATGCTTTATGTATATTTCTAGATAAAATTAACATCGGTCCATAATAAATGTCGGAAATATCAAAAAAACCGCAAAATATCTGCAAAAATTAAGGTTATAATCATATATTAATTGTCAGGTGCTAGTTTACACCTAATTAGATTTTTAGTTAGGGGAGGGAGTGCACGTACGCTTACAGGTTATATCCGAAGGTAACAACATACATATGATTGAATATTTAATGCTGAAATCATTGCGCAGTATAAGTTTTTAAGGTTATAATCATATATTAATTGTCAGGTGCTAGTTTACACCTAATTAGATTTTAGTTAGGGACGGAGTGCACGTACGCTTACAGAGTTATATCCGAAGGTAACAACATACATAAGGATTGAATATTTAATGCTGAAATCATTGCGAGTATAAGTTTTTAAGGTTATAATCATATATTAATTGTCAGGTGCTAGTTTACACCTAATTAGATTTTAGTTAGGGAGGGAGTGCACGTACGCTTACAGGTTATATCCGAAGGTAACAACATACATATGATTGAATATTTAATGCAGAAATCATTGCGAGTATAAGTTTTTAAGGTTATAATCATATATTAATTGTCAGGTGCTAGTTTACACCTAATTAGATTTTAGTTAGGGAGGGAGTGCAATGCGTACGCTTACAGGTTATATCCGAAGGTAACAACATACATATGATTGAATATTTAATGCTGAAATCATTGCGAGTATAAGTTTTTAAGGTTATAATCATATATTAATTGCTAGGTGCTAGTTTACACCTAA
>CM068323.1:18778111-18980611 GCA_034766995.1 Acanthacorydalis orientalis
CATTATTAACTCTTTAAATGTATTTATTATTTAATTTTTAAATCTGTCTTTTGTCTTTATCTAAAATATGATTTATATCAATTATTTGTTTCAATATACGATAATTTCTTTATTTTTCAAACACACACACAAATATATATATATATATATATATATATATATATATATATATATAATATGGATGTAAATAAAACAGAAACTGAATGAGATCTACAATGCAGCAATCATTCTAGAGCATCTTTCTATTATCTGTCTCAACTTACGGTTTGTAAAGTATAGAGTGAGATTGTCAAAGTTTATCGTGAAATTGAGTAGCAAGACAAAAAGGAGACACGAAAATGCAATAAAAATACATGAGACTGATCGAATATGCGCATGAAATGTTGAACAATTTTGTGTGATGGGAATATTTCGCACAACTATATAGATGTTCATTCCTCGATATCAAATCAAAATTTTTGATCATTTTTCTTAACTCACGATCATATGTACACACATACACACACGAATATATATATATATATATATATATATATATATACATATATCAAAAGTTTAATATAAAATTATTTAAAGTGTTTATATAAAATAGTAATTATTAATTTTATGATATAAATTTTTTTTGTATTATTTTATCTAGAATCATTCATATTTATAATTTTATAAAATAAAATAATTAAGTATTAAATAGTAAAGTATGTATTCAATATTATGAACTTAAATTAATAAAAACATTTGTTTTATAAAATACAGATTTAAATATAGGCACAAAAAAGAATCTCCTTTTTATAAAATTTATTTAAAATAATATATATATATATATGTATAATTTATGTAAATTTTATAACTCCATTTATCATGAAAACAAACTATTTCTGTAAAAACGTTACCGTGATTATATAAAGAGATATAAAAAGATTTTCTTCGAAAATTTATTTAAAAGCGAATAAAGTCTGATTGTTTTTTATTAAATTAACTGCTGTCTCTTCTTCGACTTTATAAAACACACGTTTATTTTCTCATAGCAATAAAGTTAAAGAGAACGTCGTTTAGTTTTGGCTATAAATTGTTATAAATGTTATTACGGAAACGTTGCTCATAAAACGTCCTGGCTTCATTAAGATTTCAACATACTTGTAAAACAGTTAACCTTCATCATGTAACCATGTGTGATATAAATAAATAATGTACTGATGATTCGTAGTTTTCAAATACATAAAATTTAATTATATATATATATATATATATATATAAATAATTAAAAAAAATAGACAAAACTGAATGACTGTATACAGAACATTAGACACCGAATAGTAATTACAGTATATATCATCTTTCATTAATAATTTTTCAGTTTTTGGATCTAAAATTTCAGTATATATTATATAGAATTTATTATATTTCATAAAAATAAATTAATTTAATGGATAATTAAATTAGATTTAATTATCGTAAATATATGTGTATTTAATTTTATTATTGAAAAAATTGTGCTGTGAAAATAATTTTTTTTGATAAGTTTTTCAGAATTTTTATGAAATTTACTACAAGATAATAAATATAATGTTATAATTTGTAAATAAACATTAATAATATTCTCTTTATTAAGAACAAGCAGTATTGCATAGGAAAATTGCTTGAAAAACATTCATTTAATCTACTTGTATAATAGGTAGTTCAGATTCCTCGAATCTCTATTGTGCATGTTAAAATACACTAACTCTATCAGGAAACCTGACTTTCTTGTACTGTTTACAATAGTAAATCTAAGCTCGACCCCGTTGCGATATATTCCTTAATTATGAACAATAGTCGAAGTTACATAATTAGCTAAACTATGGTTAAATTTGTTACGAAACTTTTGTGTGAAGTAGACGTGAACGTCGTTACTGAACTGTCAAAGGTTCCGTCTCACTCTGATGTTCTCTGTAAGAAACCGAACCCGTTGAGTGAGATATGCATATCGATAGATCAAATTAACATTCGAATCGTATTGCTTTCAAGTAGCATCGCATGGTAAACAATGCGTATAGGAAGCTTGAGAGCTTTATTGAAATTCGAGCTCTAAATTCGTTTCTCGATGCTAGTAGTAATGCTGCTTACTGAAAATTATACGATTTTCTTGTAAATTGCTGTTACTATTCAATTAACGCAGCGCTTTAATTTTAAGCTGTATTTTAGTTCTTTTCAATAATATGCAAGAAAATTTAATTTTGAAATGTTTCCTTATTCAATATGTAAAATATTTTACTTCATAAATATGACACACACAAACATGCACACACACACACGCATATATATATATATATATATATATATATATATATATATATATATATATATATAGTAAATGCATATAACATGCCTTCTAATAAAAGAAATGAATATTTAATTTTCAGTTGAATTTAAGTTAAATGATTTTTTTTTAAATATATAATAAAGCGTAAATGTTTGTATCGGTTATAAAATTGTATAAAAAATAACAAATTGAACAATTATATACTTTTTTATGATTGAAAGTTCTTCTTTTATTTTGTGTTTCAAGTCAGACAATAAAATATGTCTGTTTTTATATCTTGTTCATTCTATTACAGAGAATCCCTTTCTAAAAGTTAATATTAAGGACGAAAGAGTTTTTATAAAATATTCAACTTGTACACATTACATACTTTTTATTAAATGGTTTTAAAAAAGTAAGTATTTTTTATAGATGTTCATTTTATTAGCATATAACTTTTAAACGTTTGTATTTTTTTTTTAAAAAAATCAATACATATTTCATTTTAGTTTAAATTCTTGTGGAAACTATAATTAATAAGGAAATCTATTTAATTTTATTTCAGTGCAACTTAATAAAATTACCAAATAAACATTTCAATTAAATAAGAAAATTATCATTTTAATAATATGTTTATATATTTCGTATAAACAAAAAATATTCAGTTTAAAGTATGAATGATAAAGAAAATAATAAAAAAGAATTAATGCATATAAACGTTAATTTTAAAATTAAATCGAATCCCTAATGACTGTCGTTTCTCTTTTAATGAAAACATAATCTTTTACCAACCCACATTCACCCACATTTCCATTTCAGCTTTCAGTTTTAACGATCTAGGTTTTCAGACATAATATCTACACATATACACACTTACCCCCCTTTATATATATATATATATATATATATATATGAGTACAACATATACATATAGGGTTTATAGATATGAAAAGTAAAGTTTATGAAACAGTTTGTTCGGTGTTCTTCTCAAACGGAAAATCATAAAAATGGATTTTATCTCCATAAATATGTAGAGTTTTTATCTACTCGCTTGCTATAACTAAAACGTATATAAATGTGTATATGAGTGTGTGGATATTTTTGAAAAAAATTATTTTTAAAGAGGGATCATAATATTGGATATAATAGTCGCATTTTTTATTTGAACAAATTTGAAGTATACGAGTATACAAATAGATACACTATTTGTTATATATATATATATATATATATATATACATACATATACATATGTGAACTCATATATTCGTTGTATGCGTACACATATATTTAATAAAATAAAAATATATTAACTGGAATATAATCCATTGGTTTCAACCTAATGACAGTATTTCATTACATATACAAGAATAAAAAATATCATATTTTCAAAATAGAACAATAATTGATTAAAACACATAAAAATTAAATTTAGAATACTGAAGACTAATTAGTTATGCTGAAAATGGTAGTAAATAGCGACGAAATTATGATTTGTGTATTTTATTACAGATGTAATCTCATAACTTAGAAATATATGTTTGTTGAAGATCTTTTACGTCAGCTATATATATATATATATATATATATATATATATATATATATATATATATATTTATAACCCACAAGAGATTCTGCCACATGACATTAGTAAATAAGATCCATACTCTTTTACAGCAGAGATTTGAACGCGTATCACGTCTTGCAAGACATTTGAGTGTCCATGAATAGAGAGCAAGTTAGCCGTTGGTCGTCGGTCGTGGTATTTTCGCAAGTATAAGATCTTTAAGCTATACATCCACACAGATATATATATATATATATACGGATGTGTGTGTGTGTTTGAATGTAATCTTCGTAGCGTTTTCATCGTACTGAGCGCCTGTTTCGATTGCGACATCAACCGTGTCGTTATAACTGTCAACTTTTCTTTTTTGTTTTTCTATCTTACTGTGTAGATAACATGTTCGTACACGTTTGCGGCATTATTTGACTACTCCGATTTCGTGAAAAATATTTCCTCTTCACAGGTAATGAGATATAAGTACTTATATAATAATTTTTGCTTTTCATAACGAACTGTTTATGTTTAACCGGAAAATAAATTAGCATTTATTGCCTTTATATTTATTTTAATTCTCTAGTTCATTAACAATTTAATCGACATAAATTTATATATATATATATATAAATAAATATTTGGTTAATTTATATTTTTTACATTTTAACTCTTTGCACTCACAAAGCCAGCTGTACTGCCCCGGTACTTAAAATCATTCTACTCCTACGACCAGTCTCCCTGCCAACATTTGATCATTTACAGATAAAGTTTTGATAAGCGTTCGTCCATCAATGTCATAGGGTGTTTATACTTTTCTATGTTCATCATACTCTTATCCTAATTCGTAGTATACAGTCTATTAATGGATTATTATTACATTAATGCCTAATTGCTTGAAACGCAAAAGCTTAACTTAACATACTTTTCTGAATATAACTTTTGTTAGTTATATATCGAATATTTATTTCTATGTAACAAAACTGATTAGTTTTGATTAGATTTCAAATTTATTGTAATATTTCTCCAAAGATATTTGTTATAAATACAATCCAAAATCATTATCAAAGTTGTACTGCAAGCTTAGTTAGTCTTTAAAATATATCAATGAGTAAAGATTAGATAATATTGTAATTTGTTTAAAAATAAAAAATAAACCTAAATATACAATAATAATAATATATATAAGCAAATTTTTCATATTTTAATAATATCTGTTTCAATTACTACTATTTATAAGTTACATTAGAGTACAAATAATGAAGTACCCGGCGCTACCACCATTGCCTATAAATGCACAAGTAGTTGTTGAGTATTTATATATGTATGTATGTATGGATTATATTGTAGGTGAAATTCACTTGATAAACTAATTAGTAAATTACCTGCAATTAGGATAAGTGTACAAATTAGATGGATTTTCTATACATTTCAATAACGGTGAAACCGTACCTATTGAGAATTTCTACTTACGTCATTTCAAATACGCTTAAAACTGACTGTAAAGTATCAAAGGACCGTTTTATATCACCGACCAATGCTGATCTGAAATCTAATTCAATATAATAATTCCAGAGGTCACAGCACGTACTGCCACCTCAAATGACACGAAAGAATTTCAGCCTGTGTTCGATATTCCATACGTGAAATCACGTAAGGGCGTCGAACTGGTCTTTATTAATCGTACGGACATATTTACCATTTTATATAAAGCTGTCGATGTTACCAATCATTCTTTTTTGCAATAACACGGACTTATTTTCGATGAAATGTATTGAAACATTGAAAATTAATCTGAATCATTACACTTTCTTGTATTTCCGGTGTTATTTTATACTGGTGCGTTAATAGATTTTTATAAATATTTGTACTTATATAAATATGTAATACTTGTAAGTATATATATATATATATATATATATATATGTATATATGTATCTGTTAAGGAAATAATACCTTTTATAATGATTTTCAAAGTATAAACAAATAAAAAAAATCTAAACAATATTTATATGAAAGAATGATAATATTATTTATAACAAGAGTAGATTTAAAAGCAACTAATATATTATAAACACTCCTGAGAAACATTTTAAAATACGAGATAAGAAAATCGTCGTTTTAATTGTTTAATTTTTTGCTTGAATTTAATCGAATTAACATTAAATGAAGATTAAAACTTTTTAATTGATACTCGAAATTTTTATAGGAAATTTATATCGATATTTAAGAAAGTATATTTTTTCCTGATACCTAGCAACACAAACAGCTTTCAGAATATATTATTCTTAATTGAAATATTTTATAATCAAAATTAAATGATCTTTACGCAAATTCTTATATTCAAAAGGAGTGTATTTTATTTATTTTTTCAAAGAACTTCGAGCAATTGAAACGGTTCAAATATTAAATAATAATCATAACAATCATTATTCTTCAGCAGTAGATTTATTTGATAAATATTGATAGTTACTCTATTTAAAAAAGAAAACAGAATTATTTAGAGACATATTTATCTAAATTGAAATAAATCATACTTTGGTCTGAAAAATGTCATAAGTAATATATATATATATATATATACATATATATATATATATATATATATATATATATATATATATATATATATATATATAATAAAAATGAACATACTTTCACATAAATTTAATATTTGTATCACGTTTTAAAGTTTGAAGCAGAACTTGTATGTTTATATAGTAAGGCAATAATGTAACTTCACAAAACGAGAACTTTTGTAAACAGACTGTCAAAAAAGACGATATGTTACTTTTTTTGATTCATATATAGAAAAGATAGAAAAGTCTACAACATGTGTTTTGATTAAAAACGTTTTACAAAACGAGCACATAAAATTGTGTATACATTAAAGCTTTTATATTCTATTACTATCTTTTGAAACAAGTTTCGATGAATATGAGAAATCAAAATTATATATATATATTCATATATATATATATATATATATATATATATATATATATATACAAATATTTGTATATACAGAGGTTTCATGATAACTTTAATTAAACACTTAACTGTAATGCAATCTATACTTTTTTCAAATAAACATTTTGATACATACGCTTTAATTACACAAAACTTTAGATTGAATTTCGAGAGAAGCTCTAAGGTCGACGCAATACACAAATGTTCTGCAGGCAGCACCAGTGACCAGTGCTTCGATAGGGCGCGCACGCAGAACTTCTGTATTCATGGGACACGACGCAACCGTTCCGACAACTTGTAATAAACCAATTAGTTGGTGCCCCGTGTTCCATCTTTCTCGTTACGGAAAGTGTGTCGTCAGAATTTCTACGTACACTGTCGAAATACCTCTACAACCTCAATTGCAATCTTTATGAAACTCTACTGATTTCGAAAAGTAACGTTAAATATTATTTCATTAGTTTATATATATATATATATATATATATATATATATATATAAAGGATTTAAAAGTATGTAAAAACTGTCCAAATTAATTAACATGTTTAATAAACTTTTCAAATTATTGGTTTAGAATAAAACTTTGAATATACTACAAGTCTAAAATTGAAAGCATATACCATATACTATTTTTTTATTGAACAATATCATAGAATGCCGTCGATATTTGTTATAAAAACGTATTAGGAATTAACTGATATCAGCAGTAAGAAATTACTAGAAATAGTAATTAATATAATCAATTATTAATATATGTAAATTTTTATATGCATGTGAATACACTAGTGATATTTTGAGGGAATTTTGTCATAAAAATTAGTACAAAAAAAAGAAATAAGTATAACTGACTTTCCTCTGAAATTGAACATTTTGTTATGCTTGAAATAATGACTATTATACAGTATGATTAATTCAGCTGAAATGTTTTTTAATACACATCTACATTTCTAGTTTAGTTTCGAATTAAAATCAAAACTTGGTATATAAACACGTTGTTCATTAATCTCATAACTATAAAATTAGTCGAACGTATTAACTACAACATTTATGTTTGCAATGATTTACAGGATGATAACTGATTTTATCAGACACATAACTCATCGAAAACTTAATCGAAACTCACTTCAAAAGCGAAAAATACTGAAAAAGGTAAATCAAAAATAAATAAATAACGAGTCGTTATCCGAGATCAATAGTAAAACTTCGTATAAAGATATCGTTCCGTGAATGCGACAGTAAAAAGGCGAAAAACTCCGTATCGAGCAGATACACCGCAAACAAGCGTCGCCCGAAATCTATATTTCACACACTAACTGGCAAGTGATCGCGTCTTCAGCGTTCAGGTACAATAAAAAAAAAAGTTTTACGACCGACGGCGATCGGTTATAAAACTGAAATGATTCATATCGAACTTTGATGGGCAATAAAAAAAATGTACGAAATTAGTGCCTGTCTGAAAATAAAAAGAAAGTCAGTCAAAATTAGATCTGTAAACGGGCATGTTTATTTCACAGGAGCGACTGTAAAACGGGCACGTTTTACTCTCATAATCGTTACATATGGGTAATAATAAATACATAAATAAATATGCATTTATATATACATATACAAATATAAATATTTTCACATGGAAGATTTTATAGATATAAAAATACGATTTCAATAAAAAAAATCTATATGAAAGGACATAAACTTTTATAACAGTGCAATGATGATGAAATCTTTACATACTAGACAGTTTAATTCATATTCAACACAAATATCTAATATTTAGTAATTTGTAGCGATATCAATTTAAATTTAATATAAACTGATATTTTTAAGGCAGGAACTAATAAAAAAAATATATAAAATGATTATTTATCTAAGAATTTTTCAGTAAGTATTTTTAAATTACATACACAAACAAAATATTAAAATAATTATAAAAATGGTATATTTTGAATTAAATTTTGATTTGATTTCGGATTGTACATATGAACAGTAAAAACTATTATCTAATTTTAATAATGTTATATATATATATATATCTTACATGACTGGATAAAAGAATGGACACAAGAGGTAAACTAAAAATCAGAGACTAAATCGTCCATCCGACTGACTATTCGCAACAAACATGACGTAAGTGATTTAATCTGCGCATCAATTAAAATCTATTATCTGTAAAGTGAATATCGTCGTATACAAAAGGTCGTTTTCGTAGTCACATTTGAACGGAGTGAGAGCGACGCACGCTTTTTCCCGTAAGGTCAACGGTTCGAGGGGTATCAAAACGACTCGAGATATAGTTACCCTGAAGCGTTCTAACCATCACCTGAACGTGTTTACATATACGTACATACACACACACACACACTTTCGCACGCACGCACGTCGTACACCCAAACAGTCTTATCTGTTGTGAGCAAGCGTTCCGGATGACTCGAAAGTCTCACCCGGATTACCCGGCCGGAATTGCAAACCCGGAATTAATGCGCGACTCGCCGTCGCCGTCAAACGCAATCCACATTATATTATGATACTCGAATTGTATTCATTCCACGACCGTTTGGTGACAAGCCAAATGAAAATTTGTGCGTTTAACACAACGCTTCGTTTTACCTTCAGACATTTTATTACTGGTTTTAGATGATGCTTTTATGCGCGTGTCGCTTGCCTCATTGTAAATTCATCTGTACGTGTTACACAATGCCACCCCCATACGTGCACATGCGTATATTTATATATATATATATATATATATATATATATGTATATATAGCAAAATGAAACTTACAGTAGTATGCAGAATGATAAAATGAACAAAAATTATATAACATTGAAATATAACCACTGCTACCTCTGTATAAAAGAGATCATTTCTCATGTCTCTCTGAGAAAAATGTATATCTGGTTCTATGTAAAATTTGTGTTCAGTAAAATTCCAAACATGTAACAATGTTTAATTTTCATCATTTAAGCGTAATTGTTTTCCTTCAGTCTCTGCTTGAATTGTCTAAATATGCTTCTTTGAAATAAAATAACAAAAAATACTGTTTTTTTCCCTTTATTGATATATTTCCAATTATATTGAATATTAATTATACGGATTATATCGATATGTATATATCCACGAATCTTAATTTAAATAAAATAATTAATTTAAATAAATATTCAAGAAATGGAAATAATGAAAATGAAACGATTAAACGATGATGTTTTTCCGTTTTTCATTTTTGGTGCTCAATTATATATAAAAAATAAATTAAGGATATCGTTATAATATTATGTTTTGTTGAAATAAATATTTAACAAACAACTTTATAAAAGATAACACTACTGATAAGAATTTTCATGTTAATAACATATTATTACTTCATTATTTTAATTAAATAACTTTAAAAGATAGACGTGATAAGTTTTGAAGGAAAAATTAATGATTTTTGTACTAAAATATTAACATATACTAATCGAAAAATCTAATATATATATATATATATATATTATATATTATTCAATGACACGAAAATATTTTAATAAAAGGAAAAGTTAAAAAAAGTTTTCTGTATATTATACGTTTTCATAATTTGTTATCATAATGAAAATTTTGATGAAATAAATATAAAAAAATATATAAATAAAATAAGTTTAATATAAAAAGTTATCATATTTTTCTATATTTGTATGCGTATTTGTTTCTATTCCACAGCAAATATATATATATATATATATATATATAAATGAGTCGAACATTTCAATACATCACTTTTCCAGGGAATTTTCTGCAAACATACACAGTTTATAACATTTGACTTTTTATTTATACATGAACAACGTATTGATTTTTTGAACATTGTTTGTAAAGTAGAATCAGTATTGAAATGGAAATTAAAATTCGTTTTTAAAAATATATAATAAAAATCATATATAATATATATATATATATATATATATATATATATATATATATGTATACATATATATATATATATTAAAATGGTATATAATATGACAAACATAAATCAAGTTCATATTCATTCTTTATATGTTATAAAATCTTCTGATGAGCATTTCCTTAAAAAAATTTAGTGAAACATCACCAAGACCATATATCGTGCATTCGTTGTTAAAAAAAAATAGTAGATCTTCTGTCATATATAAACGTACAATTTTTTATACTGTCACAGCTGAAAATGAAAAAAATAAATAAAATACAACGCGAGGCCGTTCGGCCGGACGTGAGTCCCTTACGAATAAATGTATTTACATAGTTCTTTTCCCGACTCTCGCTTAATCCCAAATCTTATTTTCATCCGATGTCGGTGTCCATCTGGATTCTGTCATTCTTTCATGGATCAAAGTCGTCTCACGGCTAGGGATACGACGACGCCGTGACCGTCGAACGACAGTTGGACATGGGATTTACTTAATTTTCAATGCCCTTTTTTATGTAGCGCAGAGGATTCACGATTTTTATACGGTACACGTTGTTCGTTTTCTGATATTCGGCACGGCGTTGTCAATTTCAAGTAGTTAAGATAACTATTTTGATGTTTTTCGTCCTTTTTTTAAAGGCACGCAAAAAAGACATCAAAACGCACTCACACACGTTTATAAATATAATGTACTCAATCAAAACATTCAAATTATCGTTTTTTCTTTTATTAAGGTTAATACGTTGCCCAACAAACTGCTATCAGTTTTAAGTATTGTCTATTTTTAAAAATTTCACGAATTAAATTTGAATAATAAAATAAATATAAAAATATGAGTTATATGTTGCAAAATATAAATACGTTGAATACAAAGAATAGACGGAAGAAAAATAAGTCAATCAAATGTCAATACGTTAGAATTTCCACGTTGTTTATCCGGCCAACAAAATTTTCAAAATGTGATCGTGTTATTATTTCTATATAAAGATTTTCTTTCCATTTTTTCGATCGTTCAGAACATAAACTATTGTAAAATTTATATTTGGAAATGAAAATGACGAGTTACTTTAACGAAAATTGATTAAAATGTTTAGTCACAAAATATACAGTTTAATAAAATATTCTATTCCGTATGCTTGTCGTTAATCATGTAAAAATATTCGTATATAGTCTAATATTTCTATTAAAAACAAAAAGATAAAGATATTTAAAAATAGGAACAAACTGTTTTACATTTTGTAAATACATATAAAATCAATACAATTCATTTTAAGTGGAATACCTTGATAAAATCACTCGGATAAAATGAATTTCTTATTGGAATTCTGTTCAAGTAATACTATTTATACGACTCTGCAAGATCACCGGTCATAAAAGTTTCATTACATTTCATGAATGTTATTTCTGTGTTAAAATTCTGTCTAATATTATAGATTCTTGTATATTAACGACAACAAGTTGTCTGGTCTCTATCTACGATAACTTTCTATGAATATATATTATCTAGAATATATATATATATATATATATATATATATATATATATATATATATATATATATACACACTTACTTTATTAAATAAAGTAACCGTCTACAATTCTTTGGACAGCTTTACAAAATACACGCTGATTCACAGAATTTGCACGAGTCTGCACAAATCTGATTGTCCGTAGTCTCGTTGTACGACACTGTTCATTTTTCTATCTCTATGCACATCTATCTAACATGTGTATACACTGTATGTAAGGACAATGTTCGATCTTCTGCTGACATGATCATTTACAATGTGTTCAACGTCTGATCAGCTCTAGCTATCTGATTGTTCTGACCATTCGTTCTACTTAACATCTTTTACTCTATACGTCCAACTACAGATATTATCTGATTAGAAGATTTGTTATTCGAACTCAGGACATATATGAATACCCTCGTACATTTAGAATTGTGTGAAAGCTCACATAAATAACATGTCAGATGTGTTCGAGACTATATCATAGATTAATTACTTATAATGAATTATTTTTTACAATACTATTTTGTCAATATGACCTTCAATCTCATATTGCTCATTTATTCAAAAGCACATCTTACGTTCTCCTTTAATAAAAAAATACTTTGATTTATATCTTTTAATGTAATATAAATGTATTACTATTTTATACAAATGATATTTTCTTAAATATTAATTGATATTTGATTACTAAAATCATGTTTCTCATATAATTTACATTTTGGTATCATTTTGTTAACTATTATCTTCAAATTTTATACTTCAATCAAATGATATACTTTTTGAGAATTTATTGAAATTCTAAAACGATTCGTTAAAGAAACGAATTCTTTCATTTTTTTGATAATACTTTTAATTTTTCGATCTAATAATTCTAACATACATTTATAATATTTTTTTTTTAATTTCAAAACACAATATATGTTTAATTATAAACAGTAATCTTTTTATTTATTTGGATCAGTTTTAAATTATTAGTCGAGGTTCTTGTAGCACAATGCTTCATCTAATTTACCTAATAATATTAATTTTTGTATTTTTCTCTACAGTTTCACTCGTTATTAAATTAATTAAAGAGATTTTTACTCTTCGACTGTCAAGGTAAATTATTCTTGATCTAAAAATATTTCATTATACTCGATATCAAATAACTTGATTTTTGTAATTAATTTTTAAAATAATCAGCATGCAATTGATTGATTTTGTTTTTATACAGTGTAGGTTTTCAATTATTTATGAATGTAAAACTTTTAACTCTAAAATTATATATAAATTCAATTACATGATATATATATATATATATATATATATATATATATATATATATTGAAAACATGAATTTATTTTTAAAGCTTATTTGAAACATTAATAAATATTGCTAGATACATAGGTATTTAGATAGTTTGTAATAAGTGCTTTAAAAATGAATATTTTTTTAGAAAAATGTACTAAAAACTATAAATGAATGTATGATAATTTTAAATATAACATATTATATTACATACTACGCTTTTAGAATTTTCTGAATGTAAATATAAAAAATCATTAACTATAAATAATATTATTAAATCCTTTTGACTTCAGTACATGTATGTTACAATTATTTCACCCGCATGATCAAAACAGGTACATCACTGACTACATTTTTACTATAGATAAATATGTAAGTATTGGATACGATAGCTTCATTTATAAATTAAAGAGATGTTATACATGTATATACATAGACATATATATATATATATATATATATATATATATATATATATATATATGTCTTTACAAATTAATCACACATGAATATTCAGTAAAACATATTACACATTTTATATCTTTGATAAGTTTTACAAAAAAGGACATTCTGTTCAGCGCTGAATAAATATGAACATGATTAAACTGGATGATTATTCACTGTAATCTACAATGTTTAATGTACGCTTTTCATATATTATATGTATATAGAATTATTAAAACAATTTTAAATCTGTAAGCAGAATCTATGTTTAACCATTTATGAAAATATATTTATTAAAACCAATTATAATAAGTAAATATCAAGAAAAAGGCATGAAAATATTTGAAAAATGCATTATATACCTAATTAGTAAATTTAGAACAGTAAATTATTATTATTTAACAAATAAATGATGAATTCAATGATAATGTTTGACTAAAAATAAAATATGTAATTATTTTTAAATAAAAATATAGAAATGTATATATATATATATATATATATATATATATATATATATGTATGTATGTATGAATGAATGTATAAGCCCTTAATATTTGTTAAACCTAAGCACATTTTATTAATATTTAAAAAATGTTTTTTTTTCAATAATAAGATAGTGCAGTCTATACATGAAAAATATACCATACAGGTTTCTGGAGAAAAACACAACGTCAGGAAAGTAAATAAAGCAGTAACATGGCCGGAAATCGTTAATCGAAGATGGAACCTACCAAAAACAACACGGATATGATATAAAACATTATAAAAATAAACGACGATTCGGTACGAATAATATGTGTTAAAAAAATTAAATAAACTGAATACTATCCACTAGAATCAGAACGAAAATGTACAATACTGACAGGTTCTGTGGGTGTACGGTGGGATCAACCCGTCGTCAGATTGGTGTGTCTTGAGCGGGATGAGACGTGTGCGCGAACGGGTTGCGCTGCACAGTCCCGAGGGCAGATTTGTCGGGCACAGTCGCACCGTACGTCTTCCTTTCCGTACGTTCGTCCACACTGCCCATCGTCATCATCTCATCCTCAAACTAAGACCCATCTACAGCGACACCCGACCGCCCACATGATCTCATGTCGTGACGTAACGTAGCCTACGGATGGTTGGACGGACTCTGTAAGCCTTTCCGAGCTGTGCGTGTATTTCTCTTGAACATTGTGTTATTGTTATGTGACATTTTTATATACGAAAATAATGAGCATATGATTATACTCTAAGCCGTTTTTAATTGATTGTTTGTAAGGGAATTAATGAAATTGAGAAAGTAAATGGTGTAGAATAAGAATCAAAACAGAAACTTAATCACAGAACATTTTAATATTGACACTGATATATATATATATATATATGAAATTGTAAATTATAAATTTTTACTCAAATATTTATACAACAATATAGTCATAATTAATTAACTAAAAGTTTTCTTATATGAATGAACACTTTCTCATTTAAATTATCACACAATATAATAATGTTTCAAATATATTATATGTTGCAAATTAGGAAACTAGTTATCCTTATTATGATTTTTAAACAATATATTTTAGACAAAATAAATATTTTCTACTTTTAATTGAAAAATGAACGGAAGTTCTCATAAACATACCATAATAATACAAAAGTGAATATAATTTATTCAAACAACAAAAAAGATGGTTTTAGTATATGTTTTTATGTGTGGTTTATTATTTACATAAGTTAAAAAATATATTAACGTGAAAATAAGCAACATATATAATGATGGAAATATACTTTTTAATTAAATTAAAAACATACTCGAATTCACAGACCAAACGATACATTACAGAAATTTATCCTTTTAGGAATATACTTTTTTTGTTTATAATTTCGTCTCGTTTTTATTTTATTTTAAGATACATTTTTATCATAACAAAATATTGTTAGAGTTTGATATTTAAAAAAAACGGTAGGAAATAGTATATATTTAAGATTCGAACATTATAATACTTGAATGTATTTATTTGTACTTTTTATCATATTTGATTCAAGCTTATAATTTATCATTATCGTTTTTCATCACTTCCATTACAAACAGACAAAAATATGAACCTCAGTAACAGATTATTAATTTTTATCATTTTATAGTTTGTTTTTCTATTTAATATTTCATAAAGGTAGAAGCCGGAAATAAGAAACTCAAAGAATAATAAAACGTTTCATCAATTTTATATATATATATATATATATATATATATAATGTATGTATGTATATACTCGTATGAACGTCCTTAGTTATGTCCGTGCACACATTAATTGTAAATCTGAACATTTGATTTCATATTCCAGTAACGTAATTGCCACTTCATTTGATCTATCTACGTGCAAACGTGCGCGAGTTGTGAACGGATTTGTGCGTGCGTGTGCGTGTGTGTGTGTCTGCGAGGAAAAATATTATAAAATTCGTATTTTCCCTGAAATAAAAAACAAACTCGAACGCAATCTTTTGAGTAATATTCTTTTAACAATTTAACCGTTATTACATAATGCTCGCAAACAAAAAAAATAGAGAGAGAGCGAGCGTGAAACGTACAGTGCATATCCGGACACTGACTGTAGTACGTGTTAATCCGCTCTAACACAAATTATTATATCCACCATTACTTTCATATATCCCTTAAAAGATAAACGGACACAAAAAGCTCATATTCATAAATCTCCGGGGGAATAAAAATATTACGAACACGATAACCTGGGACATTAGTTCCCCACATTCGGTAACGTAGTGAGCGGATCGCGCGCCATTGCCGTAACTGTGCCAGCCACCAGCGGTGGTGGCGGGCGCACAACAGGCGGACTGGAGGAAAGTAAGCGAACGAACGTCGGGCCGACCGACGGGCAAACGGGCGGCCAGTCGTACGCGTGGCGGATTTTTGTGGGGTTTTGTTGACGCTAAGGAGAATGAATACGTCCACAGAATAACATCAGCCAAATAGAGAACGAACACATTTGCGTGGAAGCTGTATTGCGTTGATTCTTAAGTTACTATACAGATCGGAACTGTAGCCGTGAATACATTTTTTTTATTCGGAATCTTGTAGTAGTTTTGGTCGATATTTAAATAAATTTAACTTAATCATAAATATATAAACAAATTGATGGATATATAGTAATATTTCGGTCACGGAACTCTTTTACGTGCAAGAAAACTTTGAAGAACTTTTAATGAAGTTGTTATACCAGTCTATCATAATTCATATTTAACAAATATTTGTCTTTTGAGTTTATATACTGTAGAAATATACGTTTTAGTTATTAGAAACTTGACAAAAATATATATTAAAAATAAGAACCTCTCTCGTACACACATACACACACACATATATATATATATATATATATATATATATATATATATGTTAACATATATACACCATCCCCAATTAATGACTCGACACAAATTATTTAAAAATAGTTTATTATCAAAGTATTAATATTTCAATGGCAATGAGATCATCACCGAAATTTAATGTTTCTGTGTTTCAAATATATTAAGCAATTATTGAACTTTTTGTTGAGAAATGTAGGCGGTTTGTGTAACGATTCATTTGTAAAAGTGAATTTAGGCACAGTGCCAAAATTGTAATTGAGACATACCTCAATTACAAAAGCTTATTGTATTTGAGTAACAAAAAGTATAAGTTAAAGAAATTATTTAATTATAAATATTAAAAAAGTAACATTCATATATAAAAATAAAATTCGGAAAATAATTTACTTTATATTAGCTACATTGTTTACACAAACAGTTATATTTAATGAATCTGAACGATATTTTACTGTTCACAGTTTATTTTTGATTTTGGGTACAAATTTAACAATTAAAAAATAATTTAGATATAAAAGTATAATTAATGTGTTTACTATTTTTAACGACGTTTTTTTATAAAAAAATATCGATATATTAAACATTTCTGTATCAAAATTACAATTTATTTACTTAAGATTCAATTACAACAAAATAATTTTAAAATATATTAAATTAATAATTAAATATAAAACCTATTTTAAGGCAAGTGATATTTTAATATATTTTTTTTAATACATACATCCAAATCAGAAATATTAATTAACATACATTAAATATATGATGATGTATTATAAAATAATATAAGAGTACATACACAATAATAATTTTGCTTCGTATATATTAAATTTCGTTCTGTTTATTCATTATAATTTATTTCCTACAAATTTTTCTCTGGTAATGATTTTTTCAACATATTTATAATTGTATATTTACAATTTCAATATTAATAAATATATTTAAAGAATTCTAATTAAATATTTTTTTCAATAATTTGAGATCCAAATGTGAAGCATAAAGTATGAAAATAAAATGCGAAATTCTGTAAATATCGGGATTAAACTGGAATTTAAATGCATTCGAATTGAAGTCAGTGTGAAATAAAATCTACATAAGATGAATATAATTTAATAGTAAATTTATTCTATCTAGTATTTTTCCATCAGATGTTACACTTTAAAAATCTCCAGACATTTCGTACGTGACTCTATGTACATACTGTAAGACTAGACGAATTTAACTTTCCTTAACTACAAGGGAGGGCTGATCTATATATCAAAAAGCACGCTAGGAGTTGTTATCGTTGTTTTTTCGGACTTTTTTTAGATTAAAAGAAGTCGAAGAAAAATTCGTTTAAATTACAGATAGATCTCTCAGACATTTTATAAGAGAACACGAAATAAGTGGGATAGAGACATTCAAGGATCGTAGAGATTTAAACTACACATAACATGAAACTAGACTTGAATGCGGATTTTTTATATTAAAGAAAAATGAACGTGTTTCTTTTAAATTAAATGTTTTCAGACATCTTTCATGGAATATTACTTATCATTGTCAGAAAGTATTTCATCTATGTAAATAAATCAACGATGTATTTAAGTAAAATGATAATTTTCAATTTTCATATGAAAATGTTTTTCAATCGAATATTTTTTTGGTATTGAAAAGGATCAGATTTCATAATAAAATGAATAATATTTTAATAGATATTTTGCAATTATTTTTAAAAAGTAACTGTTGAATTACATAAAGGGATATTGATTTTTTACTGAAAGAAATAATCAAAAATCAAACTATGAAAAATACACAGAAATTGTTTGACATAGATAAAATTTACTGAAGATAAAAACAATATATTTTTCATTTCTTTCTCCATCAGACATGTACGTGACCAGCACATGTATCTTGTAAAAATACATAGTTTTTTCCTTATTTCCTAGTAAGTCTGACCTGATCTAACCTGACCTATTTGTCACGATAAAATTTTATTTATAATACTTTTATATATCGATAAAGTTTTAAAGCGTTTTTTCTCTCTTTCTCGCATATATATATATATATATATATATATATATATATATATATAAATAATACACTTATATTCTTATTTTGTTGTAACTTGCAGGTTTATTTCACCTAAAAGTACCTACTTTCTTTACGGCGAAGTAGAAAAGCATCCCCTTTGTAAGATGTCCGATCTTAAGACAGCTGAGACGTGCAATAAATGGAGGATATGTTGAAAATGGAAGCCGAGTGCTATCAGGTGACGCTGCCATTAACGTAAGACGTATGGCGCGCTGAATCAGGTGGACATGCCACGGTCCGAGTTCACATCCGACCAGGTCAGCTATCGTGTGTGCTAACACAGATGCTTTTAAACGCGACAGACGTGTCGTAACGATATGCTCTTATTTGTATGTGTGTGTGCGTGTTTATGTGTCGGTATAGACAAGGACGCACGATGTGTTCGCACGCAAAAAAATAAGTCCGCCGGGAGATGCGTTATTGATATATCTTCCGTATTTATATGCGTCAGCGTGTTTTTAAGATTACGTTCGTTTTTTGCGGATTTTTTTTCTCTCAGTCGTTTGCCGATAGGATTTTTATAAATATAGTTCCGGTAGTCTATAATATCGAGAAGTTATAGGATTGTTTGTGAATGATATAAGCTTCAGTACACCTCGTTAAGTGCTTAAATTATCGATTAAATATGTACAAGCATAGCATTTTATGTAAATTCAATGAAAAGATTGTATAAATTAATTTTCAATAGAAAATTTGTACTTTAGACACAGTTCTATTTTTGTGTTCTTATTTATTTTTTAAGAAAATATTTTTTTATATCTTCAACATCATTGTATATAGAAATAAGAACGATTTTTCAATAAAAGTTTTAATCCATAGACTGTATTTAGATTAAATAAAATGTTTGTAATTAATTGTGATGTATTCACTAATTATTATAGATTAAAATAATCGATTTTGAAGGAGTTGAGTCTAAAATATTTATATAATTTGTTGTAAATAAATTATTTACAATCATTAATATATATTTTTAAAGGGAAAAGATTTATTTAAATACTGAATAATGATTTTAAAGAAAAATAAATTACTTTACAATATTTATCGAAAACTAAAATCATTTAATTAAATAAATCTCTACGAATACGTTTCATACAGTTCAATAATTTTCATTTTAAGTAAACTAGACGGAGGAACCCTATCAATAATTCCGTTTCGCGCTGTGCTAACGATTAGATTTTTTTAAATAACGTACACGTAGTCATACGTTTTATCACACACGATTCAGATTGAATATCCATTCGATATTGAACATACAACAACACGAAACGCGATTCAATCACAAATAAATTTCGAACAGTGCAGTCACCCCAATTTTTCCCTTGTTTAAGGAAAATCGACTTATCTAGATTCGATTTAACGTTCAGTCGTTCCATTTTCCGTTATATATATTTTTTTTTCTTTCATTCTTCCCTTTTTTTATACGTTCTACACTTCCGTTTTTTAACCGACAACACGTCATGTGAAAAAGCATCCATTTAACTGATTTGTCTCAATTTGGTAGCAATTATTCAGTTCGTTTTCGAAAACGTTCGCACGCACTGAATAAAACTTTCATGTATACATCTCTCTCATTCTTATTTTCCTTCATACACACATACATATATATATATATATATATATATATATTAATGTGTGTATGTGTGTAGAATATATAATGGTATTCTTTGATGACATACATGCATGTCAAAAGGCTATAAGGGGAATACATGCGTCGTGGACACAGATTCGTTTATCGGGACGTGGTGCTTTTGTAATAATGGGCGTTATTCTTCCATTTCAATCCAGAAATTGTAATTTATATAATGACATCCTTGTTACGTACCATATCGTATTTATTTATGCGTTATCCTTAAATATAAATTATCGCTTGCGTGTTTGTATGAATTTTGATTGCGATATCCGGTATAATTGGAACGCATGTTTTGAATTATTTATTAAAATTTATTAAACAATGTGAATATATGAACATACACACACACACACACACATATATATATATATATATATATTTAAAAAATCATTATGATCCCAAAATAAACATAAACGATGTTTTTCAGAATAAAATAATTTTTATAAAATTATTTGAAACGATTAAATTAAAATCAAGTGAAGTAATGATTACATTTTTTGATATTTAACCCCGACATAAAGTTATATTTTTTAATTAGATGCTTCTTAAAATTGTAAACAGTGTGTTATGAGTAACTTGGTTAAACTACACATCAATAGAATGATTTGTAAAATATTATGTTAAAAATTGGATAATTTTTGATCAATACACAATTAATAAATAAATGTATGTACAATAGAAGATCTAGAGAAAAAGAAACGAGTCTGTGTCAATAATTTTTGATTTACATTACTAGACTAGTACAAGTTTTAAAGATCATCGCTTTCAAAGTAGTTCTAGTTAGCACTTACACATTTTTCTATTTTTTAAATCCTACTCACAAATACCAGAACTTGTACATTCTTTTTTATTTTTGTTTTGTCTTCAAAAACAGGGGTTTTCAGAAAATTCCTAGTTGCAAAAACAGAACAAAAGCATAGCTGAAGAGATCTGGTGAAGAGGATGGACGTTTTTTCGTTGTGTTTTTTTTTAACTGAAAATTAGTTCACTGATAACGCTGAATACGAAGGATCATTAGAATGATATATAATCCACTTGTGAAACCACATTTCTAATCTTTTATGCCAGAATTTTTTCTCAAATGTTCTAAAAATTTTTATATGTAGAAGTATTGTTTGATTGTTCGTCCAAATGGAAGATAATCATAATGTACAACATTTTTAGTGCTGAGAAATAGAATCAACATGGTCTTTGCCTTGAAGCATAACGTTATTATCTTCTTCAGTCTGGTCAAGATGACTAGAGGCTTTACATTTTAGTTTCTAAATGTTTGTTGTAAATATGTCGACTTTCTATCACAAGTTTTCACTCAAAAGCGAAAAATACGTCTTATACAAACGCCAATAATATGAACACTTTTTACTCGATTCGAATTTGTGAACACTTGTTAAAATCAGGCAAAAAACATGCTAAACAACTCTAGTATTCACGGTTATGCAGAGAGTATTAGGTAGACTAATCGTTTATTTCTTGCCACACCACGTTATTACTCGATTAATATTATTGATAAATGATTATATTCATTAAAAATATAAATTCTAGTTTGAAACTGTCTTACATTACTATTTTCAGAAAACAATAAAGCATTGAACATATGATAAAAGTTATAGAACTCAAAATCAAATGAATAACTTGCAAAAAGCATGAGTGCATGGTAATTTTAATTGAATGAAAACTACAACTACATAAAATGAAAACATAATAAGTTTAATCACCTGCCTTGTATTTAAACATACAGAATTTAAATTTTAAATTACATTGTACGTTTAAAACAACAGAAGAATATTAATAATTATTGCAGATTCAGATTTATTTTTTTCTATTATTAAAATTTCAGAACAGAAAGACTGAAAATTATAAAATCAAAATTGTATACTAGAACTTAATATCATTTCAAGGACAACCTGTACTTGAGCAAATATATATTTGTACATTTACGTTTGTATGTATGTATTTCTAAGTAAATCTATATAGAAGATTATATATATATATATATATATATATACACATATATATATATATATATATATATGTGAGTGTGTGTGTATGTATGTGTTTGATACCCGAAGAGCAGCAATGACGTCATAGAGGTTACGGTTGTACGCGAAAGGGTAGGAAGAGCCGGCTGGTAGCACATTCTGTAGATGGGAAATTAGATTTTCGCTTTTCGAAACGTCACCGACGTCACAGAGCTACATTTAAGGTACAGTTTCGGATAGATTGAACGTAAAAGCAATTTAAAATTTTATTTCAGTTTTAGAAAGAAAATAGTAGTAGTCATATTTGGTTTGTACAATATATATATATATATATATATAAGTGTGTGTGTGATATTGTGTTGAGAGAATAGAAACGTTAAAACTTTTATTGTTTCTAAATCGAATCGAAACGTACACGTCAAAAGAAGACACATCTATTTGATATCATTATGTGAAATATTTCACAATATATTTTATTTCCAGTGTTCTAATTGACATATTTATGGAATGAAATCGTTAAATATTTATAAAAATGTGATAATACATAACTTTAATCGAATAATAAATAGTTTTGAACAGCGATGAGACTTTATAAATGTATTTACTGTCACAACAAGTTGGAATCATTAATAAATCGTTTCGTTTGTGTACCTGTATGAAAACATTTTCGTGTACATATAATTATATGTTTTACAAACTTTTATACTCATTGTCCAACTTCTTTCAAATACATTTATTTTTTTCCTGTTAATCATGTAAATCGGATTAGAAAATCTGAAATGATTGACATGAATGTTCAAGTTCAATTCAAGTGTTCTTAAAAATAATAAGAAGTGTCTTTATTATTCGAGATTATTTTTATACGTTTTCTCGAAGACCTTTAAACGATTTATACAATTAAGTTGAAAAATAAATGAAAGCATATTAATTTCTAGTCGATTCTTTTGTCTTATACATCTGAAATTTTTGACAGAATTTTTATAAATTATAAATAAAATTAGAAAACAATCCGCTATTGCAGAATTCTTTCAAGTTGTTGTTAAACTTTGACTTAATTTATAAAAAATATCTTAGAAAATTTCACAAATATAATTATATTTAAAAGTCTTCACTTCTTCTGAAAATAAATCGAATTTAATCGTTCGAAAATAAATATTTTAACATTTTAGAAACATATTTAATCGTACAATCAGATTAAACTAAATTAATTACATAAATAGTCAATGGTAGTTTAAATTACTCAATATTATTTCTTTTTTCATTTATATATTCTTAAATATATTGTTTATGTTATTATATATATATATATATATATATATTAGAATAAACATTCAGAGTAAATATGCAAGTCTATGATCTACATAGTTGTCTAGCCACAATCTTAGAGCTACATTATGCGATCTTATCTGCATGCATATAGCAACGAGATTGACTTCGACTCTTTCTCGGGACGATGTTCATTCGTAATACAGCATATATATATATATATATATATATATATATATATATATATATACACAAGAGAATAAAAAGTATTATTTATATCGATACCTTTACATAGAATAACAATTTTTCAAATGTAGTGCTAATAGTAGTCACAAAATTGTTATTACCAGAAAAAATTAAAAATTAAAAAATAAGTTTTAATGATTCAAATTATTAATAAATATCACTTTAGTAAACTTGGTTCTAATATAAAATAAAAGCTATAAACCATTCTAACAGACACAGTAATTATTAAATATAACTAGCAGTTTGAGAATTTCATGTTTATTATAACTTCATGCTAATTAGAGTGGCGCACGTTCTATTGATAAAAATATGAATACATATTCAAAGTTTATACATTCAGTGCGAAATTGAATTCTCGTGTAAAATAGACATCCATACACTCACATATAAACGCACACACACATCACCGCACAAGCATACATGTAAATTGATAAATTGAGATCTAATTAAAACGTACTGCATTATTAATTATTCGTATTACATAGAAAATACAAAACAACAATATGGCTTATTGTAAAGGGGCGACAATTCATAAAGCCTATAGTGGATATGTGCTTTATTATATCGACCCTGGAAAAATATTAAAGTGACAATGGGATGAGATCTCGGTGGTAAAACGATGGAATAATATAATCTCTAGCTTTAATTTCCTGTCCAGTTCTATGCGGGATGACTAGTCGGTTAGTACTCGATATATTTTACCACAAACACACACACACACAACCACCCACCCACCCCCACACACACACCCATATATATATATATATATACATGTGTGTGTGTAGTTAAAGAGGGAAAAAGAGATAAAATGTTCATCGTGTCATACATATTATTAACGAGATAATATCATAAAAGTGACCATATTCGTATATAAAATGAAAAATGAAATTCAATTTTACATTTTCCCTCTTACACTAATTAATTAAAACACTTTGATGGACTAGCGACTACTATAATTAAATAATCTGAATAAATGTTTTATGAAATTCGATATTTTTAATTTGATTACATTTTAAATAGCATAATGATAGAGATAGAATTAATATTCCATTATTCGATATGAATTATAATAATTATTAGAGATTCTCTATTTAATGATAAAACCCAAGATATTTAATAATAAAAAAAAAATAAATTTTATTATTTTCAAAACAAAATACTTTTTTTTCTGAAAGACAGTCGATGATTAGAACTAACATGTTTGTTGTATAGTTGGTTTCTATTTGAGAAGAGATACATTAAATTTTGAGATGAAATGTAAACAAGTAGAATGAAATTAATAACAATTTATTTTTAAGATGTGCTTTTTATCTTATTTAATTATGAAAAATACAGTTTACTCAAATATCAACTGGAAATATTTACTGGAAACAATTCAAAGCATTTTCAATAATTATATTCTTGGAAAATGAGTAAATTTTCGTGTTCACTTTGATACATGTACATGTAAAATGTAGATATGATAAATTGAGGACGAATAAGTACAAAAAAACACACACACACACACAAATATCTTCATAAGTTCAGTACTACACACATTACGTCATGTAGATCCATTTTCCAGTTTGACATCTGATGACACAAAGACGAGCCCGGTAAACAAATTTTAGCATAAAACCAATTTCCGACGTTTCGTCTGGTATTAAATGCGAAAAAAAATATATATTGGTTCGATAATAAAATCGAGAGATACGTAACTCGTACGTACGTACATTCGACACGTAAAAGATTCATGCACACACGTCGAACGGATGCCGTCTAATATCGAACGAAATCACTATTGTAGCCTATCAAATTCACTCCGTGCAGAAAACTCATCGTTTTGTAATAAGGATATGAGCGATGTGGAAAGAGAGAAAAATCCGTTCGCACAATGCGATTATCACAGAGCGTTGCGTGTATAATAATCGAATCGAGATCGAATCGTACGCGTATGGATCGAGAACATTGTTGGAATCTCTCTCACTCTGTATGAGCATTGGATCAACGGTCTAATCTTCCGCTGATGACGCGAGCTCTCGAAAGTTATTGGCGAAAATATATGCTAAATTTGTTATCATATATTTAAGCCTTTGATTAGTATGCACGCACATTTATGTGTAATATGAAAGTAGGATGAAGGAGATGTATATGTAATCTACATAGTTAAAAACACACACACACACATATATATATATATATATATATATATATATATATATATATAATTCAGTTTATATTCACATATCCACTTGGTATGTACGAATTATATGTTAAGAAAATAAGATTTCTTGTGTTACATTAAACTTAAAATTCGTGACTGGTAATTTTTGTTCAATAATTAAATTAATTTTAAACTTTTTTCTTAAATAAACTGGCTCTTAAATGTAATTAGTGACGAACATAAAAAAATGCTTGAAACAAGATATCTTTATCATGGAAAAACAGTGCAACCGTAATTGAAAGGTATGTAGATTGACCGATTACTAATAGACACTGAAAAGGGACTTCTACAGAAATAAGTATAACAGTAAAAATAAAGAGTGCCTATATTTTAATTAATGTAATTATTACAAGTCTGGAAAATTATATATTTTGAGAAATAAAATTATTCAGTTGATTTTATTTTTCAATATATGTTTATATATATATATATATATATATATATACATATATATATCTGTTAACAATTGTAATGATCACTTAAATTTTACTAGCATTATTGATATTGTGATTCACTTAATAACCATAATGGTAGTAAAATTACGAAAACGTACTCGAATTCAGGATAAAAATACTATCAATACTGTCTACTTTGTGACAAAAAAAAGTATTTATTGATTGCCTAGTGTAATTCATCAGTGAGTTACGAAATCGTTGTTTAACCCCTTGTATTTGTATTTTTTTAAAAAAAATAATGCATACAAAATTGATATTTAAATAGAAAGGAAGTATCTATTGTTTCGTTCATTACCGTTTCACAAAAATCTTTGATTAGAACTTTTTGTTAGAATAGATCTAAAACTGAAGTATTCTTTCCTAGTCTACGCAGGGCTACCGAGTTTATTCCTGCTGCCTCTTCATTATCCCATACCTATGGTTCATTATCACAATCTTACCACTTCCAGTCATCTACATTTTGTTCTGATAAAGAAATATCAAATAAAATATTGCCAGTTTCTTCACTCTCTGAACTAATTAGTCGTTTTACACGTTCTAGAAATCTCCTCGCAAATTTCTTTCTTTATCTCAATTTCAATATTTTCATCACTTAAGAACTTATTTTATTTTTCATTTTCTTTTTCATCAACTGCCAATTTTTTTTCTTTCCTCTGGTATTTTTTCAAGTATATATTTCTTAAAAATAAAAGCTAATTCACCACTGATACAATTTTAAAAATGATCACTACACAATATCTATCTAATATCTGACATACAAAACATGTGAAGTTAACTTATATAAAGATTGCACGAGTCTAACTCGTGATTGACTGATTAAATGTTTTCTGCAGTTTAAGAGCCAACAAAGGGTTAAGAAGAACTCATTACTTAGTTTAAATTATCAATGTATAAGACCGATTTAATATTATTAGAAAAAAAATTAATAAAAAGGAATTCATTGAGAATATTATCGAAAAATTTATATTAGAGATTTATTCAAATAGTAAATGAATATATGAAACTTAATTTAATGAAATGTATAGGTATTCTATGAAAAAAAAGTACTGTTAGAATAAGAATATTTATGTCAATATGTATGTATATCCAGTAAGTCGATTGCATTCTTAAACAGAACATAGTATGGGATACGACCTTTTAAGCACACATTTTACAATCACGTAAGTAGCCTTTCCACCCGACTGCCTAAGTAATAATAACGCACATATACATTTTTTACGTGCGAACGCGCGACACGCGCATATTTTTGCGATAAAAAGGCGAAATTTTACGACGCTTCAAGTGAGCTCAGACGTATTTGCGGAGTCAATTTGTGACGGGGTTTGTTTTTATGACAATGTCGGCGGTACACTCGAGCGTCGGTTTAGTGGGAGCCGCTAGTTCACAGATGGTAATACTGTAAAGATATAACTGACGTCGACTTCACGACGGATCAACGCCAATATGGCCACGACGATACGTTCTACTTTTCCGCATTGGTGCATCGATATACTCTACACGGAATCGTTACGCGTTCTCCTTAAATCAGATTCGTTTTATTGGTATATGAATTAATGGGTTCTCGGGTTTACGGATCGTTGTAAACGATCATGCAGTTTAACGATGATTTATTTCTTTCACAACTTTCGACAATTTGTCCTTTAAATATATTTGTACAGCATTTAATTATAAAGGCATTTGTGTCTACGCGAATCACACATTAAGCTACTGATAAATGAATCATACATAGAAATATATATATATATATATATATATATATATATAACTTATGGAATTAAGCATTTAATGATAATATTCTACATTTTTTCATAACAGGAATCGATTTTAAACAGAATTTCGATAATAAATCAATGATTAATAAAATTGAAAAATAGTAAATAGAATTTTATTTTGTCTATAAATATAATGAAATTCAATCGATAATAAAATTCTCTTTACTATGAAAAATATTCTTAACAAATAGATTATATATATATATACACATACATATGAATATTTTTTTAAACTTATTTCTTCATGACAGTAGTAATTAATAAAATTGATAAAAGTAAATATATTTAGCATTTTACTTTTTTACATTAACCCATAGACGCACGAATTAATTAACATTTGGTATGACGAAAAAATACTATTTATTTTGTAGCTTAATATTTGTGTAAGCTTCTCAAAGAAAAGAATATTTATACATTGATGAATATTATAATTCAATACTAATACAATACAAAATTTAAAAAAGAATAATTAAATAAATTGAACAATAATTCAATTGTTCTGTGGAGGATGAAACTTTTCGAAACATTTTGATAAAAGGTATTTGATATTTTTCACGCTGACAACTCCTTATCACTCCATTATTTTTTGACCACACGTGACATTTCTTTACAGGATGTCTGATTTTATCGGTGGAAGGTTAGGGAAAATGTGCCTAATTTTTTGCTTGTAAGTGCCGAGTTGGGCACTCACTTTATGGAGGCTTGTCGTGTGCCTGATAGTCATGTAGAGACAAATTACATAGCATTTAACGTTGATAACAACAAACACCCTCACTTTCGTACAAATTCAAAACAGACATGTTACAGGGTTTCTATGGTCCACACTTTAACTCTGAATATATATTGTTATTTTTTTCTAATATTTGTTTTGTGGCTGCACTAAAGCGAACTAAATCAGTATGTGTCTTAGATGCATCAATGTTTACAATGGCATAAGAGAGACGTCTTTGTATGTCAAGGGGTTAATGGACCGTATAAGTGTACTACGGTAAAGAAATTCTAGCGAGGTTGAGAAAATATTCTGCACTAAGTCTTTTCAAACATCTATAACTAATAAATGAATTGAAATATTACTATTATTGACGTATTTATATGTCAAGGGGTTAAAAATATAATTATATATGGTTCTATGTCCACCTAATAATTTTGAAATTAAAAAAATCATTTTTTATAGTAATTAAAAGAAAAATCTTATATAAATAAAAGTTATCTGATTTTATAAAACTTTTCACAAACATATATATATATATATATATATATATATATATATATAAGGTAATGATAACAGAGAGTACTAATAATATGTGTAAACGTATCTCAAAATACGTTCATGTAATAATAGAGTCAAGGGGAATATTTCTTTAACAAAAAATATCATCGGAAAAGTACGTTAACACAGCGGGAGAAAAACACACACATAATCAAAAAAATGTCAATACCGGTATTTTCCACGACATTTCAATAATGAACTGTTCGCTGGGGTCGGAGTTGAGGCAACATACTATGATGATCGAAAATGTAGTCCAGCGGTGAGCACGCAACGGGTGGGATGGAGGAAAAAAATTCTCTGGTGCTGGAATATAACGTGCTATTGACAAGGCGCACGGACATAAACGTACGGCGACAATAACTCGACGGCCTGTGGGCGGACACATTTTGACAATGTATTTACAGGTTTTCAATGTCGGCACATTCATAATCCATATTGCTATTAATGACTGATTTTAACGGATGTTAATTACTTTTTTGAATACATCAATTTTTTGTTTACGTATATTTTTCATGTACATGTATATATATATATATATATAGAGAGAGAGAGAGAGAGAGAGAGAGAAAGAGAGTATTTATTTAATTAAAAAATCATTACTAGGAAATTAAATTGGTCGTTTTTAAGTTATATAATTTCTCACGTTGTGAAATCTGTCCTGAAACAGGGTACTAGAGGAAAAAAAGTAGCTCCCAGTAATACATAGACCCTTTAAAAAGAGACCATTTGTTTCAATTAACCCGACTAGTGAACAACAACTATTTATTTTATAGGTAAATACACAGAGTCGTAAATGCTACGAAAACGTATTCGTTTTCCACTCTTTTGCGCCGTTTAACTCGACCACATAATGAATCCGTGTATGTGTAAGAGATGGGTGGGAGCTGCGTGCGGCATGTGTCTTCACTGTACGCCGTGCACGGGTCGTGAGTTCGTAGTCGTCGGTTCGTAGCGGCACCGATTTATGCCAACCCCATACGTTCGCGCATATATAGTTTATTGTTATGACATGTGACAACGGGAATGGCCGCGCGAACGGGATATATTACGTCGTTTACGGTGTTCCTCTGGGATAAGTGTGTGTTCCCAGGGCCGTTTATTTTGATTTTCGTGGCGTTATTACTACACTACATACCAACATAGCGTAGGAGCATTTTTTTTTCTCCTCGAGTTTGCCACGATGCTTGTTCATGTCGTTTGCTCGATGTTCGTAGTTCGATTTATTATTTGAAGAAAGGCGTTATACATATATACATACATACACACATAAATACATATATATATATATATATATATATATATATATATATATAAGTAGAAAAGATCGAGAGGAATAGAAGAGAAAGATTTGAGTAAAGCTTGTATAACGTCAAGTCTCAAGATGTACGATTTTTTCTATTCACATAACCGTTTCATATTTTTGACTCTCTTAATCATACTCGTATAATATGTATCATGTGTTTTCGACTCATATAGATGTTATTTTTAATGTCTTACAATGAATAGACTTGTTTATGTATAGAATTGAATTGTTTTTATTTCCATTCGAAACAGTATTTAATAAAAAAATGTGAATAAAAAACGAATCAAATATTAAAATAATTTCAGTAATATTGACAACAATGTATAAAATGTTAATAAAAATCAGAGCATGTCTATTTTATTATCATTGTTTGATGCAAATCTCTCGATTTAACTATTTTTAACTTATATATATATATATATATATATATATATATATATATAAATAAATACAAAGAGTAATAATAAAACAATTACATACTAAGTCAAATAAATATGTTATTATAGTAATTATCGTTAAACTTCAGTGATAATGTTGACACTAATGAATTGTATTTAAATTCAAAAGACAATGAAATAAATTTTATATTGGTAGATAATACTACATATATATATATATATAAATTAAAATTTTCGTAAATTACTTGCTTCGGTAGCTTCTATATCTGCATTTAATATTAGTGAAGTGTTCTTCAAGCGCAGATAATTTTCAAGAAAACGTAAATGCTATTTAGATAAGAACACAAAAACGAGCCGAGCACCGCAAAATATATTTAATATACATTCGTCCTCTTTATATAGAGGCCAAGTACGTATTTTGTGGTCCCGCTTATTTACCTAACCCATTCAAAATGCAAAACAGAAATTTAAATATCCAGTAACGCCGTGCATCGCGCCATCTTGTCGTTTCATTGTGCATTCCCGTATTGTTTGACTGACTGAACAAATGTTAAATGAACGAATAACAGTCGTTTTAATTATTATTCTACGTCAAAAGTGACTGACTAAAAATGTTCAATGAATTTGTTATTTTAATTATTTATTTCTGTTGAATAACTGAAGATATTGAACGGAATGTTATTTAAAATATTCTAGAGTGTTATAGATTGATGAAATATTTTATAAGGTCTGAAATAAAATTAATCAGGTCGTCTCAAAAAGAACAAGACCTTTTAGACAAATGAAATAATTATATTAAAATAATTAAATAAATATATAAATTATGTATTCATTTCATTAAATGAAAAAACCATTAAAATAATCAATGTTAGTATACAATCTCAGAGAAAATGTACGTACATGTAAAAATAACCAATTCATGTAAAATTTCATACATACAAATATATATATATATATATATAATATATATATATATATATATATATATTAATGTGTTTGTATATGTGTATATGCAATGTTTATATTTCTATATTGGACAAAAAAGTACAGAACGCATTGTACTATAAGATTGTACATAATATTTTTTTAAAATTATAAAAGTGGTATATTCATTTTCAGAAAAATCACAACGAGAAAGAGAGAGGTGTTACAGCAATAAGGCAGTAAATTATGAAAAGAAATTTGAAGGAAAACACGAGAAAAAATATAAAAAATATAAAATAACAACACAGCTTTCGAAACGAACCGTACAAATCCTTACACTTAGTAACATCAAGCAGCGCCCGTTCTCATTTTTCGCGAAATGATAAATATTCATAAGCGTCCAAACACTTTATATATATATATATATATATATATATATATAAAGTTCACTAGTACCAACGTAATAAATTCAAATTAACAGTTTTAAATTTCAAAAACCGCGAGAGAACAACATTTTACATATTAATTTTGAAATTAACATGAGATGCAGCGAACAGAATTTCAAATAAAAAGCTTATTATGTCTCCTACTGAGTTTACATTCACAGTCTAACTATATATATATATATATATATATATATATATATATATATATATATATATATATATATATTGATCTCTTTTATGAAAATTTGGTAAACGTGACTTTATACAAAATCATATTAACAAGATATAAATTTTATTTTAAAAAATTCTGAAACAAAAATTTTGAATATGAATATACTGTTATAGGTATTAATTAGTAATGAATTAATGTAGAAAATAATCGATTTTAAAATATATCGAATACAATATGATCATTTTAATAAATGCTCAATCAACTCACATTAATATTTATCAAATTTTATAAACACTGGTTTTGTGTTAAAAGAACTTAATATTTCTCATCAATCCATCAGTCTGCCTTGTCACTTGATTAATGTCATTTTCTGTTTATTTTACATATCTCGGATTCCATTCTCGAATTTCACTAGCACTCTTAATAAATATATGACTAATATATCTTATTCCTTAACTTCTATACCACAACCCTTAATTGTTCCCGTGACAAATTTCAACGATTTATGACCTTTGAACACAATTTAGCAACGTTACTCGTTCATAGTTGAATTTAAAGTTTAATTCAAGTATTTGTAGGGGTCTTAGAGACAGGATGCATTTACACTGAACTTGATCTAATTAAATTTATATTAATTTCAACACAAACTACTTTTCATAACGTTAATCCATTTCATAAATAATCAACTTTATATTTCGTTTTGAGTTCTTTATTCTAATTATATATGTAATATAACTGAAAACCAAGATCAAAGACACAAGACACTGATGGTTTCAATGCAAACATTTAAACCTATTCGACTATTTACCTAGATAACAAGAAAATTGTTTCAATATAGATAGACATCAATAAATCGGTATCGATTCCGTTACAAAAGAATTTAAATACGAGATTCCGGCGAAAAAAAAAATAAGAAACATTTTAAAGAAAAAGACAGCCTCGCGACGAGCCCTAATGCGCAAAGAGCCGTTCCACTTCTTTGCCGTTAACTTGTATGGCCATCCAGCCAGTACAGCCGGCAGACAAAAATGCTCTATATTTATTTTTCCGAACGAACGCAAATAAAAAGCTGCCTTTGATGAACGCTCGAGTGCGGACACCAGTGCTGTACCATCGAAACGATATCTTTAAATCTGTTAAACTGTGCGTTCGTATTCAAAAAAGCGACCGGGGCGGTGTCTTTACACGCGTATTTGCGTCGATGGTGGCAATGCGGGCGGTGCGGCACGTTTATCTGTGTCACTCGGTCGTAATTTTTTTTTCGAGGAAAGCGCGCGTACTGAAAAAAGATGATGCACTAGCTTAAGGTGCTTTTTTATGTCGCCAAATTTGCGTATCGATTATGTGGAAAGTGTTCTTTTAAATTCTTTTTTTTCCATTTAGGAACGTGTACCTTTTCGCATACTAGCACGTCTTTTATAAACATTTTATATCTTGTTACACAATAAGAGTTCATTTAAGATAGACTTTCTCATTTTTTTGAATGAATTTAAAAGCAACAGAATTCGAAAAGTAAAAGAAGTCAAATCCAATTGAACGTTTTCGAATGATATTAAATTTTATAAAGAAATGATTTAAATAATTTCCTTACTACGGCTCTCAAACCGTATTTTTTTCAATATTTCTTAATAACTTTTAAAAAATAATACAAAATTTACATTTGTTTTTGTATATGAACTAAAGTAAAATTTAATAAATGTTACTCTAACTATATAGTTTAAAAATATGAAATACTTGTCAGATTTTTATCAAAATATTATTTATATAATAAAATTAATAACAGAAATTCATTTCAAAATACTACTATTAACTGTAGAACAGTAAATTTCTAGTTCAATTTAAAACGACTTACATATACTGAATTATTGACCATGTCATACCTGAAACAAAAAAAGTATAATTTAAATTAATAACACTATTATATAAAAATATACAATAGACTTAAAAATATATAATCACAAAACAATATATTTCTTTAAATACAGTTGATAAAACGTGATCAATACGTTTGCACTCTAAAAGAAAAAATTAATATTCCAATGTTTGATTACAAAACAAAGAAAATTTACAATTTTTATTCATTTGAAATTCTACTAAAATTCAGAAGTTTATATATATATATACATAGTGTACAAAACAGCCTCAATAAAAAAACTAAAATGTTTTCAATGAAGAAATATACATTTTCAATAGTTCCAGTCTATAAAGCTCACTTTTTTACTATCGTCCTTTAGATATAGATCGATGATAGCATAAAAGCAACTTCGTGTATATATGCTATATATATTTATATTGCCGAAGTTGGGGCCTCCTGCATCACTGATCCGAGGTAACTGATAAAAATAGACAATATACACATACATCCATCCGTACATAGAGGAACGCTAAGAAAATAACAAGAAGAAGAGTTTTTATTACACTCTGTAAACCGAACTTGAGAGATTTAGGAACTAGAGATGACGGACTCAGGTGTAATTTGATTTATATCAAACTATTTTAATATACAATCATAAGTATTTTTATTTCTAGAAAAAAATGGAATAGATATTTGGTTTCAATAAAAAAAAGATATATGAATATAGAATGTTAAAGTATTCAATAGAATATTCTGGTTAAAAATTATTGAAAGAAAAATTAAAATATATAGATATGTAAAAGTCTATAATAAAACACACTAAAGTATTTATTGTGCTGTTCTCATTATGATTACTATAAAGTCCTCAAGACACATACTAATAAGTATAGTCGTTTCAATTTGTGAGCTTTCACAATACACACACAACGTATTACCTTGAATGATTAATCATAAATTGAATGAAAAACAAGATGAAAATTGATTTTGAGCACTCTTTGTGAATTTTAATAGAGAAAGTAGTTTATTAAATAGAACTATTCATCTTCATGATTTATGTATTAATTATTTAGTACAATACTTTATAAAATATTAAATAAGTTCAGTGGTTGACTATATGTTGCTTTCTGATTATTCCTCAAGCGTATACGTTTGTATGTATGTATGTATGATACACGTACACACATAAACACGATTCGATAAGAGTAGGTCGCTAGTGGCAAACAGTTTTCGTTGCGAGAGACTGGGGTAAAAGTGAGGTTGGCGCGAGTGAATGGTCGGTTGTATCACGGCGATACGGTTGCCTGCCTGGAGGTCAGAGATCGTCCGGCACACATAAACAAAAAATGCTGAATATGTAGTTTTTTCCGTCTCTCGTACCCACACCGCCGTCGAGCTATCGATATTATGACGCGGGCGAGTTGTTGTTTGCCGAATTGACCCCGCATCCACCCCCACTCGCACACTATACGTACTACATAACCGTGGCCAATCCCCGTTCAATAATGCATGAGATAAGGGTGTGAGAGTGACGGGTGAAAAAAAGGAATTTCGCAAAATTGAAATGTCCACAGCTTTCTTTATTGGGTTTTCTGGATTATTATGTTAACGGTACTGCTTTGTTCCTTGTTCTTGGGGATGACGCTTCGGTGACTCTTTTTTCCATATATCTCTTTCGGTCCAAACGTTCAATAATCACAACATTCATACACAATCTCTCATATATATATATATATATATATATATATATATATATATATATATATATATATATATATATGTATGTATACACATTAAAAGAAAATCGAACAGATTTTAATGAATAATGCAACATGAACAAACATATCAAATCGTAGGAAAATACATATGGCATGAATTATACAATTTATAAATATTTGGTAATAGAAAATAAATGAAGAAGAATTTGATAAACTAGACAAGAATTAAACATGTAAAAAATACCAAGATTTAACTTAAATTTTATAAATTATAATATATATATACATACAATTAATATGAATTTGGTATATTACTTTACATAAAACGACCTTTTTAAATGTATTTATTAATAAAAAATAAAATCAATATCACTGTAAAAATTATCAAAAATAAATTCATCATCAATATAAAATTGCTTTGTTACAGAAATAAATTCCATACTATTACATATATAGATTTCTCAGTTTAAAATTTAATCAAACGTACAGAAATAAATTTGAAGAAAAAAGTTAAAAACAGGTTTGAAAAGTATAATAGTTACTATGGTAGCTTTCTAGGAAATTTATAAATACTTAACGTATTTTTATATTTTAATAGAAATTTCAAAATGAACAATATAATTTAATATTATGTAAAGATATTAAATGCTTCTTCTTAATTGAAATTGAAAGTGAATGTTTCATATACTTTAAAATTATAAAAAAACGTGAAAATTTATTAAAAACTTGATAATATTTTCGTTTTATATGTGTATATGTACATATAATAAAAAAATATACAGTGACTTTAAACATATTTGTTATAACTAATAAAAAGCTATTACGAAATACAATTTTCATTAATATTTAATTTTCTTTTTTCAGAGTATTTCCTAATTCACACTAACGGCTAATTTCAATTCAAATGACACAAACTTCGTTCTTATCCCATATCAATTCGATTACATTTTACGAAAGTGAATAAAAACGATGATATTTAAATCGTAAAAAGAATACTGTACAAATGAATCAGTTATTAACGACCGCGCGTCGGTTTCCAAAAGACAGTTAAAAAGGTGTATGTAATCCTGCTGAGACACTACGCCGCTTGTAGTCCGGAAATACTTAGCCGTCGACTTCCGCTCCTGTGTCCGGCCACGAGCGTCGACATTGTGACCCCCTGTTGAGCGTACCGAAGCGTCTACACACCGACGCTCGCCCCTTTTCACACTCAGCCTACGTTAAACAGCCCATTATTGTCTGCGACAACCCTTCTTTAAGGTCAACTGCTTCTACTAATAATCATATCGTTACACAAAGCACAAACTTGCTGATACAAGATATTCCACGCTAATGATATTTTAATTAGATACTTCATTTAAGTTAATTCTTTTCGCTAAATTAGTTATTTTTATCGGAGGTTATTTATCAAAACAATCCTGTCTAAATGCTCAATAATTGGTTAGGGTGGATTGTTTTATAATCAGACATTTTTAAGAACACAAAAGTATATAGCGAAAGAAAATTGAGATGAATGCACATAATTGAATTATCTCTATTGAAAAAATATTCTTTTAATTGAATTGAACAATAGAGTAATGAATTATAAAGGAAAATATGCAAATTTAAACGTTGTTAATCCTTTAGAGCTGAGGAGGGAAAGGGTGCTAAATTTTTTTATCAAATATTTTTCGATTATTGGACATTCTTTTATCTCAAATAAAATAAAAATTACAAATATGTCGACTAAAAGAAAAAATATGTTAATACAGATTAGCTATTAGAAATTTCACATCTATCTGATATATCGTGGAAAATTGTAGATAACATTCGAGGAAACATAAACCTCTTGACTGGAGACATATGATTAGAAGCGAAAAAATTGATTACAATTGAAAATTTGCAGAAATAACATTACTGTTGAGTGTGAAAATTTTTGAAACAACTAGGTGTGCGTGTACAAAACGGTTTCACATCAGTCACATCTTGTACCTGGACGTAGAGTCTCGAAATTTTTTATGCACTTTCTTCCAATGATGAACTTTTAGAAAAAAAAATATTATTCAACCCTAATTCTCAAGTTCATAATTTTTATTGGTTTTCAAGTGGAAAAAAACGTGATTTTCCTGATTTTTAGACGACTGTAATTTTTTTTTAATGAAAGAAAGAGTTATAAATTTAGTCTCATTAGAAAGAGATTAGTGACCTTTAAATATATCATTTAAAAGATACCTCTCCGAGACCATATCTTTTTTGGAAAATATCAATGGATTCTTACATCCACGTCCGGTTTCAAAGGGTTAATGAAATTATAAAGGTATGTTTTTTTGACATAATCAATACTTTTACTAATTCTTTTTAACATTCTACTGAAAATTCAAAACTTATACAACATGGAGTTAATATCAACTTTCATGTATTTGAAATAAAATTGAATTGAGGAAAAGAACATCAACAATATCTGTACCACTCGTCAGGAATAAGCTAAATGATTTATTTTTTCCCTTAACAGCAGATCCATTAAAAACAACACATCTTTATATAACCATAAAGATTAAATAAATAATAAAGGAGTTCGTAATATTCAACATGTGTATTTAAACATTTTCTCTCTGGCGCAAACGCTTGAAAGATTCGACGCCGAAACGACTCAATAAATAAATAATAAGCATGTAAACAAACACACCTGTTTAAGTATACAGCACCTTCGAGCAGGAGTGTACACTGGATAATTTGAAAACGAAGCAAAGTACACTTAAATAATTTAGTATTTATAAACCGCGCGGGGCGTAGCGAAAAGCATAAAAAGTCGAATATCTTAGAAATTATTCGAAACAACTAAAAGGGTTAAGAATATATTTACCGCGAAATTCCATGTTTCTTAATAAAATTTTCATGGCATTCGAGATAATTTACACATAACACCACATAATACCTCGAAAGAGTTTTGTTACGCATTGTTAAATTTTGTATGCGAGCTTGTATAACCTACACACACACACCGATATATATATATATATATATATATATATATATATATAATGGAAAATACATGTACACGTACACATAGACACTGAAAGAAAAGTTTTCAACAAGACTTTACAAGTTCTTCGACGAACATGAACACAAGTAATGCCGTAAAAGATGCACATTCGTTATTCTACATGAATGTATAATAGACGTTCTGAAATTATTTATCGCGAACAGTTCATATTTGATGATGTTTATACAAGTGTCTGTTGTATCGACGTATTCAGCGGGGAATGTTTTTTGCGTAAGAAGAATTTATAAGTGGTCTTGGACTGTTGTTCTCCGTTTTGATTTTCAATTTTACATTTTCGTTAAAACAAACAAACAAACAAAATAAGTACACGGAGCAGTTAGTATAAATTCAACTCTTTGCTATACTTTCTACATTGATAGATGCGATAGAACATTCTTTAGAAATCTGCGAGTCGGCGGATTTTCTTTCACTTAAGTAATCGAGAAACTTTTTAGCTGTTCATTGCGTTTCTGTTAAAAACTTGAGGTTGATTAAAATACTGCGGTGGAAACGAAGCGAGACTATTTTCTCAACATATAATTGCAGTTTGATGTTTTCAGTTTAATAAAATAAACATTTTAAAGTAAATAGGAATAAGTTTACAGGATCATACCCAACTTACAAGTATATCATCGACGAAGAGAGGCATTTAATATGTACGTTATACATAAAATAATTAATTTATATTGAAATCGAATGAAAGTAAAATTTTCAATTTTCTCTCAAAGAAATTTACATATATATATATATATATATATACATATATATATATATATATATATATATATATATATATATATATAGTGGTTTATATTGATTTTCGAAATTTTAATTTAGGTAACTTTTTTTCTGTGGGTTTTTAGAAAAATATTCAAAACATTTGAGATACTGAATTTTGCAATACCGAATAAAAAAACATAGCAAACCTTTTTTTCGTTTAAACTGTTCGAGAACTTTCCCACATGTTACAAATCTAAAAGTGAATTTTTTGCGAAAATATTTCGTTGCGGAGAATTTGCTCGGCGAGAGTTCGCAGTGAGAATACTACAATGTGCTAACTAATGAACCGCATCTACATGTAAATATTTTTATATAAATTAAAACATATCTGCGCGTTGACAATTGAATTTTTCCACTGTTCAGCATTTCGGGTCCTGAAAGAATGTGTAAATTTCTGGATATCCGGCGAAAATGTTCGCCTTAATTGTACAGCACGCCACTGTAGTATAAATATCATGCATTTCTGGTACACGTTTATGAATATTGTTATGTCCGACGGAGATATTTGTTTAATTTCCACGATCCTCCATGTACTATTTCCAGATATTTTAATTAATTTGAGAGTATTTACTGTGAGACACGACGGCGTCTCATTATCGCCCTCCTGCGCACACTTGCGTACCGATATATGGTTCGTATCTCTTCTTCCTTTTTCTATACATAGCTACGACACTATGTAACAGATACGCACAACAAGAGTCTTTCTTGTTTGCGATAACATCCGGCACTCGAGTTAAAATACAATATTTATGTTGATTTAGGTATTATTTGCATCTTACGGGAAATAACTGTTACAGAAGCGAATCAGAAATGTATTCATTTGGCTGTGAAATGTTCATTGATATGTTTATTTGATTATTTCTTGTTATTTTATTCTTTGTATTGTTATTAACAAGTGAAGTTGAAATCTTTTCGTTATAAATTGTCATGCTTCTCTGATTTATTAAGACGAATAAATAATTCAAACAAAGTCGCAATACTCTTGAAATTCTGAAATTTATAACTAGCTAGGAAATGTCATGATGCGAGATGTATGTAGAGATCTTGTCGACTCGTATGTTTATTAAAAAATCAAATTTTAAGAACACATTTTCTTATTCACAACAATCTGTTGAAAATTATCAATTCGAAAATATATTTTTAAAAATTTGTAAAAATAAATATAAACGTATCGATATAATTCAATTCAAAGTAAATAAACCATCTGAAAAGTCTGATCGTCGATCACCTCCAGACTTTTTTTTATGAATGCATAAAGTTATGAACTTCAAATACGTTTTAAATGTATGCTGTTCTAGACGAATGAACATTGTAGAGAATTCTCACAATGCATTACTTCATTCGAAAGGTTCCCATCATTATACCAATACTGTCACGAGATCGGATTTTCTTAATGGAACAGATCACACAATAGATCTGTTCGCCCCTTTCTGTTTAAAATGTCGAATATTCAACGACATCCATCCATCCATCCATTTCCCATTCGTCATCCTCATCTTAATTCAACTTTATCAATTAACGAATTATTCCATTTCGACACCCGTTTTCTATACACTTAATTAAGATGAACGAAAATTACAGAAACGTTCCCGTTCAAGTAAAATATAAATGAAACGACAAACAGTGTGTTTTGTATATCTTCGGCATGTATTATATTCAACATAAAATGTACTTACATTTATAAACATATTTTGAAAATCTACGTTTCATGTTTATTTACATTTAATTAATTTCAGCGTTTTGTTTACTCACCCGCAAATGAATTAATTTTCATAGATCCAGAATGAGTTTTTAATTATATTTTAGGGAAGGATTGGAAGTATTTATTTTCTATCTCTTTTTTACAAATACTTTTGATACAGAATTTATCACAAATTGAAACAAACGGTATGACTGATGGAGGAAAAAGCGATATTTGAATATCGTTTTATATTTATTTCAAATACGATTTAGACAAGAAAATACAGAACTCTCGCACAAATAATTCGTTTATCATTCCTGTACTTTGAATATAATTAATTTACATTACTAAATATACAGACATCTGATAAAAAGATCAAAATTTCATTGGATGTATTTTCTTTCAATTGAACAGAATTAAACGATGTTCGTTATTATTAGAAATATAAGAAAAATTATTATTTTTCAGTTTTATTATGTACATATATATATATATATATATATATATATATATATATATTATCATAAATGTGATAAAAATTATTGTATTCGCTCTACAAATAATTTTATCTCTATCATAAATAAATACATTTTTAATATATCTAAAAGAATGTTGTTTTGATTTCAGTTCTATTCCATTTAGTCAATTAGTATCACAAATTAAAAAAAATATACGTTCAAAATAATTTCCAATATCCACACATACATCCACTCTTTCTTCAAAGTGCATGTAGACCATTTTCCGACATTAAAAACCTGTTACATATATTCGTATCAAATAACGAGAACGAACAATGTTACTGTGCAATGAAAATTGTTCATGCGCATGGAAATGATAACACAATTTCACTGTCAACACAACAGCATGAAAAAAAATATTCATACGTGTACATACCTGAGGGTTTCGTGTAAGCTTTTTTTAGCCACATTGCTGTAACATTCTAGTGGATTTGTGTACAGAAAAAAAGTAAATAATAAATAACGCGCTGTACATATATGTAATATGCGAATAGCTATTTTCATTTTGTGTAATGTTTCTGAGTATCGTTTAATATGTGATAATGTTTGGAGTTTGTTCGAAGTTCTTGTTTAAATATATATATTAATTTTTCTATTTTAAATCGTGAATTAATAAAACGCTTACAGTCATGAATAAATTACATTTCAAATTGAAACGTTTAAACTTTTATCTATTAGGTATTTTATGTTTTATAACATTGAATAATATTAATTTAAAATTGTAATACGGTAAATAATGTCAATTAACAAAATATATATAAAATAAGTCAATCTATATTAAAGAGAAAATACTTTTTATAACAAATTCTGTACAGTAGTCTTGAGGATAAAATAAGATCATCTCAAATAACTCATATAAGTACTAAGTAAAATTGAAAATCTATACGTCTTGCAATAATCGAAAATAAATACTAAGATTTTGTACTAATCATCAAATAACAATCTTCAATGATTTACAAGTGCATGTTTACAGAGGACAAGATGAAAACAATACGAAAATTCTTAATAAAATTTACCTAACGACCAACATGGAGAGAAATCTTGCTTTTTATGAAAAGACGAAATTTATCGTTTTAATAAATTTTCTTTCTTTTTTTCTAAAGCAATGTTTTTTTCGTCGGTAAATACGCATTTAAATAGAGAAAATTCATTATTCGCGTATGTACAAACAAGTAAACACGATGATATGAAAATATCAAGCGTTTCCGACGTAAATCATAAAAGATGCTACTGGAAAAACAACGGCGTTGAAAAATTATACATTCTCTCGAATAATCACTAATACTGTCTACGTTTCGAGACTTCCACGTTTTATTTTTCATTACACTAGTACGTGAATGAACATATATAAGGATTTTAATGTTCTTTTTCAACACAACTATATAGATACGAGTTGTTGTTCATAAGAGTATTCATAAGAGTATTCATTCACTTATTCAAGCACTTCATTTCATTTATTTATCGAATAATGACTAATATAATGAATAGTTTATGGATTTTATACATTTAAAATGTTTTCACTTTGAAAAGAAACAACTACTAAGGAATGATTATATTATTATATCTCAACAACATTTCTAAGATTTCACTTTCAAAATAATTCATAAGTTTGATAATATATGTTATTTTTTTGACTTCTTAATTAAATGTTAATTATCTCAAGAGAAATTTCATATTTCATTGACGTTTATAAAACATGATTAGAAATTTTATTTACTGGCCTCGAAAATCGTATGAAAAGTTTAATAATTAATTTTGTGAAAATAAAACTTTAAATTTACAATTCATATACTTTTACAAATCATCCATTATCAAGTATAAACAAGTTTATTTTAACAAGCAATAATTCTAAATCGGACATTTGATTTATTCAATGTATGTACACACTATATATTTTTATAACTATATTAAAATATTTATATATTTTTAATTTTTGATAAAATTTAATAACTTAAAACTAACATTAAAAAATATGTATTTGATAAATATCCTACAGAAATCAATTACTTTTATCATGAAATGCTATAATAAGTAAATTTCATAAACTAATTAATTCTATTATAAGGAAATAAACAAGATTTTAATCACTTTTATAAAGTATAATTATCTAACCAATTAATAATTTCCTAAATCATTCGATAAGAAACATCCAATTTTTCAGTGCAAAAAAAAACACTAAATTTCATTCAAAGCTAATTAAAAAAGCATATCTACTTAAACATCTCATAATATATTTCTAAAAATAGATTCATTTCATATTTGATATGAAATCAAGCAATTTAGACTTATCTCGAGCCACATTAACGGCACGATAATAATAACAACAAGTATTTCTTACATGTTAACTATTAAACGTGTCAAAATAACTAATGAATTTTTAAATTCCTATTACCAAAACTTATGTGTGAATTTTTAATATATTATGAGACAGATTGTTTATTTCTAATCTCGCATCGTATAATTGTTATTTTAGTGTAATTTTATTTATTTATTTTACATTATTTGAGTGATTTCTGCATTCCAGTTTACATAAATATATATCATTTTAAATAATAAATAATATATTGACGATACTGAATTGATATTATACATTTTTGAATATGTTTTGAAAATGTAAAATAGTTTATGGAAATTGAGATATATTCATATTATTACAATGTTTGTTAAAGTGGAAATTTTCAAACAATATTCTTAATATTTGTTATCTTTTATAAGAAAATTTCGTGTTAAAGTATAAAAGGAAAATTCGTATTTAAAAGCATGCACAATAATTTACATATCCTATATAGAACGTATATAAATTGTTTAAGTGAAACAATCCTGAAACGTGAATGCTGCGCTGATAAAACGACAGATAGACAACGATAAACCCTATCGTTGTTGTTTTTTTGTACAAACCCGTTCGCAAAACAAAATAGACCTCGTGAAATCTATGCTAGCGTTACTTGAAATGTTGAAACATACAGATACCATATACTCATACACACACACCTGTATATCGCGTTGAGTACATCGTTTCTCTCTTTCTTTTACAAACACATATATAATGCCTTACATTTACTCTGGCTACCTGAATAATATACGGCTGTGGTGTGGCGGTTCGCTTTGGTGGGAGAAGATGGCGGCACGTTACATCACCACTGTCGTTTCCCTCAGGTGCTATTTTAATTCCCACCAGTGCCAGCCAGCAGAATGTTGAACTGGGATATGTACATCAGCCACTCTACAGTATATATGCAGGGTAACCATACTATATACTAAAGTGATAGAGTCTGTTCCGAACGTACGGGAATTTTATTGTGTAAAATGGAAATTTCAACAGGAAACAAATTAATACTTATCTATATTAATTAAGCATAGTGTCAGTGTTCTAATTAGGACGTAAGTCTTAAATTAGAAATGTTAAATCATCTCGTATATAAATAACATTTATATATATATATATATATATATATATATATATATATATATATATACTGGTTATAACATTAAATCATTTATAAAAATTACATACGATATAAAAAAGAAACATAGACTGACTGTAACATTTAATTTCTTTGACTTTATATTTTTTGTACATAATTCAATTTTCAAAGATGTTTTCAAAGTAAAATTAATTCCTTACAAGTAAAATATGAAAAATAACATACATTCAACAGTATGTCACAAAATTGATCATTTATTGTTAATATTTCTAATTATTTATTATTTGACAATTATAAATTAATATTTATGTAATATCTAAACAAAACGCCTTTAAAAATAAATATGCCTCTTATTTGAATAATACGAATAAGACAACTAAACTGAAAAAAATGAAAGCATTATTATAAGAATAAAACAAAAAAGACACAGGATAAAATAATAAGAATTATAACTACAAAGATTCTAGTAACAAGACTTACAAGAATTTTTTTCTGATAAAACAGTTAATGTTTAATGTTGATATTTGATATATTTTAATTAAAACAATATGATATAGGAGTTTTAATTTATTTTTAAAAGCCAAACTTGCTTCAGACTTTGTTGGTCGTAATTTATAATTAATTACAATCCATATAGAGTTTAGATAAAAATAGTAACAAACATATTATGATTATTATTATTCTATGAGAAAATATCTTTGTAAATAATAAGAATTTAAAATAAAAAGAAAAGATTGATTTACAAAAAGTAGAATATAACACGAAATATGAAAGTGTGTGTATATATTTTAATAAAACCGTTTGTGTTATCACAATATATTTATTTACATAACATAAAAGTAATACTATTTATATATATATATATATATATATATATATATATATATACACGTACGTGAGAAACATTATTATACAATATTCGATCAAACAAAAGTAAACAAAATATTTAAAAATTATTCTTTCACATATATTAAAAAAAATATACATGCAAAACAGATTTGTTTAATGTATACGTAGCTGATGGAAACGAATACTAAATTTCACAACGAGAGAAACAACAACTGAAGTTGAAGAAAGAGAGTATCCAGTGAATATATGCATACTTAGTACTCGAATTTTAATGTTTAGAAATATGCAACGTTAAATTTTTTCGAATACGTGTATATTAAAAAAAAGCTTTCTTTCAATGCTTTTTTTATGACAGAGTGTTGAGTCCGTTGATGGTTTCAGTTCTGGCATAAAGTATATATTTTTATGAACGTTTCACTCGAATTGGATTTTTTTCTGATAAAATATTTACGTCGGAATTTATTCTAAAAAGTTTTATTTTTTGCACGGTAATCGTTCACTCAATCAAGATTGGATCAAAAGAATCCAATCTATAAAAATTACTCTGATACATGAATCATTTACTGACAATCAAATCGCAAACAACTGTGATTGATAAATATACCTACGCGTCGTCTGTTTAATTAACCGTATTCTTGAAACGTTCCGAACGACAAATAAAAGCCGATGAGACGCTCGACGGATTCCAGTAACGATACAACGGAACAAAATCTCATGACTGGAGGGATACTAGGAAGATAATGTAACCATATCTAGGTGTTTCACGCATGAATGTGACAGGAGGGAAAACATGAATTGACGATAATTAAATCATACAGTCGAGATATACGGGTATGATTGTAGCAGATGATAATATCAGGAATTTACATTTTTTTTCGGCGGAAAAAATGCCGAATTATGAATCGAAATGAGTTTGGGTATGTTTCAGTGTAGTGCACAATAACTATCAACAGTGTGTTTATTTTTAATTGGATCATCCATTCATGGGTATCAATTGAATTCATGAATTGTGAATACATTTTTAAGAAGTTTAATTAAAAATTGGAAATTATTTATTCATAGTATTTAAAATAAATAACTTGTTTTTTTTAATTAAATAGTTTTTAAATTTTAAATAAATATTTAACTAAACAAATATATTATTACATTTTCAACGGAAAATATTTTACAAAAAAAAGTTCAAACAATATATTTCGTCATAAAATTACAGACAAATAATGTACTTTTCAGAAAAATGGAAAAAGTATTAAAATTTATATAGATGCCAACATTTTTTATATTTTCTGTAATGAAATTCCCTTGTTAACTTTTGTATAAATATATATATATATTACAAACCTGTAATTTCATTTACAATAAACGTGAGTTAAATATCTTCTTTTGATCAATACATGTAAAAGAATATAGAAAATTAGATGAGAGAAGGTATTAATTTGTACATTATATATATATATATATATATATATATATATATATATATATATATATATATATATATATATAATAGAAGCACGCCTTTACATTTTATACGAACGTGACAATGGGGTCGATACGAGTACGTACGACATGTTATAACAAGTATAGAGGGGCCTAGTCAAAATTCTACACGACGCTCGACCTGTTTCTTCCTCTACAATTTTCTACACGGAACGCGCAGTCGAAAAAGGTGAAAGCTTGAAAGCTCGTTTGGTACCTTTACGATCCGCGACACGTATACATACACACACAGTCATATATATATATATATATATATATATATATATATATATATATATATATATATAATGATACGCATGTATGTGTGTCTACGTATATACACTCTCAATCAGTGAAATTTCTATTTCATTACACGACACATTTGACGAGCGATCATCGATGTGCTTTATGAGTAAATTGGTCACGTAATACAGTTTTTTCTTTTAAAATCTATGATGTAAAAATCTTATATATATATATATATATATATATATATATATATATACATATATACATATTAAGATATAATGTATATTTGTTAATAAATGAGTATTAATAAAATTGAATTAGAAAAACTAAAAAATCTAATCTCTAAAGATAATATAAACTTTCTCTAATTATTTTTATCAATAATTGCTGCATATAAATAAAAGTGAGTGTTATATATATATATATATATAATTTATAAACATATTTATACAATTATAAATAACAAACATAGGAATAAATCTTAAAAGAGAAATTAAAGAAAAACGAATATACGATTTTATGTTTTATGAAATATAACAATGAGATAAATTTTATTTAAAATTAATATTAATTATAACTGAAAAACAATATCCACTTCTATTAAAAAATAGAAACATAAAATAGGAATGATTGTTAGCAAATAACGAAAACGGTCTATTTATATAAGTAATTGTTTTATCTATTCGTTGAATTAACTAGTTAAATAAATAGTGAAAACTTTGAGCACTTTAATAATAATAAAATCTATTTAAACGGTTGTACAAGAGTACACATGAGAGAAAACTTCAACTTTGAGAAAATTGTTTTTGTCTACTTTTATTATTCTGATATGATGCAATTTAAGTTTGTAAGAAGACAGGATATGTCGAAGAATTTCTTCTATAGACGTGCATAGTCTTAAAGATTAGACTGACTCTTCATTAAATAATATATAGACACTACACACACATATATATATATATATATATATATATATATATATATATATAACTTTTATATTATAGAAAAATTGAAAAATTTCAATTAACAAATATAAAAGAAAATAAATTCAGTATTGCAATAATAAAATAATCGAATCTTTTTTATTAAGAGTACAGTATTACTCCTTAAAGGACAATAATATTTTTATATGATGACATTAGTAATAAAACTAAATTAAAAACGTGGCTCTGATACAGCACTTACTGAGTCTACTCGAGGATTAATACACGAAAGTATCATTTTCTTTAGATTAAACACTTTTCATTAAGACAAACAATATATCTCGAAAGCTGGCAAACAGCACGGACGTTATAAAAACCTCCTAAAATAAACACTAATAAAAGAAAATTACCCAAACCGAACCGTGTTCGGTAGGCACGTTCGAAACACCGCATCAATCAACCGACATTCTAAGAGAGAACTCGCTGCCGCCGACGTCGCCATCGCGCGATTCTACCAACATTACATTCCAGATCAGCGAATATCTCAATTGTGGCACAGAAACAACGATAGTGAACGGGTTCGAGGAACGTAGAACGTACATGGTGGATAGTAATGGTGGTTTCGATGAAGAACAGAATACATTTCGAGTCTCATGGAAATATCGCCGCAGCAACGGGCGCCGAGTTTACTCTGTAACGCAATTAAACCATCCGTCCGACCCTTTTGTTGCCCTTGATCTATGCATTCCGCAGTTCTAATTGGCTCCAATTTTAACTACAACCTGTGTTTAATTTTTATATACGGTTACGTTTATCCTGTGTGCTTGATTTTGTTCCGGTTTATATCTCAATCGTCCGTACTAATTAGAAGTCGCTCGGGTGATATATAACTTTAGTAAAATTTATTCAGGACGATCAATCGTTAAGGAAAGCACAGTGTACATATATATATATATATATACTGAAATTCATTTATTCTTCTTTTATTTTATTTTATATATATATATATATATATATATATATATATATATATACAACAATAATTAATAATAATAACAACTTAACCCGTTCAGACCTGAATTAATTCTGTCGGGAAAAAATGTTTTCCTGTTTACTGTAGGTGATAAGATTTTAACTAAGATAAAAATATTTTTTTTATATTTTTTTTATTGTCTTTTTATAGTTTTGCAGCATGAGCATAATAAGGCACAATGATTGCTTAAAGAACTATTATTTATTATTATTAGTTTGTCTTTAAAGGCACAGATGGTGAATTGGAGTCAAATAATTAATGTAGATATTTTGGAACTTCAAAATAAATCCCCACAAGATCTGAATGTGTTAAAAATGCAATATCTAATTATATATGATATTTTTGATGAAGAAGAAAAAAATACCAACAGATAAAAACCATTGACAAAAAATGCTAATCCCTTTTTATAAACGCCAACGTTATATCATAATCAATATGCTAAATAATTTATACGAAAAATTAATTGATTACAGCATCTAACTGATTTTTTTTATAATTCGAATAAGGTCGTATGTCAAACGCACAACAGGCGAATGCAAAAAAATGACCGATTCGTAAATATTATTTTCACACTGAAATGCAAGTCATTTCACATAGTCGCTAGCAAACAAATTCATGACATTTCAACATACTCATTAAATGCACAGTCATTAAATATTAACGACTATGAAATATTAATGCAATTTCATATTATGATAGCATATAACACACCATTAACAAATAGGGGAACGTGACACACATATATAGACATATAAATAACATATATGGACAAATGTATGTACGCTGGTCCGTGAACACTTTAGTGTGAAAAAGATTAATCCGTAATGTAAGTCATAATTAATGTACACATACTTGTTTAACAAACATGAAATCGTGTATATAAACAATGGATTTCAACGATGATGATTTTTACAAAAAACACTAGAAACATAACGTTCATAATTGGATAGAACAATAAATCGACATGAATTGAACAAATATTTTGTACTTTAGATGAAACTTTAAAAGATATTAAATGAGAAATCAAATATCATTATTCTAATACAAATAATGTCAAATGAAATTCATTATAGTCATGTCGATTGAATATGATATTAAAGTAGTACAATCATATTTCAAATTCTACTTTTTATTTAAACATTATAGATCCAATTCATTAATCAACTTAATAAACAAATAAGATATTAAACAATCTTTAAAACGAACAATACATGTCTGTCAATCGCAAATTATTCCTTTTACAGACTAACGATTTGATTTGAATAAGGTTTTGTGACCCTATATATATATATATATATATATATATAATCACACATTTAAAAGCCATACTCTTATCATTATACTTCTTTTCCGTACCGTTTCTATATTCGAATATGATCTGAATTGCCATTGAAAACTTCCATCTACAAAATCCACTCGTTAATACAATGAAAGCTCACAAGCTCCGTTCTCAGACTGGTCGAAAGCACAGCAAATTAGAACGTTTTAGAATTGTGCCATCTGCATATATTCACATACAAACATATGCGTATATTATAAATATATATATATATATATATATATACACATGTATGTATGTATATCTGTGTGTATATGAGTATGAATGTATACAAAAGGGAAAGCTCAAGTGTTTCGTATAACGGCGTTAACAGTTCCCAGCACTTATATCGCACAAGTTTAATCTACTTCGCGTATTATACATATTTAGCAGTCACGACAACATTAAGTAATGCTCGATTCGATGTCAATATATAATAATATTAGATCGTGTGGTGATGACAATGCGGTTAATAAGGAAGCTTTATCTCCTGTTATCAAACCTACAGTTTATATATATATATATATATGTATAGTAATGTTCATATGAAATGTGCGTAATTGTTTGTGATAGCAAATACGTTGTATTTCCTTTCATAGAAAATGTATTTTAGTATTATTTGGGATAATAGCATAGAGCACTGTTCTGAAAACTAATTGAATTTTATAATAATATCAATACAATATTCCCTAAAATATTTATCTGATCATATATTCCCTCAGAGTACAAGTTAGTAACAGATTATTTAAAAAATGGTATAAATGTACATTTTTATAAAGTTTTAAGTAGATACTTCTAAGAATAAAATAACATACAATTTTATATAATTGTAAAAAGAAGTAAGTAAAAAAATAATAACATTTCGAATGAACATTTGAAAGAAAGATAATTCAAAGAATAAATATTAATATTTTAATATAATCTTATAACGGTAATCAGCTTTTTGTGAAATGAATACAAAAATAGAGAAGTAATATTCTGTACTGAAAAGAAACAGAACAGAACTAAGTACACTCTAAAAACCGAAAGTACAGTACAAAGCATACCCATAATAATATACATATTGTAATATAGACAGTCAATGTGCTGTGTATCTTTTTATAAAATATAATATTTTTTAACAATAACATTAGAATATTGTTATTAAGAATATGTATGATAAGATATAAGTAATATGGATTGATGTCATTAGAAAAATTGTCGACATTTATTAATCCTGCATAAATAAAACGTAATGATAAAAATGAACAATGTGTAATTTATTAACTTTAGTAGAGTTTATAAAACAAAAGTTATACTACTACCAACTACTAAAAATTTTGCAGTATGGGATCTATTATACGAAGGTCGTTTGATAAGTATGGTAAAAAGCAAGTTAAATACCGTTTTTTTGTGAAAAAAATTTTTTTTTGAACATTTTCCATTGAGGGTTATACACTTGGTCCAATGGGTCTACAAAATATGCATTGACAGCAGCGATGACATCCTCATTTGACGAGAATGTCTTCCTCCGAGCCAAATTTACAAGTTTGGGAAGAGAAAGAAGTCGCATGGACCCAAGTCCGGAGAATAGGATGGATGAGGAATCAATTCAAAGCCTGATTTGTGCAATTTTTCCATTGAAACGGTCAATTTATGGAATGGCACGTTATCCTGGTGAAATAACACTTTTTCGTGCGTCAAACTTGTCCGTTTTTGTTTGAGATCTTCTTTCAAATAGTACATAATAGACTTCTATTATCGTTTTTCCCTTCGTTAAGTAGTCGATCATGATGATTCCTTGAGAATCTCAAAAAACTACGGAATCACCATCACCTTCCCAACCGACAAAAATTCGGTCTTCGGCTTCTTCAGCGCACTTTCCACCAGTCATTGTCCACTGATTAGACTGCTGCTTCGATTCAGGTCTGTAGAGGTGAATCCATGTTTCACCCACGATGACGAATCGACGGAAAAAGGCCTGTTCGTTTTTTTCCTATTTTCGGTAACTGCTACAATCATCGTTTCATACATCTGTAGAACGTGAACAACGCATCGCTTTAGGCTACAATTTCGTTTATGCTAGTTTGTAAAATGACACTTGAAACCTGTGATGTTACCAAATGAATGGTAGCGCCATGTCATAAAAATTTACTAAACTTATCAAACGACCCACGTATAAGATGTATTCTATATGCGACAGTATGCATGATGTTTGCATCACATACAGATCGCGTGCTTCATAAAGCAATTTACAATGGATGAAAGCCAGCAATATACATTGTTTACTTGCCTGTATAAGTACACATCCATATATTGTTTACACAAATGCATTTAAGTCGATTACGCATCATATTACGTCGTCATAATTAACAATTTCTAGTAGGAGTAATTGCATGATTGACAGATAATTTCTATTACTCCTTCACAATAATTCCGTAATCGTCACATGTCGTGGGAAAATTCAGGTGTGTTCATTTATGTACACGTTCCGTATTAAAGATTGAAAAACTTGCGTCACGTTTTAATAAAACATGTTAATTTGATTATACAATAATGAATTGTTAAGATTACTAAATTTCACTTAACACTCGACTATTAAACAATCGTTAAATATGTATTCGTTGTATGAACGTAATAAAGTCTCGCTCGTGTTTACACGAGTTAGATTTATTTTATATACACTACGATCTTATACTAAGTTCAACGATTAAAATATTCAACTGACAACGCATTGAATTTATGATCGTACAGCTTTATTTAATAATTCAATTTTATTACGTTTTATTATCATTCATCATCCTGTTCTCAACTTTATGTTTTTTAATAAGAATCGTTCTATATCTCGTTTAAATTCATAGTTTTCATTAACTTTTCAACCATTTATATTCACTAGCGAGTATTTTAGCATAAATATGTAAAATATTATTCCATTTGTCTTCATTTCTAATGAGTGTCTTTTTCATAGATGATTATCTTCTCAAAGTATATATAATATAAAACATTTTCAATAGAATAACAAGTATTAAATATACCGTGGAATTATATGCATAAAAAAAGATAATAAACAGAAAATTGAGGATAGAAAATTTAAACAAATAAAAATACTAAACGATACGATAAACGAAATTGGTAGAAAAAAATTTAAATAAAATAGACCAAGTGAAAATATAACATTAAAAAGTTTATAATTATAAAAAAATATGAAAGAAATCTTTGTTCTTTAAAGTATCTGTAAAAGGTTTTGAAAATGAACAATATTTTAATGCATGTATAAAGTTATTTATTCTACTTACTGATTCTTGAATTATTATGTCTACTTTGATATTTAAGTAATGATTCATTACAAAACTAATTGTATTCAGATGAATATGAAATTATAAGGTAAGCCATTTTGGATGTTTTTAAATTGCGGTGTAAAATTCAAGAATATATTTTAAGACTGTTTAATAATCTAAAATGTATTAAAATAAATATTTTTCTTTAAACTGTTATCTTGACAAGATATTTACAATGATCTGTGATATTATGCTGTGAGACAAAAATTATAAATACATTTAATCTCTCGAAATAATTGCAATTCAATAATCAATTTTCTAAAATAATACTTGAATAAATTAAATAAAACCAATCAAAAATAACTATTCGTTTCTACTTCATCGAATGCATTCAGAAAAGTTTTACAGTATTTTGCAACTCGACAATTGTTTGTGAAAATCGTAACGATAAAATATATATTGTTCCAGATGTTAGTTTTAAACAAAATAATGAAATATATAGGGATAGATTTAGGTCAGATTGATACAGAATTATAAATTATTTACAGAACAATTTATTTGAACAAGAAATGTTTTTTTAATTTGCGGATTAGGCCACTTTGACTACAAAAGCGACTCATATTTCAATAGTTTTAAAAATAAATACATCTCCGCTTTTATCATGCCACCAGTTTAACATTTGATCCAGACAGATGACTCGAAACTCAAATAATAAATCTCTTTTATTCAAACACACAACAAGCTCAATCCAACCACATGCATATATTGTTACCGAAACACATTAAACAAAATCCCCGCAAAACAAATACCCCCAACTATTAAATAATAATGTTTGTCGATGTGTATGTGTCATCCTGTGTCACTGTTGGAACCGTTGGGAATTAAACACGTTTCATTTTATTATTTACTTTTCAATATGAATCTAGATTCGTTTTATGTTGTACAGAGATTCGTGCACGCGAAGCGTTAATGCAAGACCAATTTAATATTTTCGAAATGAACTTAAACGGTTACACGCAATTTAACATAAACAACCGGAAAAAGGGGATATATGTATTTCGTAAATAATGTCGCAGGTCAACAAGTTTCGCAGCTTGACCGTAAGGGACAAAAGCTTGTTTATAAATACACGAGTTGTTCGCGACACCGCCTTACCAAACCACTCCTCTGCATATTATTACCGCTAGAGTGGATTTTCATGGAATCCGATGGGTTCGGCCAATCTCACGCTATTTTGAACAAAGTCCCACTACATATATACATACATATTTTGTATATATATATATATACAAGTATATATATATAAGTATATATATATATATAAGTGTGTGTTTGTATCTGTATATATGTACATGCATCCAGACATTTTCCTGTATGCTGTTGGTTTAATGTCAGTATTCCTTTATCCCGAAATACCCACGATAGTCGAAAAGGTCTTCGTCTGCGAGTGTAAGGGAAAACCTACAGAGACATGATTCGTGCACACGCATGGATGAACATGGGAGAGCACGCACAGATATATCCGGGTAGATTCTATGCGTATCAGTGTATCTGATATTATATATAATACGTGCAATGAAAATACATCTGTCTAAATCAATATATCTAAGAAACTTTGTTGTGACATGCATGTGTATATATATATATATATATATATATATATATATATATATACGAAATGCTCAATTATTCGATGCTCTAATATCCGGAAGGCTTTAGAGAAACGATATTTGGAGAATCGTTCAATACAGAATACATCTATTGTAAAGTAACATCAAAAATCATTTCATATAATACGAAATCCTCTGATCAGCATTTAACCCGAGTTACAATCAAATGAAAAAAAATACAGATCAGTATGGTGGAAAACAGATAAATTACGACATTATTTTATGAACTTGTTCTTTAGGTTTCTTATTTACAATTGAAAGTGATGGCTGTATTTTCTACAATACTTCTATTTTATTTAAGTACACAAGTTAGAATTTTATTTAGCAATGTATAGTAAATGATACGAGATAATATGATAGTTTTTTGTAAGTGAATGCGAGAAAAGTATGTATATATATATATATATACATTTTATCACTGTGATAAAAATCTCAAATTCGTATTTTATTTTTTTAAAACTGTATGATACTGTTATTATTATCATTACAAATGTTAAAAACTTAAGAAACAAAATTTAAGTAAAATGAAACAATAGAATCATAAATAATATATTCTCTAGGGTGAAATGATAGATCAGAAAAAAAGATATATTTATTTTTAGAGGCATGGTTCGGCTTTGAATATAATCTAAATTATTGTTATTTTCATGTTCTAGTCTCTAACAGGATTACATTTACATAAAACGTTATTGATTTTCAATTACTTATATATACTTCTTCTCAGTCTTTTAAAGCTATCCTCGAATGATATCGCTACTATCTTCTGTCTAGCAACTAGCTCACGTTCTTATTTATGTATGAGAATAGCAAGCAAACAAATTGGCAAACCGTACCATCTCCATCCACCGCTATAATTCAGACGAACGATCAATAAAGATTCCATAATAAAGGTACGATTGCCTATACACATTAGAGTTAGTGACATAATTACCTATATTGTCATCACCCTTTAGTTCGCAAGACCGATAATGGATTACGTGATACGGCGATATCACATTCGTGCGTGCTCTCAATAGATCTAACGGCGTTGCACAGCGTCCGTGCTATTCGTAGAAAGTGATTTTGAATATATGTGCTATTCCATCTCCCGCAACTGAGTTCAAAGAGGAATAACCACAGTCGTATGTAATTCCACACATCGACGATTCGTCTGAAGAGTTCATACGGTTTTATAACGTTTGACCTGGCGGCTTTACATTGCATTGCACGGAATTACTTTTTAAGTAATTTCCGATTCACTCACACGCATACACACACATATACATGCATACTTACATACACATGTACATATATATATATATATATATATATATATATATATATATATATATATATAATAAAATGAAAGGCTTTTTACCACAACAAAAAACGATATTGTTTCAAATGTTTTTTAAATAATCATTTATTAGTACTGAAACATCAACCTAAGTAAAAACATGCATTACAAAATTGAAATCTTAATTTATTAGCATTTAAGCTTCTTTTGCACTGTTGTTCAAAAAATTAAAATTAAATATAAGAGATACTAGTTTATTACTACCACACCCTTCGATTCTGTGTTTAATAAAAATGAAAATTCATTAAAAACAGAACATCGTTTTTTTTAACGATTACTAACTGAAGATCCAAAACAATATAACAAACAGAATAAATTATCCATTAAGGTATTTTATTATAATCACAGAGTAGAAAAACGTACGATATACTACACTAAATAAAAAGAATTGTTGCCACGAGTTAATCTTCGCAACTTTTTTTATCACAATACACAGAATTTTCAAAGGTCAACAACCATTAAAATGGTATTATTCGACATATATATATATATATATATATATATATATATATATATATATATATATATATATATACATACATGTATGTATACATAGGTTTCATTTTATTTGAAAATAAATTCATTGTTTATTATACAAAAGAAGGAAGTAAATAAACGCGTATATTTACCTTTTTATTTTCATAATAGATATAATCAGCACTCATTTAAAAATTCTGTCTGCTGTTTATATATATATATATATATATATATATATATATATATATATATATATATACATATATATATATTGGTTATAACTCGTCTTCGTAAATGTAATAGAAAAATCCAGCTTTGTAATACCTTTAAAAAAAACCTTTTAAAATATTGTGTCATCCCTTGACGTTTACAAAACATTCTATCCTTTGCTGACTGATTGTAAACGTTCCACAAGAACGTACGAAAAAAGTTTTTCTTTTTTTCATATCATTACTATATAGTTCAGTGAATATAAAAAGACAAAGTAAATAAAAGAACATAGAATATCTCACTAATATTTACGAAAGCAGACAAACGAAATGCCGCAAAAACTTCATTAAATATTTTTTCTTTTTATGTGCATTTTACACAGGCACACAAACATGCATACATATATATTTATATATATATATATATAAATATATATACATACATATATATATATATATATATATATATATAACTTATAAGAGATTTTTGTAATACGTTCTTCGTTATATTCTTTGAAGTAGAAAAATGTATAAAAGTAGTCTTTGTTAATTTATTAAATTACCATTTTAATACCTGACTTTGTATTGTGTATATGTATGAAATTATAACTGAAAAGTTTGATTTTTATTAGAATATAAGACATATACATGTTACATTTAAAACATATTTATTTTGTAATAATATCTTTCTACTTTTTTAGTACAACGAGATAATTAGAATTAAAAAAAAACACATTATTTAAATAAAAAGATATCACTACCAATATGATTTCAATTTAGTATCAATATATACTTACTGAATCATTACAAAATAGTTGTCAGCTATTTTAAAAACTACACAAACTTTTAATTGAGAATAGAAACGAAAATTATTAAGAAATTAATAAATAGAAATTCAATTAAAATTGTATAAACCTTTGTGTAAAAGGAACGATCGAACGGTTGTTCTCATTTTCCATTTCACAAGAATATAATTTCCGACTTGACTATCAAGACCAAATAGTTCTACTAGAATATGAATTATTATACTTATCTTGTTCTGTTTGAACTCACAAAAGATAATTACGTATTCAACAAACACCAATATTCGCAAGTAACTCTCGCTGTCACATTATTCTAATAAAATATGAATGTTATTATTCTACTTTTGCACAAGAAACACACATGTTTGTCTGTTTATACATACACATATATACCTGTATACATATACATATACATATACATATATATATATATAACTAGAAAAAAAGAAAATTTTCAAAATAATGATACTTAATAAACTTTTAGAACTATCAAAAATAAAAATCAAATCGAAACCTCAAAGAATTTTTTGAAAAGTTATTTTTTATATGTAATGATAACATTGAAGTTTTATAAATGATATTTTACAAATTCTTTCAACACGTTAATTAACTATATAGATTTATATTGAATATTTCACATACACACTATATATATATATATATATATATATACACACACGAGTATATTACCTTTTTTTGTATAATATTCAATACCGAATTCCAAGTTTCCAAGACATAAATGAAGCTGAACGTAATACTCATTCAATTCAATATAAATTCCATGAAAGACAGACAGATCTTTTTCATTTGATGTTTACCCGAATTGGATTTTATTGTATCGCGCAGAACTTTTCTAAGTACTGTTATCATCTATTATAACTACATGTAACAAATTAATTTATCTACTCAAGCATGTATATACGTAGATATATATATATATATATATATATATATATATATATATATATATATATATATACATATACATATATATATATACATATATATATATATATATATATATACATATATATATACATATATATATATGTAGATATATATATATATATATATATATATATATATATATATATATATATATATACATATACATATATAATTATTAAAAAATATCAAAAAGAAAGAAAATATTACACGTCAAGAACATCTATAAAAGAGAAAAATCGGTACAAAATAGAAAGAGTTCTAGGAAAAATGAAATATATGGAAACTAAATATATTTCTAAATATGTTTAAGAAAATTAGTTGCAACAAACTGAAAAGATATTTCACTGTCTGTTGCATGTAAAATTATATACGAGTGTGTGTGTATATACATATATATATATATATATATATACACACACATATATATATATATATATATATATATATATATATATATATGTGTGAGCATATGTGTATGTATATGTATTTTTATTTGAAATCAAACAAAAGTGGCGCAAATGGTCGAGTAGATCGGTCGACGTCGACCTCGTCGTCTCGTTATCAGACATACCGTTCGTCTGAATAACGCAGACGGATTTGACGCGACTGAACCAACGTTGATATCGTGGGATAAAAGCGTTTATTTTCCGGGCGGGCGTGTGCAGTAAAAATTCCTCTTTGCGGTGGATTTTCAACAGTGTTCGACGCGATTGAAAGCCAGTCGCCCGCTGACTACTTTATATGTCTTTTATATCGTCCCACGTAGAGATATTCTCAAGCTATTTGTGTTTTTCGACGGGTTTCCTTTTATTATTTTCTACCGACGTTGCAAACGTAAATAGGTCTTGCACATTTGTGATTTTTATGCCAGTCATTCGGAAAGTTTTCAAATGACACATATATACTATTATAGTCAATTTATATATATATATATATATATATATATATATATATATATATACATACATACATATATATATATATATATATATATATATATATACATATACAAACAATATTTCATTTTTGGATAAAGAAGTCCAAAATAAACGATAAAAAAGTCACATATTGCTGAAGATATTCTGTTTTAGTATGAAAAACGTTTACAATTTTTATTCTTAAGATCATACCGATATGTATAACCTGGTGATCTTCGTCTTGATAAACTACTCAATTATTTATCTTCTATAGCTTGTTTTAGTTCTTGAGCTATTCTCAAGAAACTTATTAAATTTTAATTTGTCAAAATATAAGTGTGGATAGCTCAAGAACGAAAACTAGTCGTACTGACTAATATTCAAGTGACGATTATATGATATTATATATATATATATATATATATATATATATATATATATATATATATATATATATATGTACAGCTTCACCAACACCAAAACCACAAACACCATTTTACAATACACTTTGAAAAGATTTTTATAAGAATATAATTAATATTAACAATTTTGCAATTTTTCTTGATAATAGATTCACAATTTAATTCATAAGAATAACAATTATTCTATAAATATCCCGATTAATAATAATCTATTGCCTGACTCATATCAAATAATTTTATTTACTAAAACAATAAATAAAGCTTGTGTTTTACAAAAACACTGATCGTTTCAAACCTATATATATATTCATTTAATTCCATTAAACATAAAATATAAAGTATAATAAAAAAAAGCTCGCATAAAACAGGAAAAAACACGGAATATAAAATTTACATACGAAAATTGATTAATTATGTGGATTGTGGATACAACACGGACGGACATCTGTTATCTGAAGACGCACGGAATACGATTTATTAAATGTACGTTTTATGTACGAACGATACTAAAAAAAGAGCTATTTTAATAGACACATTACGTTGTAACTTTAATAGACTGATAAAATGGGAACGCGAATTCACATTATCATATTTACAATCGAAAAACAATCGTTAGGGAACTATAAAAAACAGTAACGTTCCAAATAGCGTCGGTGCGTTTATGGACCAACGGTTATTTTACAACACAATCGTAAAATGTTATGTGTGATTTAATCATTTAGTTTGGAAACATTTAAGTGTACTTTGAAACCTATTATACATATACATGTATATATATATAACATATATATATATATATATATATATATATATATAAACACACACGCACCCATCCCCACACATATATATAAGAAAAATAGATACAGAGAAAATAATACATTTAAAGTTAAAAGAGATACAAAAAATATTTAATAAATAAAAAACAACTTTAATTTCAAATTTTTATTTAAAGTTGAAAGAGAAGTTAAACAACTCAAAAGTAAAGACACTACGACATACTGACTCCATTTTCTATATAATTTTAAAGAAAAATCTTTTATTACTCAATAGCTTCTAAGCTATTGAGTTATTAAAGACAGATAATTAATAAGCTTCTTAGAGAAACATCTCAGATTCCTGTTTAATATTCTCAAGTATTACAAGGCAAAGAGTAGAAAAAAAATGCTTTCAAAGCTAAGAAAATAAATATAGGATAATCATTTAGAGATTTTTTTTGAGCATAAAATTATATCGTTTTATAATAAAAGAATATTTTTTTATTGTTTCATCTATATAAAATAAGATGTTTAAAAATTTAAACTAACTAAAGGCTCTACAGACACACACATATATATATATATATATATATATACATATTTATAAATAATTCTACATTTTTTAAATTCATATATTTTTATACAATAAAATCGAAAAATAGCATAATTGATTTTAAATAAGATAGTTGATATTAAGATAGTTGAAACTGAAAAGTCCAAATGAAATGACTGAAATATTGGAGAAAGAGAATCAAGAAATTAAAAACAGTCGTAACTGACATATCTAAATCATTTGTGGATTTTCCAGCATGATCAAAATTTAATTAAGGAATAACCACTCGTTATTTTTTAGAAGGGACAATCAAGTGTTTACAATTAAATTAAACAATTATAAAAACAGGGTAGACGAATTATCTACTTTTTACAGAAATGATAGTATCTATTGTGAAATACACTTTTGTATATTAAAACCACAACTTTTATCAGTAAATTCTTTTAAGCATTAATTAAAGAAGGGAATTAATAAAATACGCTTTCTTGTTTAGCAAACATTTCCAATGGATTTGCTGTCCGAAGCAAATATACTTACAATTATTAATATTATAATAATTCTATTGGGATAATTCATTAAAACTACAATTCACTATTGAAAGTAAGAATAAATAATTCCAAATCAAATTGGGAAAATAAATGTACGTTTTCAAACAAAATTAATCGAAGCAATAAAGTTTATATATAGTTTCATTAACATATTTTATGTGAAAATAATGTTAATATCTTCATATATTTTATAACGTGCACTTTGCCAGTAATGTCAATATATATTATATTTTTACAAATATAAAAAAATCAATAAGAGATGTAACTAAATAAACACTATTTTGGTTAAGATGTGTAACCATTTTTGAATATTGTTTAAAAGTTGTATAAATTTATATTTAATAATAAAAAAAAATGTTTGATCGTTACTTATACCAAACTGTTATATTTACATAATATATTTTTTAAAAAATTATTGATTCGAATATATTTAATCAAAAGTTTAATTTAAATTCTTGTTTCAGTATCGTTTATTTAAATATTTACTAAAATTTTGTTTGATGTCGCTTAAGTAAATAGTTTTTTTAATAAATAATTTAAATTGTCTACATGTTCAAAGTACATAATGAACTAAGAAAAGAACTAAGAAAATGAACTAACAAAAACTACGTTAATAAAAATAGAAAGAAAAAGCTATTACAAAACTTGTTAAACTCTTTCCAGTCTAATGATATCGTAAAGAAATCAGTGTGATGTAAATAGTTCGTTAAACTTGTGATGTGAGAGTTTTCTATAACAATACGTTTATTTTTTAACGTTTTTAAGAATCTATATAATACGATTAATTTTAAATTGGATTTTAATTCACATTTTCATCGTTTTACAGATAATGTAGCTTACTTAAAATTTCCAATTTTGAAAATAATTGGAAATATTTTTTTTATAGCATGAAAGTAATAAAATAAAAAGTTCAAACATGTTCTAAAGATTGTTCTTCCTACTTCGAGAAATTAAAAGTAGTCTGAACATTTTCTCAAGCATCACGGTAATTATTCTATTTAAGTTTTTTCCCCTGGAAACGTCTGTAGCTGCAATAACTCTAAAATTGTTATTTCCCGAACGACAGAAATATATTAATAGGACACGAGAGACGATGAACACGACAGATTTTAATCGTGTTGTTTTCATTCGAAACGCTGTCGTAATTCTTCATAAAGCACAGCGTGAGAGTCATAAATGAAGCGATTATAAAATAGGAAAACTGAGCAAAAAACCTCGTTTTATATCCGAATCCGTTGTGTCGGAAACTGTTAAACGTCAATTTACCATATCAGTTATGTACATTCTTGTCAGATTTATGTGATTCAGTTCGATGTCTACGTCAACGTTCACATCGGCTTTAAAAAATCAGTCTTCTTCTTGATATATACTTCTTTTTTCGATGTATGTGTATGCACATAAAGTCTATTGTCACAGACTGTGACGCAATCACCGGCGTCATAAAAACAAAGCAATTTGAATTTATCAACTAGAATATACATACATACATATTATACATATATATATATATGTATGTATGTCTGTCATTTGTTATCCTGGTTTCATTTCCAGTTTATCGAGAGCCATAAAATTTGCCGCTTTTCGGTGTATAAAAAGTCGGATGTTGGGGTTGAATTACCTATGTACACTTTTTTAAGTGTTTATGCGTGAATTATATATTTTTTTTTTGGTTTTAAATGCTTGTAGATATAATCGCTCATACACATATTTATGATAGTTCATTAAAATAATTTTATTTTATAAAAAATCAAATATATATATATATATATATATGAATTACATTATTTTTCTTTCAACTCATAACCGACACAATTTAATTTCCAATTTCAACTCAATCTAATATACTAATCTTTATTTTTAAACAATTTAATTCTTAACTAAGTGTAATCAACGCAGTGTATAATCAATATATATATATATATATATATATACATATTCTCTTTAATTTCTTAGTTTATTACTGTTTTAACTTCCCTCATTTTCTACCAATTCGAATTTATATATACATATGTATATATATATATATATATATATATATATATATATATATGAATATATGATTGTATGTGTTTTATATGTATTTAATTCTATATTATATTTTATCTAAGGTTTGGCATTAGGGGTTTCAAGTTTGCAAGTCTTACGTACTTTAGTATTTTGTTGATTTTTAAGGTTTTAAAATACTTTAAATATTAAAGATTGATCCTTTTATGTGTTTCAAATCATAATATGTATCCGATATATATATATATATATATATATATATATATATATATATATATATATATATATATATATATATATATTTATACAAAACACAAAAATCATCAAAAGAAAGATTATAAAAAGGTCAAAGTTAGTGTAGGATGTGAAAAAATAACCGCGTATCTAACAGAAAATCCGTTAAAAATCCATCCGATTTTCCCTAGCATTAAGTTCAGGTGGAAAGTGACGACTAGTCCTAAGCTCGTAAGTGTATACTGTTAATATTTGATGTTCAATCTAGCGTAAGAGACTTGGGGGAACAGACACAATGGGACCATAAGGAAATACGTCAAAATGCCAATTGGGTCGGCGGTTCGTGAACAAGCAAGCGAACGAGTGAGAAAGCGCGTTCCGTTATAGAAATAACGACGACCGTATAACGGTGGCTGTACCGACGCTTTTGTGTTAATATTAGAAAACGGTGGGGTAACTAACGCTACGTTGTACAAACATTATGCTTTCAGTTCATAATTTTAATTAACTTCTTTCGTTTTGTTTCGATGACGGAATAATAACCAATGTTTGCGTACTCGTTTCTACAGCTTTCTATCTCGTTTGCACCTTGTATCACTTTCTAGCGGGTTTTCTCTATGGCGCAGTTCGGTGGTCGATACACATAATAAAATAAATCTCGAAGATATTTCCCACCCTAATATATGAATTAGTAACATGTGCAAGACTTTACGATAATGAAATAAAAACAGTATCATTAATATAATGATCACATTTCAATGATATTTTCAATTAAATAAATGTATATCGCGAAAATATCAAAGAACAATTCCTCTTCTTTAACGAAATTTATTTATATTTTTTTTTATTTACGTTAGATCAAATAAAAGTAATGCTCTCTTTTTTAATATATTTCAAACATTTTTCAATTACAATGCTATATATATATATATAGACAACGAATTCATGTTTCCAAGTGTTTTCAAAGTATTAAAAAAGTGGTTTCTAGGTTGTAGACTCGAAAAATACTCGCTTTAAAATAATAAGTGATTTGAATGTGTTGAAGTATTGTTAATTTAAAATCATAAGAATAAAGAAATATACTTGATGTTTATAAGAACCTGTAAACATATAAAATGAAAGACAAATATATACAAGTTGTTATCGAATATTATTATTTTCATTTCGAATTTAAATATATTTGAAGAGTAAAAATACTTTAAGTAATTTAATTATATTAATACTGTTTATCAATATGATGTATTAGTTCTATTTATAAGAGGATATTATTAATTATAATCTACTGTATATTCCGAAAACAATATTTTGTTATGAGACTGTCTGAATTTTTTTAAACACTATCTACACCGAAAGTCGTCTCTTCAGACACTGAACATTTTTATACAACTGTTGCCCTCAACAACTTGAATATTTCGAAGAATAAATTTCAATATAATTTTTCACGTTTCTTTTAAAGAACGCTACAACAACTGCCAATATATTATACGAAAAGAGTTCTTATTTATTCTGTCTCATCTGTAACTCTTCTCAACAAATCGTATGAAACAAAGATCAAGTACTAGCAGATGAAAGGCGATATTACAAGTATTTCAATTTCATACGGAATTCTTCAACCGACTTCATGTTGTATTATATACATTACATACATAAGCATTATATATATATATATATATATATATATGTGACGTCTTTTATTTAAACCCTATAAATATACAACGTTGAAATATTCATAATATCAGATGACATAGACTGACAACACCGAATGTTGTGTTACACAGGATATATTTCGATGTTGATTCCATCGCAACTCGAATCTGGTCTTATACCGTTCATCCGCTCTACACGTAAGCTGATTTAAACAATCTTATGTGTTCCTTTTTCTATTTACTTTCGACTCGAACCCGTTTTGGGGTACACGTCTCTTTTCTTAACGTACGCGTGATCGATACGGGTTTGTTCGTTTCTCGTGTTTTCGCTCCATCGATACGGCTGTGATGTTGTTGACATCTACTTATTTATGTGCTGAATTAAACATGCACGTGTGTTAGTTTGTTCCTTTGAACGAAAATCTCGATTCTCTCGATGTATGTGTGTATGTGTGTGTGTGTGCATGTACACGTTACGTATACGTTTTACCATATTTGACAACTTGAAAAAATGAAATATTGCCAATATCAACGAATGATTGATTTTGTTGTTTAGAGATGAAATTTAAAGGCAGTGTTTCAGTCATGCGTAGACAACTTAATAGAAATGATTTTGAACGTGGTCGTTCATCTGATAAATTTAAGATTTTAGTATGAAATCCGAAAGTACAGTATGTTATAAACAGACAGAGATTTTATACTTTAAATTCAATTTTTTAATAGAATTAATATCTATATCTATTCATAAAATATATACAACATCTCCTGAATTGAATAACATAAATATTTCAAGTAAAATATGTTTCAGAACAAACGATATAAAGAATGCGAAAATTCCTTGAAGAACATTAATAGTAAAATTTTCGTTCATTAAAAACAACTCGAATAACTGTAATATCAATATTATTAATATCTACAAAAAAATATCCGTGGTTCATGTCTTCAATCTATCATCAAATTTAAGAACATATTTCAGTACTATGAACTTAATTAAATTATTCTAAGTTTTCCTTTTCAAATTTTCTTGGAATATTATTTATGTGGCATGAAAGGCATTTTTTGTACATTCTATGTATTATTGTCTATCATGTTTTAATATTTAGAATTATTATTGAATTTTATACAGGAGAATATCCACAAATAAAAATGCAATGTTATAAAATTGATAATAAATTACAACATGAACAAATATAAAACTGATGATTATTAATAAAAAAATAAAATAAAATCTTAATTGTCTTCAAATCATTAATGAGTTTATTCGTCAAATTTTATAAAAACATCTTTTTGTTTGTTTATTTTTTAAAAATCTCATCATTTGGTTCATAAACAAAATAAACAGAAGTTTTCTTTTATCTGAACAAATCAGACAATTTATATCTGAATCACGTTTATTTAGAAACAACCTAAGTTATTTTCGTCCATTTTAACGAAACCCTCACTAACTTATATCTGAGAAGAAAATATGATCGATCTGACTTGGTATGCATAAACGATCAAACCTCAAAGCGTAAGGAAAATTCTCAAGAAAGACGAAAAAACACACACACAGATAATCACCAATCGAAAGTTGGTATTCTCCAGGTAGCAATCGTTTTGATAAAAAAAAGTCCAGTCTGGTGTTACGGTATGGCGCGGCCGTAGCTTCTGATACACGTATAACGAGTTAAGGGTGTAATTTCTGGGGCCATTAAGCGGCTTCAAATTACACTGATAATTTAATAGGGTGATTAAAAACATCACCCCCATGAGGGTATCTCGCCAATGCTCGACTGCTGATCGGAATGGTCGTGGTGGAAGCAACGACGTTGGTACGAGGAAGGTGGGTTATATACGAAAAGACAATTCTTTATGTCGAAGAAGTTTGTTATCGGAGAATTGTGCAACGGGGGTTGAATGTTCACAGATATATGTTGCGATCTTAATTCTTTCTTGTTGTGCTCTAGTTTTATGTTATTGATTTTATAGGTACATCAGTAAATTCGACAATGTAAATAAATTCAACTTTAACTATTTACATTAAGACACTTGTATTAATTTCTTCTATTACTACTATTTTATTTCTATATTTCTCTTTATAAAGGCAAACATTTGAAACAAAGAAATAATTCCTACTGATATCTTATTTTCGATTTCATTTTTATGAAATTAAAATATATAATCGTTTAATCACAAAACTAAAAAAAATATATAAAACATTTCTGCGATTAATGTTAACATTCATAGAGAATATTTCTGATCGGTTATTAATTTTTTTTAAATATATCTGAATTTGGATAATTATTTTTCATTTTTAACTGAAATATAAACAAAATAATGTAGAATCTAAAGAAACATTTCAAACCCATATTTAGATTTACCGTAAAAAAATCTAAATTAAATAAACAATGTATGAAATTTATTATTAATTATTTATGTTATAACATTGTATTGTTTACTTTTCTGTCGTACTGTAACTAAAATTATTCTTTTTCTTTTAAATAAACATGAATTTAAAATGTTTCAAAACATTAAATATACACAGTGTGTACTCTAGTAACGAAATAATAAATAATAAAAAAATATTCGTTACTATAAAGTATTGCATAATATGTATATTAATTTATTGAAAAAAAACATATATATATATATATATATAATTACAATTAGATGAAAACTCTTCTGATTGAAAAATATGTACACAATAACTTCCACTCATCTACTGATCAGTGAAACAGAGGAGTTAATTAAAAAAGAATATTTCAGTAAACAAACCAGAAACACATATGTGGTGTTTCACAAAAAAAAGTGTATTTGTAAACATCAAAAACGTACCTGTTTAATAAAAGTTATACAGCGCGTTGTCAAACCCCGATTGGATCCGATCGAACGATGGTACGTACGAACGTGTATATAAATTGTTCCACGAGTGATCTGTAACACAAAACATCACGTTTTCAGAATTAGCGAATACCCGTTACCGATGGAAAATGAGGGAAACAGAATTGGTTTGAGGTACAAAAAAAATCCGAAAAGGTAGGGAGAAATACATGAAGAGGTCGGACATAATATACACTGGACGGTTTCATGATAAAATTATTACTGCCCGGAGTGAATAGCAATCAATGCTCGCTTTCTCTGTTGTTGTTTTTTATGTATGGTCGAATTCAAAAGGGCTCATATATATATGGTTTGGAAAAAAACTGTTGTTGTACACAGATTCAGTATATTGATGTGAGTACACGAGAAATAATTTGGAATCGATTTAAAGGTATGGTTTAAGCAAAGAGTTTTATAAGAGGAAACCGTTTGAGGTGAAAAATTTCTTTTAGAATTTATTCGATTATTTATTTTTTTATAGTTTTCTAAATTTAACAAAATGATTTAATATAGGATTTATTTCTTATCACTGGCTTAATTTTTATATTAACGAATATACGTAGAAGAAAATATTAATCTATATGAATTAATATTTAATATAATTCATTAATTTCTAGATATTTTGGAAAACTAGCAAAACGTAGAAGTAATTTATTTAGTTATATAAAAAAAAATCAAAATAATGGACTTATCTTTCTCGTGATAACACAAGGATATCTATTTTAATTTTTACAGAACATATTTTAATTTAAAATAATGTAACAGCCACTACTATAATATTCACAAACTTAGAAATGGTTCATTAAAACGACCAAAAGTATAATATTCTTAACATGACCATATTTAAAACCAAGAATTTTTATATATTAAATTATATATTATTACATATTTTTTATTAAAGTAATATTTTCACTAATTAATAGTAAACTTCATTAAAATTCATATTTCTAATAATATGCCTTTTAATATAGATTTTTAGTTGTGAGAGAGATGAAACGATCGTAGTTTTTCTTTATTCCATACAAAATAAAATTCTATTCATACATTTCTAATTGAAAATGATTAATATCAACATAAATTAATTTTTGATACACTGACAATTCATTCGTTAACAATACATGTGAATATATTAAAACTCGGATATTGAGGAAACAATACACATTAACACGAGCAATTAATTATTAAATAATAAACAGTCACGAATAATTTGAATCAATAAACATATTGAAATATTCAATTCGGGTGCTTTACGAGGAATATTTCGGAAAAGCCAATTTAACTTAAGCATTAATCGTAAGTCGTACATACTCTAAATACTGAAAATTATTATAAGTGATTGTTATACTAGAAACTATCTCGTCTATGTCGCATTCTTTGAATAGTTTCTAGGTCTAAAATGTTACCTTTCGAAGCGTATCTCGAATTAAGGCATTGTAATTAATATAATAGAGTAATTTCAGTTGCTATGCAAGGTTCTTGTTTTAGATTAACGATGTTTACCAACGTTGATAGGAAAGTAATTAATTTTAGATTTAAGTATGTTCATAATTCACCTGTATGTCAAGTTTTTAAATAACTGTTTATGATATTAAAAATATATTAAGAAAATAAGTTGAATTTCTATCTGTTTTATTTCTTCAGTTTTAGTTATAAATTGTCTAAGAATATTTATTTAACTAATCAATCATTGACTTGCATTTAGTATTATGATAGAATATCTCATTCATATTTATTTCTTTAAAACATAATAAATAGTAAATTATCATCAACTAACGTTTTAAGTAAAGACAAATGTGTACATAATTTTATTTCACATATTTTAGATATTCAATACAAGATTTAAAAGAAAACACATACATATCTTTTTAAGATATTAATAAATAATAAGTTGATTTATTTCATCCTGTTTACTAAAAAAATTCAAGAAAATAAAAAAGAAAACAAAACAATATTTAAATTGTTATAAATGGGTGTCTATTTTATTTTTTTATCGAGATTTTTTTGTGAGATGTGCATATCGTTTATGTAAAAGTAAAATATCTTATCTCATACCTTTCGATGTTGAAAAAAAGTACAATCGAATGAGATCACTTACTAATGTATAATTCCAAATATATAATCTATAATTCTTACTTTTTTAGATAATAAAATCAGTTTTATGAATTTTAAATTACTAGAGAATTATTTTATTACATTTTGTCCAGAATATATTAATTATATTAAATAATACAGACACACATATCTGTAGAAGATTGATATGAATTTTTCAGTATTTCGACATAATTAACTCCAGCAAAAAATATAAATCTTCTTCGTTGACACATGTACAAAGTATTGTTTTATTTAACTGCACTCAACAGAACTAACATATAGAGTAGAGTTTTTAAATATACAATTAAATATGTATGCATTAATTTTACAGCTAGTTTTTTCCCAGTGTATAAGAAAGATGTGTTTAAAGAATGTTTTTCTTATACAAAACTGACATAATCCGGAAATGTCGTGATTTATTCTACTAACATACACACACTTTCGTACTTGCAGTCCTCAATTTGAATCAGATCTTGGTACAGTTCCAAACATCCAGTGTGCCAAAACCACACTATATTCTTTGATTCAATTCAACATAGTAATATCATACATATATATATATATATATATATATATATATATATATATATATATATGTATATATGTGTATATATATATATATATATAAAGTGAAAACGAACAATGGCTTCCACAAGAACAGAGTCACTTTATCCGATGTCTTTTTAATTTTATCGTTTGACTGAAAGTTCTCTGCAGATTCGCGACGCACTATTTATTCACCACGAGTCGAAATGAATTTTAAACAGATTCTAACTAAACATGGATATGAACTGTTGTCTCATTTAAATAAAAAAGAAATTCCGGTCATTGAATTAATTTGCGACGCAATGGAATATATTTATACGGGTCGCGGGTTTCTTTTTCTCTTCGGCGACAGTTTTACATTACAATTTATTTTGAGATTGTTGAATTCGATTTAACAATATTTTTTTGTATCAACCCCTGAAGTAAAATACATTTTCTATCGACAGTTTTTTCATTTTGAATTTATTTTCTCGTCAACCATTCCACGTTATTTATTCAAATTTGTTTACTAGTATATAAATTGTATTGTTACAAATAACCCAAGAAAATCGCAAATTATGTTCATTCCGTTTAAGCTCATTCCGACCACAAAAACATACTTTCTATGGGTTTAAAATTGGTTTAATACTTGTTTCTAGTCTTTGTGTTCATAAAGGATTGGATTCATGGCAAAAAAACGAAAATTTATTTCTAAAAAAATTTTGGCTAAAATTCAAGGGGTATACCTTGACGTTTTTTTTGGCTGAAAATCGAAAGTCTAAAAACTGTCTTTTTTTCTGTATAGATCGAAGCTAATAGACATAACAAATATATTTCACACAAAAATCGAAGCATGGGATGAGAATTGTGCGATATTCTAGTCGATATTCAATTTTTGGTCAATTTTATGTTCAGTTATAAACTTATTCCGACCACAAGAATACTTTCTAAGGGTTTGAAATTGGTTTAATACTTGTTTTAAGTCTTTGTGTTCATTAAAGGTCGGATTTGATGTAAAAAAAAATGAAAATTGATTTCTAAAAAAACGTGGGATAAGAATTATGCGAAATTTGATTGATATTCAGTTTTATGTTCAGTCTAAGCTTATTCCGGTCACAAAAAGTACTTTCTAGGGATTTAAAATTGGTTTAATGCTTGTTTCATGCCTTTATGTTCATAAAAGATCACATTCGTGGTAAAAAAATAAAAATTTATTTCTAAAAAATTTTCGGCTAAAATCCAAGGGGTATATACCTTGACGTTTTTTTGGATCAAAAATCGAAAATCTAAAAACTGAATTTTTTTCAGTACAGATCGAATCTAATAGACATAACAAATAGGTTTTATGCGAAAAACGAAGTTTGGGATGAGAATTGTCCGATATTTTAATCGATATTCAAATTTATGTTCAGTTCTAAGCTTATTCGGCCCAGAAAAATACTTTCTAAGGGTTTAAAATTGGTTTAATAGTTATTTCACGTCTTTATATTCATAAAAGATCACATTCGTGCAAAAAAAATAAAAATCGAGTTCCAAAAAATTTTCGGCTAAAATCCAAGGGGTATACCTTGACGTTTTTTTTGGCTAAAAATCGAAAGTGTAAAAAGTGGACTTTATTCAGTATAGATCGAATCTAATAGATGTAACAAATATGTTTTATACGAAAAACGGCGCATGGGATAATAATTATGCGATATTTGAATCGATATTCCATTTTATGTTCGGTTTTAAGCTCATTCCGACCACAAAAAATACTTTCTACGTGTTTAAAATTGGTTTAATGCTTGTTTCACTTCTTTATATCAATAAAAGATAGATTTATGCTTAAAAAAAGAAGTCATTACTAAAAATTATGCGGATAAAATTCAAGGGGTATATCTTGACGTTTTTTTTTTGGCTAAAAATCAAAAACCAAAAAACTGAATTTTTTCAGTATAGATCGAATCTAATAGATATAACAAAGGTTTCATATGAAAAACAAAGCAACAACACCCAGAAAGGTTAATCCGCTATCAGATAAATTTTGATGGCTCCCAGCTAGATTAATCAACCCCTGTGTGCAGGTGATTAATTATTCAAATTACCTAGAGGTATATGTATTTAAATACTCAATTAAAAAATAGTTTTTTTCAAAAAAAACTATATATTATATATGTATGTATGTATATATATATATATGTATATATATATATATATATATATATATATATATATATATATATATATATATATATACACACGGAAAGAGGGGAAATTCGTGTTGGATTTTGTCAAGAAATTTATATTGTATTAGTATTGCTACTGGAATAGCCTTAATGTTATATATATATATATATATATATATATATATATATATATATATATACACATATACACTAGTAATACTAATACAATATAAATTTCTTAACAAAATCCAACACGAATTTCGCCTGTATTCGTATTTATCTCCAATATATTTCCGCTGATTACTGTATTTCAGCTAACTGCTTGGATTACCCTTCTGCTGACATAAAAATAAAGTGAGGTTTGTACGGCTAGCAACAGTGTCTGATAGGATACTTAAGAGTGCAGTGATTGAATGTACCGTCGGGGTTGACAGCACAAGCAGGGGTGAAGTAGACAGAGATAAAAAATATATACAACGCAACTCCCTTCGATTACAGAAAATACAGGAATGGGCTTAGAAAGTCTCCCCTACCTACCTATTATATATATATATATATATATATATATATATATATATATATATATATATATATATATATATATATATGTATGTATGTGTTCACAAATATGTTTGTTTGTGCAAAAAAGAAATCGTCGAGTGGTGGCCGAACTGGTGAACGCTGAGATAATTAGGTAAATTGATGTTGGGTGAAATTGGTTGAAAGGAGATGGACGGAGATTTTCTTTTTTTCTGTCTACCACGGTCTTGTGGCTTTATTTCACGTGACAAGTTCCGTTACAAGCGTTTTTCTTAGCCATTTGTATAATCAGGCACTGATAGCCAATTATTTTCGAAACATCGCGATACGTATTGCGAAAACATTGTTGTTATGTAAACGGCAAGCCCGTCACTGAACGATACGTCACTGCAACGCGCTAGTTAAGCGAATGTGTTTTTTTCTATATGAATAGCGTCATAAAACCGGATGAACATCTCCAGTACCTGGAACACGAATTCAGCAATTTCTTTAATAGACTCGTTTTTTTAAACGGCTAATTAATACGAAATCACGTTTTAATTTTTTTTTAGTCGTTTAATTTCAATGTTAGATGCATATTGATAAAGTGAGTATTTAATTAAATTACTTCATCTAGAGCAAGTCTGTAATAATTATCTTTTTATATAATGTATGCAATATATATATATATATATATATATATATTGTATTTTAATATAATGAAGAGTACTCATTAGATTTGATTCTTTAACTGTAACTCTATACATTTTATATTAAACAAGATAACTACTTTTCTTTTATTATAAAATCAAATAATCTTGTGATATGAATTATTTTTTAATTGATTTACATGAAAATAATATCAAAAAGTATAATATATAACTTAAAACATTGATAATGATTCCACGATTTTATTTTTTTAGTAATTTCAATTTGTAGCCTTTTTGAAAATTAATAAAATCGAAAAACGAAATAAATTAACTAAGCTTCATAATAAAATGATTAAGTATTGAAAATAATGTGACATTAACAAAAAAAAAAAGTACGTTGATTAAAATTGATCAACGACAGAATCAACACGATAATAAACAACCATACAATTATCAAATTCATTTCAATATTTCATGCAAAAGAATGATAAATCGAATGAATGTACAGTATTTTTTATTGTTTTTCATTGTGTTTCGAAAATGTACGACTGCAAGTAAATGAACGGTAAAACTTCGTACGTGTATATGTGTGCACCCGTTATGTAAACACACACACGTCATATGTATAGTACGGTATATGCGTATATAATGAATACACAATAATACAAGACAACACATCCCAATATGTGTGTACGTGTGTACATTTCTGTCATGGAGTGAAACGATGGTGTCATTATTTACTCGTGTCTAACGGTAGCATATTATGTTTATGCGGTCATTATGAAAAATTACACACATTCTTTTCTTTTCTTCACTTATATACCACATACAAGGACAGCTTTTAGCATGTATGTGCATACAAATATTCAATTATTCTCACAAACACTATTCATCATCTATTGTTATCAACCTTATTCAATCCTTAAATATGATTTAGATATTTATAATTTATATAATCTGTAAAGTCATGTAAAAATAATTACCATTTTTTTATTTTCTATATTAATTTTTAATTCACTGATTTTAATTTACTTTATTTTTATTCTCAATTTATTATAACTGTGAAACACATGATAACCAATCATTCGAAAAAAATAAATATATGTTAACATAAAAGCATACTGTTTAACAGTTCCAAAAAATAGAACAACAGAGTCGCGATATAGCGAACCCTGCATGCAGTGAACTACTCCGTAGAGTGAATCACATAACATTACATTGAATATCTTATATCACATAAATTAGTACAACTAGGAATAAATATATAAAATATAACAGACGAAAATAGCTTTATGTTTACAAAAATGTAAGTAAACAATAAAGTCATTCCATTTACATTATCCTTTGTAAACTTTATTTTAAATTATTTCAATAAACTTTTAAAAACAATCATATACTTTTAGCAAGTAAATATTCATTGCAAAAGTACACATCCTCGCTAGAGCGAATGGCCTATTCATTATTGATTCACTAAATCGCGACGTTACTGTGTACAACATTCATTGTATGATCAATAATTTATATTTTCCCCAGTAATATAATACGTTTTTATCGTATTAATATTATATTATATATATATATATATATATATATATATATATATATATTAATATATATTATTATATTTATATATATATATATATATATATATATATATATATTAATATATATTATAAATATATATATATATATATATATATATATATATATATAATTTCAATGAATATAATAATAAAATATACATAAAATGAATCAATATTGTATTTCAGACGGAATCCATTTTTTTAATAAGGATTCAAATAATTCTACCTACAGATCTACTATGTACTTTGTATACACTACGGTTTATAATTGAACATGTCTAAAAATACACAGATTTCATCGCAATCGTCGAGAAAAATATCCTCTCTAAATTGTTCAAATGTTAATCGGCTCAATTGAAGCTACGTCCTTAGCTCCTACACGCTGTAAACCTTTAAATACGATCTGTTGTAATAAACGAAACAAGCTTCTTCCATTTAACCCATGACCCTTACCTACACTTGACATTTGATCCGAAAATGACCTCTCGCAGTTTATACGTAATGCATATACATTTGTTTGCAATTGATCATTATTAAAACGTGAATTTCGAGAGCAATTAATGATTCATCTCGTCCTAAAGCGTCTACTATCGAATCGGTCGGAAATAAATTCGTAATGTGGAATAATTATCCATACAAACGTGACGTGGAAGAGAATACTGTGTACTTCAGTGCGAAAACACATATATAACAATCATATAAAGCGTCAGAAAACATTTGAATAGTGAAATGTTAAATATTAGAAGGTGATATTGACTGACTAACAAGTATCCACATGCACATATAATGATGTAACATTATTTGAGCAATCCATTTTATGCAGTAAGTAATTCAAATATATGAATAATTCAAATGTATAAAAAGTCCAAATGTACAATGTAAGAGAATATAATCAAATAATAAAAAAGTAGTTGTATAGGGCAATTCAATTTAGGCTTTCACATACAACTTTAAAAAAATCACAAAAATTAAAAAAATCATGTTATTTTTAATTTTTGCGATTTTTTTAATACTTTCATGTGAATCCTAAACTGAATCATGCTATATATATATATATATATATATATATATATATATATATATATATATATATATATACATGCTGGTGAATTAAATATTTACATAAAACATATTTCATTTTATCCTAAAATATATTATTATCAATAACAGGTAGTGACTGTTTCAGAAATTGTTTCTTATAAATCATTTTTATAATCGAATAGAAACATAAAAAAGTATTGTATTAATATCACGTCTCAGTTCAACCGAAGAAGTGTATTATATTGATAAATAATTTAAATTCGAATAATAAAATAACATACGAAAGTTCATTTTTTCCACAGAAATGAAAAAAGTAATTGAAAACATTTATCCATCTTTTCTTGTTATTGAACGTACACTTTTTCTTAATATTCAATTTAAAAATATATTGAGAAACTGAATATCTTTATGGACGAAAATAAATTTTGAAGAACATTTATATAAATACATATGTACATATATACACATGTGTATATATATATATATATATATAGACAGATAGATATAAATGATATAATTTATACTATTAAATTCAGGAACTTACACCAAACAGGACAAAATACCTGTTGTCCTTGCGCGTTGCGATATATATATATATATATATATATATATATATATATATATATATATATTTATATTAAAGCCTCCAAGCTTCAAACATCCATCTCTTTCTGCCATACGCACACACACACGTAAATCTTTTCAATTTTACCTCACTTCCGTGTTCCTTTTACCCCATTTCGGCACGCATCTTCGCCTTTTAAGTAATGCGCTATGTATCCCGAGGGAAAACGTTCAGAATGTTGGATATATATATATATATACATATATATATATATATGTATGTATATATATATATATACATGGATCATGTAACTATCTTAGATAAAGACAGAACACGTAGCACAATGCGATTATGTCGACAGTCCGTCTGTTTTCAACGAATACAGAATCTCCCCATCCTCTAATTTCAATACATTCAGATCATTTGTGATTTTGTCGCACGTTTCGAATATTTTCGCACGCAGACGTCGCACCATACGACCACGCGAATGAGTAATTGTGCGCGATAAATTGTTTAGAGATATTAAATTCGAATTTCGTACTGAATCGTCGAATCGGATTGAACGATTGTCGAATTGATGGCATTCTGGTTCAATAATAAACGGTTCTTTTTATATACAAAAAAAATGAAAATAAATAAAATTAAATCAGATGATAGACTGATCTAAAATTTATATATTCATACAATTACAGTACGTACACAGAATTATACATAATATATTTACTATGTATAAAAAGTTATTCAAATTACTTTATTAAGAAAATATTTAAAGATAATTAACTGACTGAAAATGTAAAACAATTACATTTATTAAGAAATAAATAGTTGATTTACTGATGAAAAAATAAGACAACAATCTAGTACTAAAAATTCGAATTGTTGAATACAAAAATCTATCTGCGTTATGCACACTGATTCTTATAATGATTTTAATCTGGATCTTATTAAGAGATTTTCATTTCTTTATTTGGCTTTATAGAATATTGTTATCTTATTAACAAAATACCTAGAAGCATTTATAAAAAAAATATTGTTATAATCAAGAAAATCAATAACTGTGTAGCCACTGTTGTATTTATTTTAACTAGTTATTTATTTCTATGAAAACTTTCAAATTTATCCCAAAATCAAATAATGATATATATATATATATATATATATATATATTCTTATATTTTGACAAATATTCATTTTCAAGCGAATATTGAGAAATCGCACCAACTATTTATTTATCTGTATAATTGATAATGTCATATAGCCTATAAAACTCTATTTGTGTTAATGAGATAGTAAATAAAAAAAAAACATCTGAAACTGCGTTCATAGTTAATTTAAAAATATTCTAGCAAACACATCATTGAACGTACTGAGCGCTAAAAATAAAACGAGTATACGTGTAAATACTTAAATATATATATTAATTCATAACTATTTTTGTTTAGTGTTTCTACAAGGTTAATAAATACAGAAATTTATAACTTGATAATAATTATATATATATATATATATATATATATATATATATATATATATATATATACATATATATATATATATATATATATATATATATATATATATATATATACATATACATATATATATAGAGAGAGAGAGTTAGATAGATAATAAATAGATAGTAAGTTAAATAAAAAAAATATGCGTAAACAAATTCTATAAAGAAGGTGCTGTATATTCACTTATTGTGGTGAGTAAGCAAAAGTATTTCACTTTTGCGCATTCTTAAAAAATCTCAAATAGCGTCGGCATGGAATGAAAATTCACAGGTTGGGTTGTTGTATATAAGGGGTGGCATAACGGAACTACCCTCGGGCACCGTCACCGAACGTCGACAGTGGAGAAGTGAGAGTGTATTACGGTGGCCGTTGAATGAAGACGAAGTTTCCTTGCACATGGGGATTGGTATACGCTGGAAACGGTGCTCGCAGGGCGCAGGAAACATTATTTTTCAGAGGCTCTTTGTGCCTTTTATAATGAATACACAGGTGGATAATCGTATATTACTATAGGTACGAAAGTTGTTTTGAATGTTTGCGGTTCTCCGAGTTAATTATTTTATAAGTTTTGTATGAAAAGAAAGAAGAAAATTATATCCATTTTAATGTTGGATTCAGTCTCTGGTATTGTGTAAATATTTAGTCATATATTTAATACATATATGTGAAAACGGCTTAAGACAGAAATTAATCTATACAGATTAAAACATTTCATGTTTTTATATAAAAAAATCTATCTCTATTTTAATTTCCGAGAATGGATATTTATAGAATGATAGATAGATAAGTAGACATAGAAAAGAATTCACAAAATGTATCACGAGCATCGCGCTACAGTAACCACTGAGGACCAGAAACGATACTCTATTTAGCGCAGGAGAATTGCAAACACGTCTCAAATCCACCGATTCCAAAACTAAAAGAAAACTAAATGAAGCAAACAGAAAATTTATCAAAATAAATATTTTATTCATGACACGAAATATGTTTACTTTTATTAGGTTTTCTCCTGCTGCAGCGTCATATACTACGCGTCTGTGGATTGCCGACGCGTCGAAAGAACTTTAAATTTTTGGGGTCGACCTACGAGAGCCTACTGTGTGGCGTCAGTGGTCGGGAAGCGCCTGTGCTCTCGGAACGAGCAAAATATTTGAATGGCAGATGTCTGGGTCGCGATAAGGGTGATGAAATTGTAACAGACAGTAATAGCGTGCCTTTACTCTGCTCTGATAATATTTTTAATGAAACTACAATTTTTTTCAGCTGAAAATTTACTGTATACGCGTACTGATATCTATATACACTCACGCACATATACATACTATATAGATATAAATGAAAATGGTTACATCAAGTATACTATAACTTTTCTGGACTCGTTCTATAGAATTTTTTCCTTATCTTGAAGCTCGTTTAAAAAAAATATTCTGTAAATAGCACCCTATAAAACATGAAACACATACTGGTATTTTTATATATCAAATAAAAGATTTAATGATACATAATTAATATATTCTTACTTTATCATACAATATAATAATCAAAAAATTCATGTATATATATATAATTAAAAATGGCTATCTGTCCCAGTTCTCTTTAGATTCTACAATAAAAATTATTTTATTCATATAAGGGAAAATTTTTAAGAAAATAAACAAATATGCATTCTATTTAATTGTAGCTCTTGTTTCTTTTTTTCACAGATATCAAGTTTAAAAAGAATGTACACATATATTTTATTCTATTTAAAATGTTAAATATTAAAATTATTTTAAATTAATAAAATGTAATTAATGATAAGTTTACAAGCACAATCTGTTAATAAAATAGGATATTCGATGTCCACTATAATGTACATTAATTTGATGATTTCTATTATTCTTTATTTGCGTTAGCATCAGTCTGTATAAAAAGGTTTACAAGTGACCTAATAAAAAAATAATTATGAAAAGTAACCATTGTTTCACATCTATATTTTAAATAATGAGAATCTTTCCTTTGCTCAAATCGTACTTTAAGAATTATCTCATAAGTACTAGCCTAAAACTTATCGCCTTTTAATCTCTATGATCCATCACCACACCAATATCACTGAAAATATCACTCACTCACAAAAAAAAAGATTATTTTTACACTATTCGTACATTTCTAAAATCGAATCTCAGTTATACAATTGACCAATTTTCAAATTATCTGATTTCAGTTGAACGAAATTTAATCAATTGCTCGTTTATTAAACCGTTCACAATGAAACTAACAAATCGGTTGAAATTCCTGATGAAAAGAACAGACGAAAACAACGTTGATGATGATATAAAAATACATATATATGTATGTGCCCATGCACGCCCAAATATCATAAAGTAACGTTCATTACGAAAAATAAAATCGCACATCAAACAATATTCAATCAATTTGAAATAAAAACATGAATACATAAACGTGCATGTAAAACGTTTACACTGAGTGGAATTAAAATTAACTTTTTTCCGAATAATCAACACATATTTACATATTAAACGTAAAATAAACAAGGCATACGTGTGTGTATACATACAAACACACACATTTATATATATATATATATATATATATATATATATATATATATATATATATACACGTGTGGCTATATTTATGTGTGTCGATCGTGAGTTATATAGAAACATAAATATTTACACAAATTTTAGCTAATGGTTTTAAAATTAACAGAGAACACACACAGATATATATGTATGACCGTGATCGCCGTTCACGATTAATTCCCATTTCATACACATCGTTTGGTACACAATAGCTCATTTCACGCAAATCAACACAAATTGATAATACGATTGACGTGCGTACGAGTACATACGTGTCATGAGATACACCTGTACATTTTAACTGCGTCACCTTGTTTTCCGGATGCATCCCAATCGGCGATAAACTGCACACACGTGTGTGTTTATGTCATGATGGCACTTGATTGCAGAAAAATTACGGCCGCTCGAAATAACGACTCGATACGATTGATTACAAACGAATCAGTGACCGCAATGCAGTACACTTCAGTTTTTTTTTCATTTATACATTTTTGCGATCAAATATCAATACCTTGTTTACAGAATGTAATGATTTATTGACGACTGAGAGATAATTAACATACGCGGTTTAAAAAACAACGAAAAAAGTTATTCGATTTCCCGTAAAAAAATAAAACTCGTCGAAAAACAAACACGAAACTCCAATACTTGTTCGGAAAAAAAGAAACGTACATCCAGTACATTCAATCCATGTACATTTTTAGTTCATCAAATTGTTTTTTGTACAGCGTTCTTTTTATTCACGCTAGGTAATTTGTTTGATTTGAAAATTATTCACAATATTCAATATGCCACCGAAAAAATATTAAATGAATAAAAGATTTATTTTCGTATTATTTGGAAGTTATTATAATTAGAGGAAACCTAAAGACGAAATTTCATTTTTTCCAATAATTTTGATATTAATATACATATAAAATAAAATACATATAATAGTTTTTTTTAATATTTATATATTAAATTTTAATAAATAATGGCCATATTTTTGTACTGTTGAGATTGAAAAGTATTTTTATTCGCTCTTCTAATTTTTAAACTCTTCAATTCATGAATATTTACTTTTCATTTAACTTTATATTACAACACTGAATCTATTTTAAGTATAGCATTAGCCTTCCGGTTTAAATAAATAGATTTGTTGGAAATAAACTAAGTAAACGTCTGACAAAAGCTCTATAGCTCGTTGAAAATAAAAGATTATTATAGCATAGAGATGTAGTACATCGGATTAATGACTAAGAGGTTCAGAATTCAAATCTCCCTCTAAGCTCATTTTCAATCAGAAAGCAGCACATCTCGGCTTTCGAAACAAGATTTTGTATAAGAATTAACACCGCTAAGGGCACTCAAATGAGATTACAGAACATCAATTAAAATTTTGATATAGAAAAAGATTCGAATCATGTTTAGATACTTAGATCGAAATAAAAATATAATAAATAAACATGATATAGAGATTCTTTCAGCGTTTTTTTTATCCGAAAAAATATATTTTATTAATGAAAATGCGTTATAACTGCCTTAAAATGAACACATCTCCTGTATAATTTTCACGGCTCACAAAACATCCATCACCGAAACGTCAATTTATCATTCGACAACTACACACTATCGAAACTTCAAAAAAGGTCTGTTTAATACCGCGTCGACGATCCATATTTCAATCTAGACATGCCATTCAGCAGCTGAGCTCGAAACGCTTTATACAATAACTATTATTAATAATAATTAGTAGAAATTCGCACATGGCAACACATATAACCTGCGGAAACTAATCTCGCTGCGTTCATAAATACGCACAGTTAACAAGGCACACAATTTTCATGGCAACGAGCGAGCGAACGCATGCATAACATTTTACGGGGCGAAGCTACAATGTATATTCAGTAGTCGTGGTTGTTCAGATGAGCAACAACAATCATACGTACGAGAAAATATGAATGTAATAAAAGTGACTAGAAATTCTTTACATGAAGGATTTTCATTAGTGTTATACATTGTTGAGATTTATTTTAAAAGTCCTGTGAAATTAAATTCCAAACTATTAAAGTACATCAATCCTAGGACATGTTAGAAATGAAACGGTTATTACTACAGATGAGCAAATTTAACTGTGGCCTTTTTTAAAAAATTAATACTTGAACCATTTGAAATAGTGTATTTTTTTAATTCAATAATCTTTAAATATTTAATATAATAAACACAATTATGTTTAATACGAAAAAAGACAAATTTACTTAACATTAATCTTTAAGGATTAAATAATTACAGCCATTCATACTTCTTTTCTAATTAAAACAAGAACAGAAAACAATACTTATATTTTATTACATATCTCGTACTTTCGAAATATATAACTATTTTGCTAAATAGAGTTATATTTTTATTTCAGACACTATCAAACATAAAATTTTTAAAATAAATCTCTATAAGATATTCTATTTATCTATAAAAATAAAATGCTTATATAAAATACTTTAAACTAAAACATTTTTCAAAGATATTCAGAAAAAGTCACAACATTTAAAATAAATGAAAACGAAAAACATTTTAAAAATAAAAAATTAACTGTATTTTTATACACTTTTTTTGATTTCTTTTCTTGATATATATATAGAGAGAGAGAGAGAGAAATTGGTGTGTTGGTGTGAATTCTTGAAAAAAAAATAAACTAAAAAAAAATATACAAGGTATATCATTTAGTCTATATGATCATAATGAAAGGATCATTAAATAATTACATTACTGGGAAAATAAAAATTGTATGAATATCACCCGGATGAAATGACTGAATTTCTAAAAGGAAAACTTTTTTCCTGACAAATGTATTTAATTTATTTATTCTTTTTGTTCTTGTAAAAATATTAATATCTTTTGAATATCAAAATAATTCAGCAACTTCAGAGAATCATAGAGATGTATGTTATAAGAAAAAAAAAAGAATATAATTGATATTATATCAAAAAAGAATTACAAAAAAATAGATAGAGTAAAGACATTAATACAAAATATAGATTTCAGAAATCATTGACTATATGTTAAAAAAATGTAAATATTCAAAAGCTAACTCATTATTGAATAAAATAAATATATTAGAAAACGTAGAAGATATCAGCAATAAAAAATATTTCATGACAAAAAATTATTCAACAGTGAATATTATATACAAGTAAGACTAGAAATTTGACAACATATGTGTGCTATATATCAACAGTGGGCAAACTGCGGCTTGTGGGCCGCATGCGGCTGCCGAGACAGTATTGAGTTTCATTACCATTTTTCATCAACTTTTATATTAATAATCCATAGTAATATAGAATGTACCAGTACTAGAATATTATATATATATATATATATATATATATATATATATATATATAAACGAGTAATTCATATTATCTTTTCAAACATCCATATGCATTATATGCCCAAACTGCTATTTAAAGTGGCTCTACAGTTATGGACAATCCTTAAAAAAATATAAAACTAAACAATTTTGTTATTTAAGACTCTTTAAATGCAATGAAACCAAATTCGGGTGTGTTTTTAAGAAAAGTATCTTTAAAAAAGCAACTTTTAACACACTCTTTTAGACAATAGACAAGAAAACAAATATTCAGAAATACACTTTTAAAATAATATTTTTTGTAGCGCTTGAACATTCATAAATGTATGAAAAGTATAATATGTGGCTCTTATTATCGAAGAAATTGCCCACCCCTGCTACATATTATCAATATATTACACAAGGTGAACATTTATATTCTACAACATATAAAATAATAATAATAATGAATAAAAATTAAACTGAATGACATTAATTTTAAATATCATACCTTCATTTTAAAATCTGAGAAATCCAGTGTCACAAAAGAAATTTTCTGTACAAGATTGTCCATAAACTATTAGTGAATTGAATAGGAAAGAGAAAACTGATTAAATATATAGATAATTAATGTTTTATGAAATTGAATCGATAAATTTCACTATAAAAATGACCTATTTTCACTTTACACTAAACTTATAAAAGAATAATGCAGGGATAAATGCAATTCGACGACTTTCACGTATGAACACAACCGAGTGATCGAAGGTCAAAGCGGACAATGCTATGCATCTATGCAGTCTATAAAATACATATACACTAAATTGATCAAGTTACATAAAACGTTCAGATGGACAACGCACGAAACTACAAAATTATAGAAATATATCTATCCTTTTCTCTCTCATATGAAAAGAATAATTGATAAATGAATTAATATTTCCTTATATGATATAGACATTAACAATATAATTAAATACTGTATTAATCAAAATAAGAATAGAAAGTTTAATAAACTTAATTTTAATATTCTATTTCGATAATAAACAGTAAAAACAATATAAATTATGCTCAGTTGCTATCACACAGTTTGGATATTGCATTAAAAAAAAAAACACACAGATTAAGAAGTGTACAATTCATTCATAGCACACTATCGACATTAAACTTGTATATCTAAATTTTCTATCTAGAAGTGAAGTATTATATTTTTAGTTATTCTGATCAGTTTTATTTTTTTTTCTCAATAAGATTACTGCTATAATTTGTTTTCAAGATGATTAAAACCTGAAAATATTTTTTCCAATGATTTAGTTTATGCATATACATTGTATATACATTCATTTAGTAATTATTACAGTGCGATTCGAAATAGCAAAGAGTGTGTATGTTGAATTAACCGCTTTTAATAAATGGCGAGCAAATGCACATCGTATTCAACCGACACGATTCTAATATTTAACCTTACAATAATAATTTCATTTCGTTTAATTACAAATCATCCTTAATATAATATCACGTTGAAGATTGCTCATAACGACACACATACACACGCCGATTACAACACATAAACGTGTAACTAACGCATACAACACACACTCACGCGCGAACACACAATTACTTATATGCGAGGGCTAGATGTGAACTCGGATCCGCTGTAAGCGACGTCGGTCGTTGATCCAAGACGAAAGAGGAAATGTTAATTAATTAATACACCTGATAGCGCCTTAATAAAGGCTAATGACGTCACCCGCTGTGCCCTACAACAAAATGTATATGTATATCGCACATATACACATACATGCATATAGCTACATACACATATATGTGTGTGTATGTATGTGTAAAGGAAAACATAAGGGTGGTTGGCTTGTATGTGAATATGCTGTACCCTCATTTCAGGATACACGCGGGTATAAGCATTATGTAATAATAATAACTATAGCGGTGTGTGAATTATTGAATCGTGTTTTCTTTGTAATTAAACTAACGATTGTGCGTTTATATTATATACATTCACAATGTTTAAATATCTAGTTATTGTTAAACAGTTGTGGTACAAAAAATACATTATAAAAATGTAAAATAAAACATTCTCTTATTATGTCTCTAAAATTATTTTTTGAAACAAACTATTAGATAATTTTATCGAAATTCATTAAATATTAGTTGATAATTTTTGAATTAGTAATATATATATATATATATATATATTGTAAACGTACATTCTACTAAAATCATAGAAAATCTAATAGAGAAAAATAACTATTATGTTTGTAAATTGACAATTATTCTGTTATAGAGCAGAAATTCGAAGAGAACAGGAAACATCAATTAATATAAACGTTTTCATTTAATTTAATCAATCCGTCTATAAAGTGGACAGGCAATTTGAAAATTAATTGTAAAAAAATAGTCCTGACTGTTAATTATATCATAAAAACGTTCGCTTTCATATTCATTCCAGAACAGATTTCTTTAAAACGTTAAAATCGTTATATTAATAACATGTACATATTATAAGTTATAATTGTATTGCATGTGAAATTGCATAGTGTTTCAATTCATTTGTACAATAATGTATTTGAATCTGCAAATGAAGATGAAGAAGGTATCGCAGTTCATAACGATCAACTGAAGAGGTTAGTTGAATCAGAACCAGGTACAACAATTCGAGAGCTTGCACAAAAGGTAGGTGTTAGTCATTCAACAGTTCTCGACTACTTAAAACAGCAGGGAAAATCAAAAAAGAGAAAAATGTATATGAATTTGCAGGTCATAAACCGCAATTATTTTTTTACCAACCTAATATTATCATGATAATCTTGTGGACAATCATTTTAATTGTAAATATTAGAAGACTAAAAATGTTTTAGTTAAAAATAAAATAAAAAGATTTTTTAGTCCATTTATAATTGGATACAGATAGAAAACATAATCGTGATTCAAGTTTCTAATAAATTCAATTAAAATATTTTAAAAAAAAACGTATTATGAGCTTAACTCTTATAATTTTTAAAATTAGATTGCAGGTTTTAATACTGTTTATAGTTTGTGTATGGTGAAGTATTTGCAACACCACTCTTATTTTGTATAATTATAATCTGTTTATTATTCAATGAAACAATTTCACGCACGTATAAAATATACAATGTAAATTTATGTTGGTCCCTTTATTTAATTGAAAACAAGTTTTATGTTTACTAACATAATTATATAATTCTAGATTGAATGTAATTTTGTATAAACAATAGCATTCATGTACACAAATCCTACACAGTCATCGAAATTATTTCATAGCAATCGATACTAGCAACTATTGGAAGATCTCGAAAAAATCTAAAAAAAAGCATTTATTTGAAACGATCGATCATAAGACAGCAAAGAACTAATATCATCGTATTTTCCGGCACCCATTTTTTTCATTTGCCGGCAATAAATTCAACTTTCTTAAATTATAAACCCATTAACGAGCCAACCAATAAATAATACCGTACGTTCAAAACATAAGTGTACTTAACTGTTCACTGCGCTCCGTTGCGATATTAAATTGCGGCCATTACTGAAAAACGAGGAAACAGTGTTCGCTGGCTGGCTTCGTGCAATATGCTACAGACATTTGCACTCGGTGCAGCATAAAAATGTAATTGTAAGTTTTCACGAACGATTAAACTAGCGGCGGATCTTAATTTTCGACGTAACGTCTCCACCGTGCGGCGGGATGCGCGCGTGTGCTTCCAGCCGACGGCTGGAAAGTTTACCACTAAATCACTGATGGGGCACAGGCGAGTATGAGGTGTATCTGAATTACACGTGTGTCATAAATATCGTTTAAAAACCGCACCGATGGCGACGCCGTGGTCTACTTTACCGGAAATACGTGGAGTGCATATACTTTGTATGTATAATGTGTGAAGTTAAGATTTCAAATCTAAGCAAGTCTAGTCGAAATAAATTATTAGCGAGAGATGGTTATTTCACAATTTGATAAAACACAAAAAGTTTATATTATGGATGATTGATGTTTTTTAAGAACAGACACTGAAAAAAAGTCAGATAAAATGTTGATGAATTCATAGAAAATTATATGAATAGCTTACTGAATAGGAACATTGTTCTTATTTAAAGAGCTTTTCAAATCAAAAATATGATTAATTTTTATGAAAAAAGCATATATCATTTTCATAGGATTTTATTTCACTTCTTATATGATAAGCAGAGACACATTCTGTTTCGATTTTTAATTTAGATTATTTTCAAAAAAATATTCAAACATCTATATAATAAACACCCATATTTATCGTCACTTTGTCCGCAGGACAAAGTCCATGGTGAAAAGAAATGTTTATCTATGGTGACGAGAAATGTTTGCCTTGTCACCTCATAGGTTTCAAGTTTAATTTATTAAATTTCGTTCTTAAGTATTTTTTATGTTTAAATATAAACCGATAAACAGTTTTTTCTTTCTATTTTCCTGTCATTTTTGACTGGTTATATACTAGTTATAAATAAGAAAGTAATAAATACTCTGCAGACTTTATAAATAATCAAAAGTGCATTCAACTATCCATATATTTCTATATTAAATGATTGAAGGAAATGCTTATTTTTCCTTAAATATACAACACACGCAACAGAATTGTATAATTATACAAACCTAACCTAACGATTTTTTTCTTGCTAAAGAATGCTGTTTTTGAACGAAGAAACGTGTTTTTTATGATGAACATTTGTAACTAGACATGATTCGTTCTAGAGATGGTCTAGTAGTAAATCAATGTAGTTATTCTGACTTTCACTAACAGTACACGATAGAAAAAATATGTATATATTCCATGTACAGAAATTACTTTTCGTTCCGTACGTATCTCATACATGACCGTTACATTTTTTTTCGTAATAATGAAAGTCGAAAAGCATCTTTTGTTCAAAGACCGGATGTGTTAGCAATATAATCAAATACTGGTTTCTTAAAATCATTGCGAAGACACTGAATATTCCCACATATGAATTAACTAGAAAGATACACGTCTATTCTTAGTATACTGACACGTGTATTTATTATGAAATAATGGTGTATAGAATTTGATTTTTTCTCTCTGTCTTCAATAAAAATATAGTACATAGTTTCATACTCAATCTGTACAGAATAGTAATTTAAAAAAAATTACAATGCAAATAGTAAACACCAATGAAACTAAATCTTGTAGATTTGATAAATTATAATAAACGAATGAATTGTTTGAAGATTGGTTCCGGAATTTACAAATAACAGAAAAGATGTGTATTTCTTGAAATATAATTAATCTATTCAGTTTGACAATAGAAGTAATAAATTTGTAATCGTGTGAAAACATTTTGACTGTAACACAGAGTTCTTTCAGTTGTACTTAAAACATTAATAGAAATAACATTCCTGACAAATTCCGTACATTTAATTTCCAAGTACGTTTAAGCATACGAATTAAAATTACACGTTTTACATCTGTCACGGGACAACTAACGAAACAATACAATGTTTTCAAACGGTGTACAATCCAACGTCTACTGTTTGGATACGAACGACTGCACGTGTGTGTACTGTAGCAATTACGACGACTTAAAACGTTACACTGCTTTATTGGTCCAGATGTGTCTTGAACGATAACAAGTGAATCATACAACGAGCGCTATCGTTACAACTGGATGCAGTTAGTTAATTTAACCATTTAAATGTTTTATTTACCTTTGGTCTAGTCTGGCGAATAATCAACATGAACACACACGTATATTATACGAGGCTGCGTTTAGAGATAACGTTCAGGGATCATTAAACATAAATGGAAGATGCTAGAGATCATTTATTTTCAAATTTAATTGATATTACAAGTTACATTACAAAAAAATGACTTTGTGGCATCATTGTTATTATACAATTGGAAAATTTTAAAAAATAGTAAACCGTGGAAAGAAATAACAAAGTTAAAATATGTTAATTAGATGAAAGCATAAGATATTCAAAAATATATACAGTTATGAAAGAATCTGTGTGAAGGAAATAAAGAAAATGAAAGAGCATTGAAATATGACTTTTAGGAATAAACAATTTAAAGTCGAACGTTTTGTCAGAAAAACAAGTAAATCTAATACAAAATATACATAAAGAAGAAGATGAAAAACGAACTTATCCAATTATATTTTCGTCTTTTTAATAAACAGAATTTTTTCTACTTAGGAATTATCTTGTCATCTTTAATGAATCCTCGTACATGTTATGAAAATATTGTAATCGCATTTACGATTAAGTATAGGCAAGTGTAAGGGTAATCAATCAAAATAATTCACGTTTTGATTACATCTCGAATCAATCTCGTAATATACGCTTTGAAAGTAAATTAATTATTTAGTTTTCATCGTTGAAGATGACGACGAAACAGCGGCAGTCCCACTGCTGATGAAGACGATAGCACCTGCGTGCACGCACCTCCTGAACCTCGATATAGTTATTTGTCTGTGCGCGTTCGTACTGAAGAGACGACGGTTTAAAAATTAAAATCCCGCCTGTCACGAATATATCAGCCAGGTGTTGTCGTCATCGCGTTAATCTTAATTCTTGTACGCGCGTGTGTCACATCGAACCGCCATCCAGAATCCCTTTAACGCGAGCCCTACTGACGACGACCCGAGATCTAATTAATTTCATACTCGAAAAGCCGGGATAAAAGGCGCACTAGACACCCGCTACGATTTAATATTAAAATCCAATCAAAACTGTGCCGCATCGAAGCAGAAATTTTAATTCTGCGCCGAATCGCTGAACATTCCTCAGTCCCGTTGCCAATCATTGACATGCACTTAATTCTTCGTGATTTTATATGACACGGTTCAAAATCACGTGAACGGACACGGCGTGTGGAATAAGCAGATAAAATTTATTTCACTTAACAAAAGTATTAAAACACTGTACACACATATAATTCAGTTTTATTCAAATATTTGATTAGGATGTGTTAGGATAAGCATTTGCATGGACTCACAGTCAGCTATGAATGATTGGTTTTCGGCAGTATTCGAAATGTAAAGTACGTACTCAAATATTTCAAACATTATTCAATAAACTAATATTTAAGTTGATTACTTCTTATTTGAATATATATATATATATATATATATATATATATATATATATATATATATATATATATATCAGAATTAAATATATTTATCAAATAAGTATATTTTTCTTCAAAAACATTTAATAGTGAAAAAAAAATCACCAGTGCATATACATTTCTTGTATCGTATTTGCGTAACCACTTAATAACTAATTCAGTATATATTTATTTCATACCCAGAAGGAACACGTTACAGTTCATGGTCTTCTGAAAATCTTATAATATATTACTCACATGTTTAACGTTCAGTCTTCATGCACATTTATGAAGGGCACAGACCTCGTTAGAAAAAGATCGAACAGTGAATGTTAAATATTCCGGAAATGATAAAGACATTGACAAGAGTATCTTGACCGCTACTTCCGTTAAACAGTAAATAGTGTGCGACGTGCATTATGTTATTACTTAGTACTGGCTATTCAACAGTACACTTTTTCATCGTCATTAACCAGGAAATGCAAACATAACCTTGATGTTCATATACATATACATATATATATATATATATATATATATATATATATACATATATATATATAAATATATATATATATATATATATAAGTAGAGAAAAAGAACTACTATTTAATCACTTCCAATTTTGCTCTAAAAATGTTGAAAATCATTTAATTGCACTGATAATATAGTCAATATTTGCTTTCCATAAATTATCTTATATCTTTATATAGCCTTTTATATTAAAAAAATAAGAAACAACGCCAATAAGAAAGATAAAATATGTACTACTATTATTTTCCATATATTATTTATATATATATATATATATATATATATATATATATATATATATATATATATATGTATATGTACATATATAAAAAGAAGAGAAAAAATCGACTATTTAATCTCTTCCAATTCTGCTCTAAAAAATGTTGAAAACTATTTAATTGCTCTGATAATATAGTCAATATTTGATTTCCATAAATTATCCTTATATCTTTATATAACTTTTTATATTAAAAAAATTATGAAATAGATACTTCAATAAAAAAGACAAAATATGAACTACCAATATTATATATATATATATATATATATATATATATATATATATATATATATATATATATATATATATATGTATATATATTTGAACAAATATTGATAAAATTTATATTAAATTTTTCTTCCTATCTCGAAAATGAAAATATTCTTTGTTATTTTCAAAACTGTACTGTGAACAACAATAATTATTGTATTGTTTTAATATAACAAAAACGCACAATACCTTTTACAATTAATACACGTTATTGTTAACATTTCAATTAGACATTTTTAATTATAATTTTTCATGTTTCGTTTGTGTTAAACTGTTAAGCAAGAATGTTGCAAATCTCGTTGCAGTGTAACTTTATAAAAACATTTATTTTTATTTACATTGAGCAATTTCGATTCGTTATACTAAGTACCAAAATAAAATCAAAAAAGTAAATATATTTCATAAACGAAATAGATTTCAATTAAGTTCTGTTAATGTGAACCTGATTTGTATAATAATCTCTTGTACTTGACTATATAGAAACGAAAATCCATACTCTATATATTAAACTAATGCATATGCAAACTTTCCAGTCGAACTATATTTCTAAATCAAAATAGTTGCACGAGCACTTGACATATTTTCAATTACTATAATTAAACTCGTACGATATATATATTCACCTCCCCATATTTGTGTGCATGTGTATATGTTTTTCCCTCTTCTCTCTTTCTTACTTACTACCACCGACCATACCAACTGTAAACTATTGTTCCGTGAAATAACTTTAAATTGTCCTGATTAATGTGAACTGCACGCGTTCGTTCATAAACTAACAGAAACTTGCAGCCATAAACGTTTTATACGAAAGTATACTTGATGTTCTTGTACCTCTTATACAGACTCAGTTGACTTTACAGCCGAGTTTCTTGTTAGATACAGCATAATTCGGCCGTGTCGAATGTAAATTTCATTTGTCGTGTATTAGTTGTAACGAAATATGGTGTTGGAGTAAGCTCTACGAATTTAACATTTTGAAATACCATGTGTAAACATAATTACGTGCACGCATTTGAAATAACAATATTTTCTATATAGCACAAAATAACAATTCGTGTTTGATTATATATTAAAAATTCCAGAATTCCAAAATACATATTAAAAATTTTACAGATATAATCAATAAACTGACTTACTTGTGTGTTGCTCAATTTACTGTTAATTTGATTGAATCTTATAAAATCTTAACAAAAAACGAACCTTAACGCGTTTAATCTTTTACTGGCAGAACGTTCAGCTTTTTAATATTAATTTATGAAATTACATTTAAGAATTTTAAAAGATTACGTTAAATTCTACAAACTTTATTATATTTATTTTTATGATATTTTTGTGATATTTTTTAACAGATTTTTATTCATGTATACTATTAAAATACTTCTCATTCATGCCATTAAATCCTTCCAAAACTTGTTTCTTAAAAAATACAATAATAATACAAGAACACTCTTTATAGTTATAAATATGAGTTTCTTTAATCGATAGAGCTGGCTTTCTCTCTTTATAATTCTAAAAGTTAAAATAGAGTGTACATTTAAAACTAGTTCATTATAAACATATATATATATATAATTGAATCATTTCCGCGCCATAACTTAGACTCAAAAAGACCACAGTTTCGTATCCGTCTATACGAAAACTTTAGCAGTTTATCGAGCATTACAATTTGCATCAAAGATATGAGAAGTACGAGATCTGACGCAAACTAGACAGCCTTGCAGTATTATTGTTTTCGAGCAACCCTTTCACGCACGTCTACTCACCCACGTGTAAAACAAACGTGTAAGACATTATACAGTGCCTACGTACACACACACAGATAACAACACACCCTATTATAATATATATATATATATATATATATATATATATATATATATATATATATATATATATATATATATATATATATATATATACATATATATATGTGTGTGTGTTGATGTATGTGTGTAAAATACACACACGATTATATACGGAGACAAAGATGTCGAATGCGAATGGCCGGCTTAGTGAATTCCGTTAGTTTCGTACTTATATACAGAGTGTAGTATGTGTGTATGTAGCAACAAGGTCTAACATACCTCTCCTTCAGCACATTACAATGACGAAGCAGCTAGAAGCAAAAAATATTCAAACGGAATTCGTAGTCTTTTACAATAATATATATATATATATATATATATATATATATATATATATTCAATGCCGTGACAAATAATAGAAAGTAAAATTTCACAAGTAATATTATTTCTTAGTAAAATGAGTATTAAGGTAATATTTAGGTATTCAAATATTTTATTTATAATTGAATTAAAATAAAAACGAGTTGACTCATTTGTGAATATTGAAAATATTCGTAATTCAGTAACATATAACGTTAATATATAGTAAAACTTTTAGAAATAAATAATATTTAAATACAATTAAAACATAGATAAATTAAGAGATATAAGAATTTACACATTTTGTGAAGAACTCAATTGTAAATTTATTATTTATAGAAAATAATTTTAAAAATATAAATAAGTACTAAAACAAAATTAACTAAACAATAACTATTTTTTAAACCCCGATAAAAACAGATAGATTTTTTTCAGAATTAAGCTAGTAGATTTATATACTAATACATGATTTCCTATTACAGAAAGAAAACATGAGAATACCATTGAATTTCTCTAAATGAAATTTAAAAAAACAAATCCATGTTGATTTTAAATTATAAATGATTTAAGATTCTAGGTCGAATCTGATTCGATTACGAGTCTCCGCGCACACGGACGTTACAAAAGACTACGAATTCAACGACCAGGTGTGTCATGGTGAATAACACGAAACGATTTACCAACTCGCTCTTTCGTTTCATTCGCCAGTAAGTTTCTCAGCCTACGGAGTCGGTAACAAAATAGAAACACAATGCAGACATTCTGGTTATACATTCCGTGAATAAATGTAATCATATTAGAAATACTTTCAGAAATGTTCAAAAGGCACAAAGAGCAACGTCTGTGATGTTAATGAAACACTATGTTCTTCGTGTCTCTCTGCTGTATCTACAACGCAACACCGTGTGTCCGGCAGTGAGTATCTACAAAGAAACCCTGAATGTAATGCCAAAACGAAATTTCATTTCGCATAACGTAATGCCATTATTTTATTTATCATTATCATACGGTGCCGGTTGATGTAACGGACCAACGTCTCGAATTACATTCAAAGTAGTATTTCTTGTCAAAGAATTTCGCGCATTAATTACTGTAGATTATAAAACGTGATAATTTGTGATGAACTTTCATACACATTTACATTTCACATAAAAAAGATGCATAATAATTATTTATATATATATATATATGAAAATATGTAAATTTATAAACACACGTATATACAATTCTAAAGCAAATATATACATAATAACTAATGAGTATTTAATGTTCTATATAAATAATTAATATTCGAATTAAAAATTTAAAAAAAAAACTTGTACTTTCTCTCATTGACTTTCGTTAGAAAACAGTTTCGACTGGAAATTATAATTTTATTCGAAATTGTTTTTAGAACTCAAGGGAAATACATAATTAATACTTGTAGGAAATTGACAGTCTTTATATAAAAATGAAAATTATTATTATACAAGTTTGTCGTAATAAAAATTAATATAAAGTTTTTTTTGAAAATAAGTAGTGATGAAACGATTCATAATACAGAAGAACACTTGATTAGTTATTAAAAAAATATGATATCATACTTTTTTAATTACATCTTTCAAGTAAATAGAAATAAAAATTAATGCAATTCCAATGCAAATATTGGTTACGTTTATTTAAATATACGATTCCAAATAGTTTATTTCTTTAATAAAGAAAAACAAAGGTACTATTTGTACAACTGTTAAGGTGTCTATCATTTCTAATTTTCAAAATAAACATAAGCAAACAGTAAAAAAAAATAATATAAACTCGAACCAAACTTAATTTTCATATGATTTAATAATAAAATAAATTATTTATTTTGCAACGGAAACATATAGATACGAAGGCCATGTTTGTTTGTGAATTATAAATTATTTAATTTAATTACAGAATAAATCTAATATCCATGAGTACACATCAACAATTTCAGAAATGTGATATGAACATTATAAATAAGTTTGCTTTTTTACTCCACTGAACAGGAAAAAACAATTAATTTTATCAACATGGCTCCTAAATGACTAATGGATTTTAAGCTATAGAGATCATTCGTATTGATGCACTCAGGTAAATTGCAATACCATTATCTTATTAAATGGAAAAAAATTGAAGTGTGTAATAAACGACCGTGCAGAGATGGGCATGAGAGAGTAAGTCGAGATGGGAAGTTGTACTATATTCTGAGAAATTAACAGATGTATTTTCTATACAACTCTAATAATAGAGTTTCAAACTAACAAAGAAACTCAAACTAATTAAAATACCATATATACATAATACATATATATATATATATATATATATATATATATATATATATATATATATATATATATAACACACACAGCGAATGAATCTTCGGGTTTCTTTTGTTTTCTATAAACTATAACGTTTTAAGTTTGTGATACTTATATTTATAATACTATTATAGATATAATTTTTAAAAATTCATTAGCATAAATTCAATTTCTGTTATTTCCATATTTGAATAAAAATAACATACATTAATGATTCGCAAAAAGTAGTTCTTTTCTTATATAAAAATATATCTATATAAAATTCAATTGCCACTAAATCTCTTTACAAGAAATGTTTCAACAAATGAAAATTATTTTTATAAGAGATGATAATTATTATACATGAAATACCTTAACGATTTGCATAGCGAGAAAAATATTTCTCTTGAGATTTTCTACTTGAATTTTTTTTAAAAAACTAGTATAGCGAATACAAAATACATATATTACAAATAGTAAATTTATATTTCAATTAAGATTATTCTCTACCGTTCAAGAATACAAATATACCAACTTCAAAATTAATTTCGTTCTATACTTAATACCATATTACATTGTTCATAATTTTTTCATATATTATTTATGAGCGCCAATTTAAAATATTATCTTTATTAAAATAGCTTTTACAGCTGCTCTACTATTACTTTTTTGATTTAATTTGCAATGAATTGACTGGACCATACAAATTGTGGGTATTTTTTTTAATAAACACATATTTTAACATTTCAAAACTATATTATTTAATAATAAAGTTTATGTCTGTTAATATTATGTTTAGCAAAAAAATATACAAAAAAGTTTAGATTTGAACAAAATATTTACAGCTTTAACCGAAGTAAATTTGTGCTTATTTAATTATAAAAACGTTTTCTTGGAATGAAAACTTATAGTTCGTTAATTGGGTTTTCGGTGAATCAGTTTTAAATAACTGACACGGTAAATAAAAACCGGTGAAATATGCATAAAACTAATTAAACTAATTAATTGGATATCACTATCTTTCTTAAAACTAATCCGTTTTAAACAGAAAACTTCTTCATATTATTTTCTAACACATTAAACACTAATGTATATATACATATATATATATATATATATATATATATATATATATATATATATATATATATATATATATAAAGATGCAAACTGCCTAATAAACCATTTTTCAGTAATTATATCAGTGAACTAATTTGATTAAAACATATACACCTGAATAATTATACATGTGTAAACTTACGGTAAATTGTTAATCCAAGTGGAACTTCAGATGAAATTAATCCAATAAGTGAACATAGAACGAACACTATCACAGCAATACAACACAAGCACAAATTAAACACACATCAAAAACAATAGGCTGAAAAAGACAACAAAAATAGCACTGCAAGAATGTGTACGGATGGATATTATTGTCATAGAGTTCATTACACGGACTGTAGTGTTGATGGCAGCCACTTCCCACCGTATGGCCACAAGAATGGTACCACTAAGACGTGTTAAAAAAAATTATATCAGCACACAATTAAAACTTTGGCCGAAGTCTTTCTCACAGCCCGAACACGTAATGGTTGGATGAATTATCGTCAGTGTATTGAATTATTTATGATAATTGTGTTGTGTAATTCAAATGAGTGCCGTTTAATTCGCGTGGTAAATTTTCACGGACGTTTTGACAATATGTTGTTTAGCTGAAAGACGATTGACCTCAAAACAGATTGCATCTCATTTAATATACCAATTTAAATTATTCATTAGCATACAGTTACGAACATTATTTAAAATAGTTTTTTTTAAAAAAATATTTATTTAACTATTTGAAGAAATGAATCTAAACTAATAACAATGCAAAAACAACTTACATTTTCAATTTATTGAAACGCCATTCAAAGAAAACGGTTTTTAAAACATCTAAATATTTTAAATCTGAATATTTATATAAAAAATAACAAAATAGTGTCTCTACTGATATGTTTTTCTTCTTAACCGGAGAAAAACATAAATATATCAAGCATGTTTAAGGACGTGAATAATTTATAAAATAGTCTTTTTTAATTAAAAAAAAATCATATATTTTTCATACTCATTTTTATCATTAATTTTCGAAATGCCTATCCTATTATATTTGAGATAATATACGATTGCGTAATTGATAGAAATAAAATTTCACTTGCAAGTATACATTTTTGTCATATTTATTCAACTTTTTAATCTTATTATGAATACATAATTATGTATAGATATATTCGAAAGTTTTATTACATTTGGTTGAAAGGAAATAACCATATCATAAAATTTACAATAAAAAAACTGTTTGATTTATAAGCATACATTATCATTAAGAAATTATAATTCATTAGGCATCTTTCGAAATAAATAATTATAAAAATGATTGAATAAATGAGAGATTTAAATGTAGAGACATGTTTCTTAATATGACAAACAAACAATTTTTCCCTTTAGTACACAACTTTTCGAATTTGTCTTGGAATTAATCATAAAAATAACTAGAAACGTATTATTTTCGATTTAGAAACATAGTAAATCAAAAACTTGAAAAATATCTAAACCAGACAAATCAGTAAAAGATTTTTTTATACAGTATTCAAATATATATATATATATATATAATCTTTATAGACAAATTATATTTTACACTATTTTATCAAGAACACTTTAGTAATAGACTAAAGTGTTTCTGGCACTAGTAGCAGACTATAATAAAAACAATCTTAACGAGCACGACGAGAAAAATAATACCAAATAATAAACTGCAACATTTTGTCCTTTATATCAATAACATGAAACCTTTAGCTGTTTATAAAAATTGTCTTTATGAGTATTAAATAATAATAAAAATAATAATCTACTTAATTATAATTGTGTATATATACATCTATGCAAAATTCCTTTTGAATTCACTACCCTTTCCGGATAAATTACAATTTTCACTCAGCAATAGACTTCGCTGTGTTCTCAAAAGATAATTTATAAGTTTATTCAAATACATATAAATATATATATATATATATATATATATATATATATATATATATATATATATATTTATATATATATATATATATATATATATATATATATTAAAGGTATGCACAAAGAAATAAAGAATACAAGTTCATTATCAGATGTTATTCCTTTTTAAAAACACCATGAAATATTTTTACTATGACTTAATCAAAAATACGATAACTTCTTTATCAGGTAACTTATTTTTCATTGTTTTTACACGTTTCATTATATTTTTCTATTGGAATTATTTGTTATGGTATAAATTATATTTTGAAAACACATATTGCTTAATAAAAACACAAGCTGTAATTGGGAATAAATAGGACACAACTACTCAGAAGCATTGATTGATAAATAATTAATATCGATTATTCGAGTGAAAAATGTATTTTTTAAATATTTCATTAAACGTCAAATAAATTGAAATGCAATAGGTCAAGTACATTGTGGATAACTGATGCACTCAATACATAATTTGTATGAATATATATATATATATATATATATATATATATATATATATATATATATATATATGGAAAATGGAAATAAAAGGTTGTTTTTATAATTTTTTCAACAATATAATAATGAATTATAAAGACTATTTTATATCTAGTAATGAATTAAATACTTTATTGCATTAGTTACAAATTAACAGTAGCTATTATTCAATTTAGTTCCTAAAAAGTCTAAATCTATGATTATAAGATCAGATAAAGTGAGTATCTGTACATTCGGTACAAGGTTTCGAGGAAGAATTTTTTTGTAATACATTCCATTACGTTTGAATCAATACTAACGGTTAATGCACAATAATTATCATTGAACACAACAGACGCGTGTTCTACAATACGCGAATATTAATTTTACATACAAGAACGCTGCGAGAAAGAATTCCTCATGCAATATTTTCATAAATTCAATTAGAACCATTTACTTGGATACACGTAAGCACTGCACAATTAACACAGCACTTGCATTACTACACAAACTGACCACAAAGAACGTACTAAAGGAAAAAACATTCTTCGGCATGCCGGTACTTATGAAACGGCTCAGCGTGTATCTCTGAATACCTGTGTTTTTTATAATAAAAAGAAATAAAGAATCAGTGGAATTGGTTAGTCGGAGTGAAAGAAGATAAGTTGTCAGTTGTGGTCTTGTTAAGTCGATGATAACAACCTACTCAGATAGTTCTCTTGAACTTTTGACAGAGTCCGTGTATGAGAAAGAAACAGTCTAATCGGATTGATGGTTTGTTGAAACGGAATAGACTTAACTACTCCTTCCTTCGTAGCGTTGTGTTGTTGAAATAAAAATGAAATAACTGGTGTACGTTTCGACTGTCTTCGTGTAAGGTGGTAGACGACGGCTGTGTTTGCCGAAGAATACCGAACGTGTTTAGCAAAAATCACTTTCTCGACGTACTTGTGTGGGACATGTACAAAGATAATTTTATAACATGATTCGATCGCTGCGAAATGACTACGTTACGTTATACACACACATCTATATACATATGAGTGTATATATACATATATGACTAACGTCACCTTCTACAGAGAAACAGAACAATGATCCTAATGCACATATGATGTGTTATTTCACAAAATCTACTAGAGTAAATGAACTGAAACGTTAATTAAAACATTGTGTTTAAAAATGGTAATACTACAACTCGTCTGACAAATTATCGGGTCAATTTAAAACCTTCTACGCATTTCTACGATTAAATTGTAATCTATTAAAATTTTTAAACAATACCATTTGAAACAGATCCACTAATAAATATTGCGGTTCATATTAAAAATTATAAATTACTAGAATTTGTTTTTACGAATTAGTACAATGTTCTAGTGTTGAAAAATCAATAATTCTTCAATTCTTAATCTGACTTAAAAAACAACGTTCTAATGACTTCTGTTCAGAACCATAGAATCGCTTACAAATCCAATGATACCATTTCAATTTATTTTAAAATGGCCCAGTCATAAAATGAAGCTATTTCTTTAACTGTAGATAAGGACTCTATGGACTCTTTTCATTGAACATACTTCTGAAGAAACGTTCTCTTGAAAAAAATATAAATACTTTATGTTACGACTGGCGTTAAACGGACACGATGACCAGACGATAAAACAAGTGTTAAAAGGACGGACGCGCGCACGCACCCACGAGGAACATAGAAAATACATGGAAGAAGAAGAAGAAGGCGTAGAAGATGTGGCGTGCCAATGATGATGATAGTTTTGCGTTTCAACCGTAAGTGATATTTAAAGCCTTTGTGCGGTGGGGGCGGACCGACGTCGGCCGCCACGTCGTAAAACCCTGCCGACCTTCTGTTTCTAATGGGCACAGCGTGCGCCTAATGACCCGTGACCCCGCGTGGACCCAGCGATTGCGTCGTAGTCGTAGACAGACATTTCGTAAATGGTACACGTACCCGACACAAATGGCCCGTGTCATCCATACTTGGTGCGCAATTTTATATTTTATCGAAATTTGTTCCCACGAATTACTTTATAATCAAATTATATTACACATCATATATACACACATATAGAAAGTTATTCACTTATATATATATATATATATATATATATATATATATATATATATATATATATATATATATATACAGACATTGTTATATAAAATATATTAAAAAATAAATAATAACTGATTTAATAAAGAATATATTTCCCAGGCAGACATCTGTTCTATTTTAGATTTCAAAGTAAATAGTATTTATTTAAAAACAAAACTTTCAAATTGAGAAATGTATAGGCTCCAATCAATACTGACTTTTCTATCAATGAAAATTTATTATTGTGAAATCGGTGTTTGAAATATTTGTGAAGATCTAATACTTTATTTTATCTGGAATAACCAAACAAAAATCTTTTTCTAACATATGAAAATACACTTAAACTTTTTTAAAAGCAATTAAGTATATTTAAAAATCGAACAATTAAATCCATAAACTAGTTCAATGAAAATGTATAAAATGTATGCAAAAATTTCTACACTCAGAGAAAATCCGTGATAATTTCAACTGACAGATTTTCCAGATTAACATTATTTTCTGTGTTCACTATTAAAGCATCCTAACCCATTTTGTATTTCCTGTGATGTTGAGTTCTGGTTTCACAAAAAGTGAATCGAACCATCCTACTTTATTGACATTTTACCGATTTGTTTCCGACACTCCAAAGAGAAAAAGAATCACAAAAATTACAAATTAACCCACATAAAGAATCCACGAAACATGCATTCAATGAACCTGGCTATTAGGTCGAAATTTACTGGTTTAATTTATGGTATCCACTAGCGGCGCGCATTCGACCGAAAGCGTCTCTCCTTTTTTTCATTATCCCACCGTGCCAATGTAATCTCGTCATCATGAATATTCACGAATCACGATCGAAAAATCTATCATGGAGAGCGTACAGTGTGGAGAGAAGTTCGGTCAGTGCGCGTCTCGCACATACGTGTGTTTATACAGTTTGCGAAAAGAAAGACAGGCGTATCGACGTGTAATTTCACGTTCTAAGTACTCGCGGATTTAAGTTCAGGAGTATTTCGTCGGACGGACGGTCGGCACCGTTCCCGCGGGACGCATTCCTTCAAGAATTTCCTGACATACAAAACGTTTTCGAATACTGCGCTGGATTAATTCAGTTTGTACATATCTGAAGTTTCACGGAACGCTGTGATGTATTATTAATCCAGTCTATTAAGCGCGAGCAGAAACAATAGCCTCGTCAAAAACTTAAACGTGAGCAGTAACAAAAATTTCAGAGAACAGGAGAAATGTTACAAGTCTGTCGAGTTTACTGGATAATTAAACAGAATTGTTTGTTGACTGAACTGAACACTTTCTTGTAAAAATACAAGAAAGTGTTTTATATTAACTTATTTGTATTTTCATACGCTCATGACATGAATAATACTATAATAATTATAATACTATAAAGTTATATTATTTAAATATATATATATATATATATATATATATATATATATATATATATATATATATATATATGTACATATATATGGATGTTCGATTCACTAATTCTAACAAAATCTCTACAATTTCTTTACGCATGACATGTTAAATTTAATTAATATTATATACATTAGAACCTCGATTATCCGTGCTAATGATGGGGGTAGCACAGCCAGAAAATTGAAAAACACGGATAGCCGAATAAACTAATAAAACACAATAAAACGACAACTAAAAGATATTTTTACATGCATATTTCAAGTTTATTTTTCTTCGTGCCAAATAAAAATATGTACACAAGTAGAAACATTTCAGTTACATGTGTGTATTTATGTTAAGTATTTCTTTGTTATTTTGTGAAAAATCAGTCATAAGTGACTGACGGTTATTCTTATACAATTTTTGTTCAAGTGAGATCCGAATTTTTCTAACGCTAAGTATTTCACTATAATTAGTGTTTTTTTTTGTTGTCCGAGATACTCTAATAATATTTTTGAACAAAGAAGGGCATCTGCAAAAGATACTTTTGTTGATGTTGAAACTTCGGTAACAGATTCCTCATTGATGTGGTGATATTTCCTAGAGTTTCTGATAATATATCTGAGTTATCTTTGATTTCGTATCCTGGGTCTTATTCATCTATTTTCAGTCATTCTTCAATCTCCATTCACCTCTTCAAAATCGCTAATGTTTTACACACTTTCTATTAGTGTCTCTGAAGTAATTTGATCAGAGTCTTTATTCCAGATTCATTCACGCACATCTAACTGAATAAATAACATTTTTATACACGAACAAGCAACACACGGTTAATCGAGTGAACGGTTGATCGGGTCACGGATAATCGAGATTCTACTATACATATTTTTGTTTACATATTTGGTTGTAGATTTTCATGCTTCTATCTACTGTATTAATTCAAATGTTACTTTCTGTACGATGCAACAAGCTGAAACGGATTTCAACACATTCAGACAAGCTCCGAGCCACAGATGGCAATTTTCTATCCGTTATGAGTTTTAACTGTTATCTGTTATGTGCTTACTGTAATGAACAATAAGCTCAAGCACTACAAGGTCTAGCTGGCACGTAAAACTTTCTTTATAGAACTGTTTTACGATTAAAATTTGACCCACTGCAGTTTATGAAAATATCATTCAAACACGGAGAACTTGTGCGTTTGTGTCAATTATCCGATTAGTTTCAGTTTTATGTTTTATTTAAATGTCTATTACGTTTAGTTACAATGTTCAGAAAAAAATTATTAAAAAATATTTTACATTACAAAATGTTTTACAGTTTAATTGTTCAAAATAATTATAAATGTCTAACTCATTGAAGATGTGTATGTGAATATATATATATATATATATATATATATATATATATATATATATATATATATATATATACATACATACATGTAATATTTCATATAATATGTATCAATTAATTAAGGCAAATCAATAACCTAACGATTTAACGAGCGATAATTTATCTTTTATATGAAACGGTCGTTTGAAATACACAATTTGTAATAATAAACGTATAATTTGTAACCGATATCGTGCTTTGTAGTCGCGTTTACGATTACCATCTGAATCTGTACGACGAGTATCGATTATATGATTAAAACAAAATTTAAATACAGAAATGTCGACGATTTAATTAAAACATATTTCGTATACATTTTTATATTTACGTGCACGAGCGTGTGTGACGTCGAAGCGGCCCTCCGTTCTATTGTGTATTATTTTTCACAGTAAAGCACAATAATGGAATGTGCGATGTATGCTCTTATACATTCGTTATACATACATATATATATATATATATATACATATATATATATATGTATATATATATATATATATATATATATATGTATACATAAGCCTGAGTTGGTGTGAGGAGAAAAATGGTGTGCACTGATATCAGTGCGATGCCAGGACTGCGTGCGTGTGTGTGTTTGAATGTTTGTTAACGGGTTTTTTCAAAACTAATTAGGAAGTGTTTGGGTTTTGATTTGTTCAACACGTTTTTCTGTAGACAAACAAATTTTGAAAGGTCATTTGTAAAATACATGTATTTATCAAAATGTCATTAAATCAATTTTTGTTGTAATTACATTTTTTTAAATGTTGTTGAGTCATATTTCGTTATGTTTTCAAACTTGTTTTACGAATATGTTTTATATACGCAGTACGATCAATAAAACAGATACAAGTTAATTATTAAATTGAAACTACAGCTAATGAAAATAATTTAAAAATAATGGATTCGTATTTTAATGACAGGATGTATTAATGGTCTATCTTATATAATAATAAATCATTTATATACAAATATATTATTATGGAATACATTCCAAGAATAGTAATTATAAAATTTTATAAAACATATACAAAAAGTATATGTAATCGGATCGTATCCTTATGAATGGATAAATTCTAAAATAGACTTTAAAACTCTCAATACCACGAAAAAATCATAACGTATAGAATTTATAATAGGATTACCGTTTTTTATCCTGCTATTAGGATAATATAGACGGTCTGTTAAATTCAAATAATTATAAAATATATCTTCTGTTAGAAAATTAACTATTTTCAATTTCTGAAAATTTATTATTTTTCAAACAAAGTTGAAAGTATTTCTTTGCAATATTTATTGTTTTATTAATTTTGGTATGAAATAATACAAATCATTCACAGTACCTTGATTTTATTATAATAAAGAATTATACTTTTTATTTTTTTATTAAAATATGTATTTATTGAGAAGCGAATTGCGGTATTATATTACTGTAATAAAAAAATCGTATGCCAATGAACTCGACATCGAAAATATATTTAAACGAAAGAAATAATTTCGCAAGTTAACAAATAAACGTACACCCAACGTGTTACACCGTGAAAACAGTTCGAAATGTGGGAGTTTTAAGTTATTTATATATGTATATTGAATCGTTTACTAAACGTGTTCGAACCACACAGTATCGCCTAAAGTATTGCAAATTGTGCATTCGATACAATTAGCAAAATCGTGCGGTTATGTTATATTATACACCCCATTTTATGCGCATCATTAAATTATGGCTAATTTATTACTACTATGCGGTTTCAGCGCACGAGGATTTTTTTATGTTAGCATATTTTCAAATTTTTCCATTCGTACATTTAACAGATTTTTTAATATGGATTATTATTTCCAATACAAAACGATATTTCATTAAATCTGACATTTTATTGCTGTTACGAGGTTCGTGCGATAAAATTGAATTTTTCGTCAGTGAGTTTATTTTTATTGCATTTTAATGAAAAGTATCTTAATACAGAAACCATTAAATTTTATTACAATTCAATATTCGAAATTCGAATTAAAAAATATTTGTAATAAAATATCATCCGTGTATTTAATTCTTTCAGTTTTCAATACGAAATATAAATTGAATCACGTACTAACTAAATAATTATTTTTAATTGACAAAGAATAAAATACATCGATGATATTTCATTACATAGATTTTTCGATTTAAATTTTTATCACATATTAATAAAACATTCTTGTTTTTATTTTTTATAGTCGTTAGTTTTTTCATTAATATATTGATTAAAAGTACCAATAAGGTGTTATTTATCTAGAAATAGATATTGTTTTCTAATATATTATTCTGTTTTTTAATAAATTCATTCATCATTTAAAATTGCTTCAATTGTCCTAACAGTAACAAATTTCAAGATCACACCTAACCGATTTTAACTTTAATATATTGCATCGATTTTGTACTTTCTCTTCATATCTAATTACAAACGTAATTTCAAAGTCAATTAAATGTTTTTAACCTTCACTTACGCTTATTTTTAAAACATGACCTGTGAATATATCGTGTTGTCTCAACAACGTGTTAATTGGATATAAATATGCCTGATGTTTGCCGAAACTAATTGCTATTCGTTGAAACTGTAATGAACTGAATGTCAATTACAGATTATTGTTTAAGCGCCTATAACGGACACCGGACAAAATATTGGATTAACGTCACTGCATGCAGATTTGTTGGTTTTAACTAAATTGGAAAACCGAATTTGCATATAACATTTATTTCAAACAATTGTATATAATTCATTATTGATTTAAAATAACGTACACGTAAGTACGTAATCGTCCATATATCAATTATATATGAGAATTTATATTGATTACGTATGTGTAATGATCAGATTTAATGTTTATATTCTACCGTTTCGAATAGATTATTGATAAATCAGATATCCACTCACAAATAATTACGTTACTGTCAAATGGATATTGTTTCATCATGAGCTTTGTATAACAGATATGTCGAATCGTTTAAGCTTTTCAAACAATAACACAATTCAGAAACGGATCCAAAATTCAAACGAATGGTTACTAGCCACAAACACTGACATTCTAATGTACATATTTATAAATAATATGAACACTTGTTTCAACTATTCTTAGTCATTCGACCTTTGAGGTTTCATTTATAGAAAATAATTATTGTCATGACTCATCTGTTTTTATTATTTTCACACACACACACGTGTATATATATATATATATTACACATATAAAAAAAAATAAAAAATAAGTCATTGCATAAATACCATTTAAACTGCTTTTTAAACAAATATATTTAACAGTCCGTTTTCAATCCATCATTTAATCGAATTAAATAGATAATATGATTTAGATGTAAAAGCTTTTGTCTGCTTTTAATCTCATATTAATTCATACACACACATGCATATATATATATATATATATATATATATATATATATATATATAATTATATATATATATATATATTATATATAAATTTTATTTATAAATTAACTACTAAAAAATATCGATTTCATAATTCACAAAAATCTTAGAAAACTTCAATTAATATAAATAATTATTTGATATAATCATTTATTTTTAATAATAAAAATATAACGTTATTTTAAGTGTACATGATTAATTGTTACTCTATTCGGAACAATTATTACAAATCAGGAATAAAATTCTACTTTATTTTATTAATAATTTCCGATTAATAATTTTATTAAATGATTAATCAGAATACTATCAGGATGATAATCAAACTTAGCTGATGTGCAAAGAAAACCGCAAAAAGTCTTACGAGTAAATAGCTACAAGATGAAACAGTGTTGTTCAAAAGAACATTCCAGAAATTCTGTCGCGAAATATTCGTTAATGTAGTTATAGTTCTTATTAAGTGTAACGGTATACACATAAATATCTACTAGTGGAATTTTCATAAACAGAAGCATCAACTTTGAAAAAGGAATGTTTTGATTAGGTGATAAACGGAAGTCTGACAATGGGTTATAAATTTATAGAATAAGCGAAATACAAATAGCGATGAATACAAATGAGGCTATGATATTAATCGAAAATAGACGAATTTATATTAATTATAGAATTTATTAAACGTTAATTAAAATAGCATAAGAGATACAAGGTATGGTAAACATTTTGCAAGACTAAACGATTTGTTTTGAAATATTCTTCTATAACCAAACAGGTAAATAGTATTTGTGGTACACCTGTTTATGTAAGATTTATTTAAGAGGCTTTCTAGTGTTTTTGATCACTAAAGATATGAAAACACAATGAAAATCTCTAGCGAGGTAACAGATCAACTAGTATTTCTATAAGGATGTTCTAACAGATTTGAAAGAAAATTTTCATCGTAATAGATCAGAATTATAAACTCTAAAAGTGAACTCATCATCATGGAAATGTTCTTTCTTATTAAACTCTATTAAAAAAGCATTTTTTAACTCAAAATCAACCCAAAAAAGATGTCAAGCTATGTAAATTGCACGGATTTCGCTGATTGACATTTGTTTATAAAATTAAATAGTTTTATAAAAAAAAATGTGATTATGTATAACACATAAGAAAGCCTAAAACAGTACACCTAAAAGCATTCCTAAGAGCTTTTCCAAAAATGTTTTGAAATGAATAGTGAAAGAGTTTGTTAGAGCCAAACGTAATTTTTTTTTCGAATCTTCTAAGTTTCCAGAATGAACGTTTTTTTTAAAGTATGGTCTAGTTTTTTCACCTCAGACCTTGTAATTATACAATTTTTCTGAACCAATATATAAAACCTGCCAAACGTACAATAATTAAAATGTAATTAATTTTTTCCATCGCATATATTTTTTGCCGTCATTCACGTCAGGGGTATTAACTATTTTTCTACATTCTTCTAAAAAAATATTCGAAAAACACGGGCTGTGTCAAGCGTATCACAATAATCCATATCACGTACCTCGTACACGTTTTAAATCCATTAAAAAACGGAAGAAAATCAAAAAAAAATTGCTATCGCAATATATTGTGATTTCAAAATCTATTATATATATATATATATATATATATATATATATATATATATATATATATATATATATATATATATATATATAGTGAATATATGTGTGTATATAAAGCAATATTTGTTCATAAGACCTCTCGTGTAAAACACAAAGCATACATTTTATCGACAAGACCATATCATTCGAGCGAGTGGTGCTTCATCCATCATTCACCAATCCATCAATTCGTATATTCATCAATCATGTGTAAGTAGACATGTAAAGATGACAATACGTAACCGAAAGACACCTCCGCCATATATGCATTGCAATACGTTACTGAAAACTGATGGAATAACGAGAATATCGATTTTTTTTGTTGTATAATGATAAACAGGAACAGGATAATGATTTTACGTTGGGTGTGGTCAATAGATACGTGCCATTGTTTACTTTTAATTTTCTTGTCAATTAAATGGGAGGAATAGTTGTGTTGGCTGTTACCTTCTACTAGTTAATTTCTGTAACGAGATGTTTTCTTAATTAAAAATGACGTCTTAAATCGATTTAGTATGAAAGTTTTTAGAATTATTTACATAAAATATGCTACTTTATATATATATATATATATATATATACATATATATATATATATATATATATATATATATATATATTATACTGCATTTTAGTATTTGAGAACGATCAGAGAAATAAAACATTTATTACATTTGAACTCAAAATATAATGTACGTCTTTTTATTATTATTCGATAGGACATAAACTTTGTTAATATATCTATATATATATATATATATATATATATTTGTCTATGCTGAAATAAATAATCTCTAAAATATCTTAGATATTTTTTTCGAGAAATTTAATAAGTATTTTAAATAATATTTCTGAAAATCCTATTTTCACTTATATGTGAAATATCATATACATACATATATATATATATATATATATATATATATATATAAACTAACTTAAACATGTCCAATATTTAAAATTGTATACAAAAAATATGATGGAATTACGTCATGAACTCACCTTCAAAAGAATCTTTGTATTTGAATAGAACACACCATTCTGCAGTTAATTAACTGGAAATATCCACGGTTTCAGGACTCTGTAAATAAAGAATATAAATAATACATAAGTTTTTGAATTCGCACTCGTTTCTTTCATTCGTTTCCTTTAATTTAATATTAAAAAAGGATTTCTTTGATAAAAACAGTGATATTAATATATATTTGTGAAATATTATTCATAATGTTACAAATTGAAAAAAATATATTGTAAAGATCAATAATAAAATAATAGATAATACTGTATATATATATATATATATATATATGACTGTTTTCTTGTAATTTATTTCTATAGATATCTTTTGCACAAAAGGTTTAATCAACGAAATGAAACATTTGTCGAAGAAACCAGTTGAGAGTTTAGATATTGCTGTAATTTATTTGTGTATTTTGTTGCTTTTCGATTCTGTAAATCTTTTTGTGTAGTAAATACCTTTCTTCTCGAATTTTTTTTCTTGTTGTGTGTTTCACTGTGTTCTTTGTATTCGAATAATTAGCTGTGTTATTTATGATACAAAAAGGTTACAAATAAAATGTTAATTACATTCGTAATTTATAGTTTTGTTTAAATATACAATTGAATCAATACTTATCAAGCATTGTTTCCCCACTGACAAACGAGATTATATTCGATTTCTTATTAAATTTAAAAGAGATTAGTCATTAGAGTCATTTCAAGTTATTCGTTTTTCATATGATAAATCTTTACTTTCCAGAACGTTCGACAAGATTTATTTCTCACAAAATACCTTATTATATTTGAAAGAACTTTGACTTTTTTCAAAATAAATACAAAATAAATAAGTCCTTTTTAGTGAAGTTCAGATAAAAGAAAAGAAAATCTTTGAGATCTCGAATAAACATAAGACATTCATATAGCAACCACATGTATATATTTCTCAAAATAACACTTTGTGATTAAATTTATCGTTCTTATGTTTCGTTTCTGCAAACCATCGCTGAAATTTTAAAACTTTAACAAAATAAAAATCTTTTCAATTCGAACGATTGAAAAATTCAAACGACACCCATAAATTAATATCAGAAATGAAATTATCGTCAATTTCGAAAATGACATAAGACAATACCGTCAGATTGAACATTTCCGAAATTATAATTAATTATAATACACAATACTACGTACTTATCCTACAGAATGACCCTTTGTTCGAAATAATATGTTTTTGAAATCTTTTTGAACGATCGTTTCTTAATTTTAAAGACGCATATTTTAAACAAATCCTCTTATAATAATTTATCAACATTTCAATAGCACATTTAAGCACATCTAGAAAATAGGAAAAATGTATATATATATATATATATATATATATATATATATATATATATATATATATATATATATGCTCCTTCAACATCAAAACAAATTACGTTCGAAAACAAACGCCTATTAACAACAACTGCATGAATAATTAATAAGGACCGAAGAGAAATTCAATACGTAATCTCCATACAATCTGTGTGCCTTTTATCACTAATTCATTGATGGGGGACGGGGGAAAGAAAGGTTGAATGAATTGAGGGTTGTTTCAGTTCATGACGACCCCACGTCGCAAAGATCTCCCCGCACCAGGATTCGGCCGAATTTGTACTGACGTCAGTGGCGTATCGAATACAACTTTGTTTATAACTGCAGAAACGATAAAGTTTAAACTCGTTCTGCGAATGTCGTTCCGTGATTTAGTAGATTAAATGAGTTTCAACCGAATACCTAATATATTTTGTATAGTTTGATAAATAATATGATGAATTCATAATTTTTTATATAAAAGTAACTGTATAAAATAAACAATAACAAACACTCATTCTTTTTTTCAAAATTTGCATGTTTGTAGACATCACACATACTTTAAATTTAGATATTTTGATTTTTTAAACACTTATCTACCAATCAATGTATATAATTATTTCCTATTCTAGTTTTTTAGAAAAATTTTTGCATAATCATAAAACTGCAGTTAAAATAATTGAAAGATTTTTCTCCATTACAAACGATAATAAAATAAGTTTAAAGTTCTAAACAAAATTTCAAATAAAACTAAAACACTAAGCTGAACACATTGTAAATTCTTTTTAGCAAACAAAAAATTATTCTCGTAAAAGATGTATGTTCATACATCTCTATTTATTAGCACAACGTTTTCAGATTAATAGACATATAATTTTATAGACACCTCAAAAAATTTGATGATTAGTTACATACAATTATTATAATCTTCTGTCAATATTTCAATTATTTCTATTTACCAAAAAGTTAAGAAATTGTCTTTAACGATTGAGTATCAGAAAAAAACCAAAATTAGAATATGATGTTAATTAATTGATAAGATTTTATTGACAGCAGGGTAAGAGTAATTATAAATTAAAAGGTTTTAGTTATTTAATGGTTTTTTAGACAATTATATTTAATGATTGATTGACTGATGCTTGTTGATGTTTTATTTCCAAAAAAGAATTATTAATTTTTACCCGTTATACTTTTTGAACATAAATCCACCCAACTAACCTTTATTTATACCCTTAAACACTTAATATGATTACAAGTTATACAATATTACTAAAATGAATAATAAACTTTTGAAATTTAGCTTTCGAAACAAATTAATTTCAAGATGCTCGAATGATCTTAACAGCAGTAATATAAATACTTAATTAAATGTTCTTATTAAATATTCTACAGTATTATATATATATATATATATATATATATATATATATATATATTCAAATATATAACAGATAAATTGCAAGTCACCTACGTCATAACCCGAATGAAATAATCATTCCAAATGTAAATGTTATCGCGCCGGTACGCCATTGAAATCGTCCTTTCCGATAGACGCGCTTTGAACAGAAGCTCGGAGCTGAGTTTGATACCATTGTTGTTATGCACGTCACAGAATTTTGCTTGCGGTGATGGTGACGTCTGAAATCGTTGGCGAACGACGACGACAACGACGGTGGCACGCCGGGGCGTGGATTGGGAAGATTGTGATGGCAATGCGAGAAGAAAAGGAAGTAAACGAAGCCAATGATGGCCGGATGATTTTTTTTATTAAAGAATTCATGGGCAATATGATCTCGTCGTGATATGAATTTCTTAATATGATATTCGTGTCTAAGCTGGACCGATTTCGCCTTATTTGATTTCGATAAAAATATTTTATAATAGCGGCGATAAGAAGAATATTTTAATAAATATTAAAAAAATATGTCCACACACACACACACACACACACACACACACACACACATATATATATATAAGAAAAGTGAATAAGTAAAAATATATATAAATAACTTTTAAAGATAAACAATATGTCAAATGAAGTAAATATATTTTTTGAAATAAACGTACAGATATTCTTATTTTGTTTCTATCTATATTATTCACCTTCCTTCGAGACGTCTGTTTAAATATTAAAAACATTTAATGTTTACTGTTCAGTGAGTTGAAAATAAATTAAAAACACGACTTAATAATACATTTTTTTTAACTAAAAGTTAGACTGTAATTTAAATATTACATGAATCAAACAGCTTACGCTTTAACGAAAGTGTTCTTTTTATTGATAAACAGTAATTGAAATAACTGTTTCATGTTCAAAAGTCTTAAATATTAAAACACGTTCGTAATAAATGTCGCTTTTCTCATTAATTTTCTTTTTGAATATCGCTTTACTGTTTATCTATATTTACAGATATTAAACAATATAAAAATATATTAAGTTTTCAAACAATACAGTCGTTTTCTTCTATGCTAGATTTTAGTACGATCAAATACTTTAAAAAATGTTTCGTACAAAAAATAGTTTCGAGTTTGTTCATATTTACTTTTACTTTTTTAAAAAATACTTGTACGCGTTATATTTCGCACACCATAAAAAAACTATAGAAAAAAACTCAAAGATAAAACGAACCATCAAACGAATAAAATAAATTATTGAGTTATACAAACAAGCAACTATATAATTTCGAACTGTGTACGAATTTTCATTCAATTTGTTGATTCGTATATTCAACGGTCTTAAATAACGAGCTATTTTTCGTAAACTTTCGTTTTACGCAGAGAAGTATAAAAAAGGAGGAAAAAAGTTTAGTTTTCGTTCTAGATACCAAAACAGAAGTTTCGAATTTGTCATCGGGTCGAAGAGAAACTTTTCAAAAAGATCAAATTGCTAGCGACATGTTCCACTTGTGCATATATATATCTACCTATCTTTTTTTTGAATAGTGCATGAATACCGAAAGTTAATGACCTAAGAAACGTAAAGTTTTCGAAAAGTTTGTCGAGCTAACAAGACGTCTTCCTTAACTCACGGATCTCTTCTCACATACACACACAGAGATACATAAAATGTCCTCAAACATTCACACAATTTTTCACACACATGTACATACAAGTATACAAATATGCATATATATATATATATATAAAGTGTGAAAAACTAAGAAAAATTACTATAAATTATAGTGAACACTTCAAAGTTATCTCACTGGTTGTTCTTTGTTCAAAAATGCAATTTATTTGATTTTCTTTTATAAAAAGAATTTAATTTCTTTTAAAATTATTCATTCGTCTGTACATATTTCATTCATACGATTAACTTCTCTATTTGTTATTTTTTTATGGATTCTCTTCCATTATATATATATATATATATATATATATATATATATATATATATATCATGTGTGTGTATGTGTGTCTTAAATAGTATTTATAATTTTTTAGAAAAAAGATATGCAAAAATTTAACAAATTCAAATTTCATTCAAACCGCAAATATTCATATCTGGTTTTTGTAAACAAAAATATAAAAAAAACGCATATCAACAATAATCAATTATCACACAAACTCTTACTCTTTAATAATACAAAGCTTCTACTGTCGTTTACATAATAACAATTTATTTGCTAATTGAATTGAAATCTTAATAAAAATCTTAGTAGTTCTTTTCTATCTCATATCTTCTTGTATTCAAAATCATAGATATTATTTGTTATAAATAAGTATATATGAAAAATAAAATCTCTTAAATTTGTATTAAATTTGTTTCGATTGGAAACATGTTTATATTGAATTCTATTCAAACTTTTTTATTCTTTTCTAGATAAATTGTATATTCAATTTAAAATTTTGCACAATTGCATATTTTGTCTAATTTTGACCTAAATAGAAATGTATTTATTATTAAATTTGATTGAAAATCAATTAACGAAGAACTTTATTTCTATATGTACATATTTAACCTAAATATTTTAATTATATCTAATGTTATTGATTATAAGATTTTATACTATTGCATTTTTTTAATAAAATTCCCAAATTTAATATCATTTCCAAGAAACGTAAATAATAGAAATCTTTTATTAACTCTCTCTCTCTCTCTCTCTCTCTATATATATATATATATATATATATATATACATATTTATGTATAAAAGATATATATATATATACATATATATATATATATATATATATAGAGTGATTCAACTTAGGCTTCCGCACGGAAGTATTAAAGAATGCAAAAATTAAAAAAAAAACATGTTATCATTCATTTAGTATCTTAATTGCATTTTAGTGTTGAATTTAACTCAAATACTAAATAAAAAATAACATAACTTTTCTGAACTCTCGCCCCTCTTTAATATTTCCATTTGGGAGCCTACAATGAATCATGCTATATATATATATATATATATAGAGAGAGAGAGAGAGAGAGAGACTTATTTTTACATACATTGGCTGGTTTCAGCAATTTGATAGTAGTATCAAAGTTTAATACTGAACGACAATGAAAGTGCTTTCTACTAAGAGACATTTTAATTTTTTGTTACATTCGAGAGAACTTAATTGAATAATTACAATTCCTAAGAGAAAATAAATTCGTATACAAAAAAGTATAGCATCGTACACACACACAAATACACACACACACACATATATATATATATATAATATATACGTTGTGGATGTAGATTTTATAAATATAAAAGGACAAACAATGTCAATGTGGTATCCGAACTGGTGCAGTCCAATCAATTATCGTCGGAACGTACTAAAAGTATATTACACTTAATCAAAAGAACTGCGGGTCGAGTCGCGAGCGGTTTTAAATAACGGAGAATTTTTCGTTAGTCGGTTAGTTAACTCAATTATTATCGACATAAATCTGTCGTATAATTTTTGATATTTACGAGCGGCAGGATATTAAAGGCGAACAATCATTTCGGTAGCTTATACTCGTGCTTTGTGAATTATGTGCGCAATTTTACGACATTGCTATCATTATTATTATCTTTCAACGTTAAACACTACACCGCATGCATGCATCTCTTTTAATTTATTAATTTTTCCTGTTCTCTTTACATACGCACATATACAGAGAGAAAGAAATAGAGAAAGAGGCATAATTAAACACTGAAGAAACAGCAGTCAACAAATTACTGTTTTATAATTTAGATCTGAAACTATAATAAAATATCTCTTCATTAAAATATCAAGTTATTGTATATGAATGTTTTTGTTAAAAAATGAAACATCTTAAATTAAAATACATTTCTTTAAAAAGCATTAATTGTAATTAATGATTTTCTGCTTTAAATATTCTATTATATGATAATTTCCCAACTCATTATTTGGAAAAAAGTCAAGTATATACAAAGTTATATTAAACCACTTGACTGCTATTAATTCCTGTTCCTTTTTTAAAAATTAAATTCGATATTTAAAATTATATCATCTTAAATGAATAGAGACGGTATTCGACTATAAATAATTCTCTGTTAAACGCATTAAATATAAAAGTTTCTACATTTATAAGAAAATATTTTATATAAAATGAATTAAAACGTATTAAATTTATCTAAACATAAACAAATAATATTTAGATACACTGTATAAATGTTTATATGCATTTTTATTGCTATGTCAATACATTGAGAGAAAAACAGCGTTCGTTTGAAACAAGAATGGATATTTTGCTCTCAATAAAATCAAAATATTTTCTTTCATGTTTCGATAACAATTTGTATGCTGAAACTTATTCTATTTTATACAAAATGAATATTCTTCACGATAACAAATATATCATAAACAATAATAAAATAATATGTTCTCCCGCTTAATAATTAACATTAATTATTAAGTATTTTTTTTTTGATTTAGTTTTAAAAAAATATCAGTCTTCAACATATACTTTTATCTAAAATATAAATTATAATATTGAATTAACCAAAATTACTGTAAGATATATATATATATATATATATATATATATATATATAACTTTTAATACGAGAAGTGACAAAGAAGAAATAAAATAACGACAAATATACAGAATTTCATAGGTAAACTCTTTCTATAAATATACTTCACTCCATGCGTAATTTCATTTTGTCTCAATTTCAGTACAGTATAATCGCTTAGTTATCATTTTATATAAATTTGATATCGAATGTCTGAAAATCAACTTGTAATATTAGACATTAAATAATTTCATGTACATCGTTAACAATATTTTGAATTTTATCAGAACAAGTAATATGAAATGTACAAACCATGTCATTTCCACATATAACGTTGCATGAACTCGTCCGGTCCAACTCGATTCGACAAACAATAATCATTATTGAACTTTCTCTATTGTGGTAAATTTGATGTCGAACTGCGGTCTATATAGAAAGCGAAACGGTCTCTGTTGAATCTCTCGGGCCGGGGCCATCGGTATTGCTCGTAATACGCCCGCCCTATCGCTCCTCACTGCACCCGTTACGGTGATAGATGAATAATTTTACACGGTCTCAAACGTCCCAACTAACAAATTGAGTTTGGATACCAAGTCTCAGACAAATTAGTCATACTGCCTGTGAATAAATTTATAATCCATCGACTATATTCTACATGTCCTAGTTTATATACACACATATTTTAGATATTTCATGTATAGTTATCAAATATTTACTTAAGCATATATATATATATACACGCCCTTTATTAAGAATAATTTTAAGTTTACAAGAAAATTGAAAAATTAAAAATACATATTCACTTAAATAATCTCATTTTTTCATATTAGTTTTAAAAAAATTGTATACATAAATTTACTATACATTGTTTTGAAGTATTTCAGCAATTTTAAAGTATAAAATTGTATTCCCTCAAGATCATTTATATATATATATATATATGAAAAACAATGTAAAGAACGGATAATACTTTTATTTGCTAGATAACATTTGTCCCGATATAAAATATGCTACATTTAATCTCACATTCTTACATTTTTATTTTACGAAAAACAGCACTTGGCACAAGTTTGTATGAAAGTTGAAATCTGTTGAATTTCTTCTTCAAGTACAGTTTTGAATTTTTTTTTGTTACGTGTAAAGTTGCTCCGGAGACTACATTTTATAAAACCTCGTAGAAAAAAGGCGCAGATGTTCAAATATATGCGGATAGTGGTACCGATACTCTTACATTAACCGGAAATCTGTTCAGTAAAAGTATTATTGTTAGACATATGTTTTTTCTCCGTGTATTGTCGAATTATATTGATTATTTCTCAGTATAAAAACACGAAATACTGATTTTAAGAATTGTTTCCCTGTAGATAACATTAATTAAACTTTTTTAAGATTTTTATATTCAACGAATAGATTTCAATGTGTATACAATGACTAATTGTATGCTTAAAAGACCATTGAAAATCGGTTGAAATTTCAATTATTATATTTTTATATAATCTCAGTTTATTTTCGAGCTTTAAACATTATCAGTTCCAAATTTCTATCTATAATAATATAATAGCAAAATAAAAACGTCGACCGTCGATGTACAGCACACGTCGTAAAATTTTATCACAACACATGGAATGTCTATCATTAAACGCATTCAATTTTTGTCCGGTAATAAAAATATCAAAAAGTATCTTCTAATCTCGCTGCAACTTCAGTGACATTAAGCTGAAACTGGAATTATCTCGATCGGAGATAACACTTTCGGTTAAATCACTTCACTGAAGTCGTTCAATGAAACTATCTCCTATACACACGCGCTTCGACTTTGAAAATGTTATAAAGTTAGGCGATAAATATAAGTTATGAAGTTTGTTTTGACGTCTGATGATTTCTTTTTTTATTATTATATAGCAAGCATCCGGTCGATTGTATCTGTACTATATTGATTCTGGAAATTTCAAACACCGTGGTGTTTTATTTATTATTTATGTCGTGTTTTTCACAGCACAAACACACACATAGATACATACACACACACACACACATATATATATATATATATATAACTAAGTTATTGAGACAATAACAGTTTATTAAAAAAAGATAAGGAAAAATCACAAATATATGTCAAAAAAATTATAAGAGATGAGAAACTTTATGAATAATTCTTTAACTTTATATGTAAAAAAATAAATAAGTCTTAAAAGGATATATATTATTTTTAAATGAGAAAAATATCAAAACAGTTCTCAGCTGTTATTGATTATATATTAAATAAATTAATTTATTGAATGTGTTATAAAAATTAAATGAAAACATAAATAAATAAATAAAATAGGTTACATTATTAATATATTAATAAATTATAATGAAATTATTAGAGACGTAAAGAGCTAAATTCTTAAAAGTGTATCTGAATCGATAATTTTTTTCAAAATATTTTTATTATGTATGATATTCGACTACGGGTATAAAAAGAACTTTTGCTAGCAAATGGTTTTAAACTAAAATTCTAGTGTTGTAAGTAAAATGTTTTTTTCATTATAAGTAACACACATTTCATTTCTTTTCGATAATTATTTTAGAATTTAATAAATCAATTGTTCTTACATTGGATATTGTTCCGGTATATTGCTTATTTGTCAGATATCTCAAGAGAATATACGTGTATTTACATTAAGTTTGTTCGAATGTCAGTAAACAATTTAAAATGAGTGTTATTCGATGCAAGTTATATACAAATTCTGTTGCTATTTCCGTATACGTGTAATACTTTTTATTGTATCGCACGAATCCGTTTAACAATGATCCTTTTTCAAGGCGTTCGGGATAATTCGCGAAACATGATCTCGAGCAACAGCCATAGTATCAAGTAAAATAATAAAACTTGAACAGTTTCAATAAATATCGTTTGTATCGTTTCAATACATGTACGATTTTCGAATAAATCCGATTTTCGTGGAATTACTATAGCGTGCCTAACGACAACTGTTCAGGGATCGTGCAGCGCACACACACATACACTGCTGCCGAAACGAAATTGGTAAATAGAGATCGTACGGCCGGATAGCGTAATGGTAACACGACGGCGTTCAATGTCTATATTATGTACAATGTCCGTGCAGCCGTTTGGATCGTTTACAGAGAGAGCGTGCCGTCTGCAAGACGTCGATCGAGATCTGGACCGACCGCGGGCCAACGTATTATTATACGGACTTGTTTCCGCTATAACAATTATCGTGAAAGCGGATTGCCTGTGACGGATCAAGGAGGGCTTTTGTCGTAAACATAACGGCCCGTTTGTTGTTGACCGACGTGACGTCACTACGTTGTGACTACGATACAAGTCGATCGCCTGCCGTTAAACGGTCAACTTTCATTTTATAGGCAAGTTAAAAAACACGTCGTACGATTTAAATTTATGTATATCGTGCTGTTCTACACATACACATACATACACACGTACGTACATACATACATATATATATATATATATATATATATATATATATATATATATATATATATATATCTTTAAATTAAAATCAATAAACATTATTACAGGGTTTGCTGTTTCTATACCAAATATAATAAGTAATACCTTAAAATGATTATGTATATTCAGTAATTTTTTTTACATAGTTTCTGTTTTAAAAAAGACTTCCAGCGGTGTAAATTACAAAATAGAGAAGCTTAGAAAAAATATTTATTTCTCAAAATAAAATCCCTATTTTTCCACTCATCTCTTATATCATTATAATATTCATCACAATTTTTATTTTCAAAATGACTGTAAACACTCTCTTGCATCTCTTCTCCCATATTGAATCTCATGATTATTGGTCTAACAATCATTGCTGAATTAACAAACGTGTCAGGACATCGATATGCACTTAAACTGATTAGTAATGCTGATATATAAAACTGATTCGAATTCTGAAAATGTCAGTACTAAATGGGATACATTTGGATTGAGTAGATGTACATTTATAAAGTGTTATTAAAATAAAATATTCGTTCAAATAGATAGGTTTATTTTAAATGTGATCTTCGAACAGCCACATTTTCTTTTATAACAGAAAAGTAAACTTGAATTAAATCGATAAAAGTATAATTTACAACTCATTAAAAGAAAATGGTTTCTTCGTTCATTAAGTTTTGTATATTTCAACAACGATTTCATTTTCAATTAATATCTATTTGTTTAAATAGTTCTCGAAAATTCACATACGTTATGTAAAACTAATACACTTTATAGTTAAAGAACAACCTCATAAAAAATGTTCCAAAGTGTTTGAATACTAGGATATATCCATCTATAACATTACATAAATCTCTGTATCTAATTGTTTATAGAATATTCAAACTGATGTATGTGGATAAATACATTATGTAATTACAATCAGATATTAATTAAATTCAGCTCAGGTACATATGTTACTGTTATATTATTTTAGAGTTAATTAAATCTGATAAATATAGACATACACACACACACACACACACATATATATATATATATATATATATATATACAAATCGAAGTTACCATATTAATATATTCCATTTTTTCAAAAAAAAATGCACATATATTTAAACTAAAATGAATACCATATAAACACTTTATCATTTTCGTACCGGTCCTCTTCATAAATACTGAAAAGTACACGGTATAAAAAAATCGAATACGAGAACAAGAAAACTTCTTGCAGGACTTATGTTTCCACGTTTCTTTACAAATTAAAACGTACGGCGACAATATTGTCTCGAACACGTAACCGTGTCGTCCCATAATTCATATTCTCATTTTATCTCAAACGTAAAAGTCCCTCTCGAAGTGACATGAAAACTTCCAGATTTTGACTGTAACACCAGCGGCGTCCTCACACCGAGGGCACTTTCGCGTGCGCATAGAGCGCGCCGCTCAAAGTCCCGCTACAATAAGATAAAACTAAATGATTTACGATCGCGGACGCGTTTGGACACAAACGATACGAAAAAAATATATATATATAGGGTGTGTCGTATAATGGTGTGACGATGGAAGCGCAAGCGCGCCGCGTTCGTCCTTATCGCGAAGAGGATCACGTAGACGCGACGAAACTCGCGCGAAGTTCATATTCGACTTGATACGTCTCGTACGCTCTGTGTGTTTTTTTTCACACGTTCCGTTTCTCAGTTTTGAAAGAGAGTGACAGATCGGGACAATATTCTCGTTAAGTTTATTTTGGTCTGGAGAACTGATGATCGCTATTAAAATTACATGGGAAGAAGTGTGGTTTTCCTGCTCTCTTATTCGGTGTTTCCGCATGATTTATTATTAAAATATATAATTATTATTAAAATATAAATAGTTAAATATTAAAATTTCATTAATAACTAGATATTTATTAGAGATATTTTACATTAAACTTTAATAACGATCGTTGGGCATAAAATTAAAAATATTTCAAGTTTTAGTAGCCATTAATTACCGATTAGATGCTTAAAGTTTCTTCTTAACGGAATTTCATATCTCTATCATCGATTGCACAATTAATAATACAATCTGTTCACAATTATTTGCGTTTTTTAAATATTGAACCGAATCAAACATTTTAAGAAACGCCGATCAAAACGAACCGGTACAATTTTTTCACATACAGAAGAGAAAAAAGTCTATAGACAAAGATCGTGTCGAACATATGTTACATTCGTTCGCGTTCGTCGCAGTATAGACACTGTACAACACACAACAGGAACTTTTTTTCGTTCGGTCGAGGGACGTTGGGACGTACACACATACACAACGTACGTACGGTCAGAACGTTCCGCGTTATACGAAAGCTCTGCCCGACTAAACCCCCTTTTTGTATACATATCATATGCTCGGAAGCACGGAATCGTGTCTTTTCTTGTATCTCGTCACATGCTGTATTATAATTGCTAAGGAGGATTCACGTTTACATGTTGTATTTTATTAGCAGATGAAAGTGAAATTAACGCTAGTAACAGCGTCGGACAGAATTGTTATTGTGCTTTAATGTTGCTTACATTACGATAGAGATAAAATATATAAAAAACTTATCTGAACACATATCTATTCATATGAAATCAAGCAAAAACTTTTATGAACGTCCATTGTTATTTTTTTCTGTACATTTAATTAAATGTTCATTTATTTTATTTTCTTGTACAGTTGTTTATACATAAGAAATAATAATAGTAACAATGACTTGAAAGACTATATAACAATACGAAAATCCTAAATATAATAAAACAAACATTTAATATAAATAAAATTAACTTTAACTGTATAAAAAAAATATTAAAACATTAAATGAAACTAGCACATCTATATAAGACAATAAAACTTAATAATTTCGCAGAGCATATTTTTTAGTGAACATAAATAAAAAAAGAAGAAATTCTTCGCTAATATTCGCTAATAATAAATCTAATTACAGTTTCAAGTCATTAATTATCGCTTAAAATCTTATAAAATCAAACGATAAATTATGCGACTGTTCAGTCGTCGTACATTATTCACCTTTTTATTAACGTTCAAAAAACTCATTCTCCGTCATGAGAGATGCATCTCCAAGTTTCTTCAGCAGTTGAAATTTCTATATGATACTACTTTTTGCATTTCAAATTGGATCGACAAATATAAATGTTGTTCAGTAAATATTTTCGTCCTCTCACTTTCTCTTATATATATATATATATATATATATATATATATATATATATAAGCTCACGATATTTGAAATATGTTTTTATAAATCATTTTTTAAAGTAATTAAATTTTTTTAAATTATTAACTGAAAATGAATATCAAATGTATATTTCTTTCTCCTTTTCTTTCTATACCCATCCAAAGCGACTTATTTATACACACACACATATACATATATGTATATATATATATACAAATTCAAATAAGTGTATATGAAAAAAATTCAATTCAAGACAACACCTGTGCACAAATACACAGTAGCATTTAAACTAATGTTAGATTATATTCCGGCGACAGACGCACGGAAAAAAGGTGCGCGACTTTTTCGTTCCTGTTTTTCTTTCTCGCGCCGCAGAAAATTAAATTTTCACTAATGAAAAACAATCGAGTTTGTGTGCACGGTCGAGTCGCCGTTCTCTTTCTACGTACATACTTTTTTCTCTGGAACGACCGGGCCGCTGTATGTTGCCACAATTTAATTTTTCAAGCAAACATTTCCTCTAATGCCCGTCGGCATGCGTTTGAAATAAAATTTATTTTGTGCGAGCACTCTTAATAAGCATTCAAGTACAACAGAAAAAGAGATGTTATTTTAACAATACTTCGGCTAGTCATACAGGCAAACATTTACACATACACACACACATATATATATACATATATATATATATATATATATATATATATATATATATATAGGTATGTGAGAGAGTAGAAATGCACAAATTACTTAATTTAATAAAGCTTTGATTTGTTGTACAAAGTCTGCGCTTACGGTTAATACATTTGTAAAATAATGAAATAAAAATATCTTCTTTTCAATTCTACTAAATATTCATATTCGTTGTGTTGTTACAACTTCACAATGTTGAAAACATTTTACATGACTTTAAACTTTGATTTTTTTGTAAATCATTAACTAAAAACTTTATATTCTAATGTATATCTGCTATTTCTTAAACTGTTATTAAACAAAATGTCAATAATTATTTTTTTAGAGCTCATTAGAGACATTTATTTATAAACAAATAATAAAACATGTTTTATATTTTATGAAGTTTTAAATACATGTAACTCCGGTTATAGAGATGGACTAGCAGCATATCTTTTTAAAATATATAACATATGGCAAATAAATGAGTAAAACTGTTCTTTTTGAATTTCTTACTTTACAGACATTTATCTTTTTCAATAGTAAATTAAGTTCTTATCATCTATATTTAATTGTAAAATAATTGTTTTAAACTAAACTTTCAAACAGTTTTATTAAAGTATGAATTAAGTATAAATACTTTTAATTGTTCTATATGAAATATACAGAATTAATTGCAGTAAAAAAGTACGCAATATAAAAAAAAATTTACAGATTTATGTTTTAGAATAAGTAGAATTAATAAACATAAATAAAATGAAAATAAATTTGTTCTGTTTACAAATAATCAACTGTCAAATAATCTGTATAAAATATATTTTATTTTGAAATGTTTTTCTCGAAATTATAAAAAAATTCATTTATGTGTGTATATATACATGTATGTGTACATATGTGTGTAAATAACGTCTACCATTACGAAAACACATACTTTCCGTTCTTCGAAAGTACCAACTACACCGCGAAGAAAATACACGTTCCATAATATTTTTTTCGTCTATAACGGTATTAATTCGCGCTATTTGTCTGGCTCATCGCGAAACGTCGCGAAATGGGCTTTATTATTCACTGGTAGAAATGAAAAATAAACTTTTCATCGCGTACTCCGAACTTTTACATTTTGTTGCGCGCGAAACGAGAACAAACATCATTGAAAGCGACGCTGAAAGGAAAAACGTGTAAAGATGTGAAGAATTACGATTTGTGCGCCTTTTACAAATAACGCCGTGTTGTCTGGCAAAGATATATTTTTATTTATACAGTTTGGTCGTATTCTGAGATGAAAAGTTACAATCGAAACGTATTACCCGTGAAAACTTTTACTCATTAGAGTGCACATTATTTACATACACACAAGTATGATTATGAGTTATGTGTAATATATACGATTTTAACTGACTTTTTCATTCAATCTTACTTCTAAATGAAGCCAATTTTTTCATGCAACAAAACAGGTCGATAGTTTGATTTTTATGAAAGTATTTTCTCAAGAAAAAGTGTTGTAAAATATATTTTTTTAGATTATAAATGTTTATTCTATTTTTTTGTAAGAAAAACTCGCAAGTTTTAAAGAAAATTAAATATCACATATCATACAAAACAGTGTGATATAAAACAATATTTACAAGTTTATTTATAGCTTATTAATGTGTTATAAAATCGCTATCATAATTTATATTAATAATGATTGCATTATAAAAATAAAGACACAGATAAAAAATCACATTAAATCTAAGAAAAGCAATATAAGAAATTGTAGATAGACATACTTTACTTTCAACTAAAACTTATGTTGTATAATTATAATATTACTAAAGTCTAACATCAGTAAATTTCAATTCGGTCTAATTAAAACAAGAAGCCACTAGAGGTCATTTGTTAGGATTAATAGTACGTTGCTGAAATGAGTACAACTTAAGTATCTAGTTGGAAACCCGAAATATTACACACTCATATTACTAAACAGTATTAACGACTCATTTCAGTCAAAACTAGTTACTACAACAGCACTGTACATAGAAACTAATTTTAAATTATGCGTAGTTGGGGAAAACTTGTTAACTTGTTACATTTAGTGAAAATGAGGGCGCGCTGCATAAACAAGGATCAAAATTTCATATTTTTATGGTGATGTTGTGTGGTCGATATAAATTTAACCTAGTTTATATTGTTTGATTTTAAGTTACAGCTTCGAATGCATTATTGTACAAAAGAATTAAAACACTATGTAATTGTTTATAAAAACAGTAAAAAAATTATAGAACATTATTAAAATGTTACATATTATTGACAATAAATAAAAGATTAAACGCAAGAATAGTTCTATTTTAAAAAATGTTCGAATTTCTAATAAAATAACTTAAGTAAAGAATATTAAAATGTTGATATAATCTCTATATTAACTTCGGCGTATTTTATTCCTATTAGGTCGGTAGAAAAATTATTGCGGTTTATGATGCATTTATCAAGCTTTTTTGATTTTCATAGCTGTTTTAAGTGGTCCAGAACTGTTAGATGACTAACGCCTAACTTTTGTGCAAACTCTCGAATTATTGTGCATTGTTCTGATTCAATTAACGCCTTTAGTTGATCGTTATGAACTGAAGAAAGGTCCCATCAACATTCTTCATATTCAAGGCTGTCGTCTCAAGCACAAAATTTTTAGAATCATAATTGCATCGTACGTTCCTTAATAGTACCCACACTAAAAGCATCATTTAGTTTACGAGCAGTTCCTGCTGCTTTAACACCCGTTTTAAACTCATATAAAAAATTCTCTTATTTGCTTATTTTTCCATCTTTAATTTAATAGCTCAATTTGAAGCCAAATTAATAATGAAACCAAAGGTCGATGTCACCAAACAATAGACCGAAAATGCACTTTAAAATGATATTAACATGAAGACAATGAAATGACACTTTCATTGAAAAAAATTAAGATTAGAATTCAGAAAAACAAAACCCCCAATTATTTTCGCACCAACCTGATAGTTACAGGAAAATAGCTATTTAATATTAAAAATTTAATAAAATTTTAATAATTTTGACACTGATATTTTATAAAAATAATAACTCTAGATAAAATATCAAAAAGCAATTAAAAACAAAATCATCGAATGCTTTGTATCTCCATTTCAATGTATGAATACAAATGCTCGACTCAAAAAAAATGTCGCATTCAAAGAAATATCGGCTGTATTTTTCATTCAATGAAACTGTGTATAGTTCATAATCCATGTCGCCTAACAAATACAAGTGCGAGTCAAAATCGCCTGGAACGTGTCCATAATACTAGCGCGTAAATGTTGTCATCGAAGTCCAAATCAGTCCATTGTTCGCATCCCGTATCATTGTACTATATTATTCATTTGGACGGCATACACGAAATCGCACTTAAACTTGGCGCACTCGTGACCGACCGTGCGGTCGACGATAACGCTGACGGTACGACGGACACAACATACAATCACATCATTGCACCAATATGAAAACATGTCGAGACATGACCCGAGCCAAGTTACCAATCGTGTAATTGTATTGTACGCTATCATGTATAATGGATTGATTGCCGTGGCAAGGTTCACGATTGTTCCGGTTTTATTTTTCTATTTTACACTTTATACTGGAAAAATGTATTGAAATCTCAGAAAAATACACCCTCGAATAAAAGAACACAACGCAAAAATAAAAATAAAAAAACTCTCTTCGCATGTTTTCAGTTATTTTTCAAACATGTATTAGATTATTACAGAAATCCAAACGTGTTTTCCAGTCGAACTCAGGTCTAAAAATATAAATTTATTCTTTTCATTCACATATTCCATATTTTTTTCATTCTTATTCACATTACAATTTCACATTTATCTTTGCAAGCATGTAAATATATTTTTTTTTAAAAAAAACGTTTTAAAAATGAAACAATACATTTTATAAAATACTTACAAAAGTATACAGATTAATAAAAACCGAATGATAGAATCAATATTCAAATGTTATCATTCTGTTTATTTTTCACAATATTTTAATTCTATAAAATCTGCAGGTATTTTTCAAAACTATTTTCAAATATTCCAAGTGTGTTCAATACGCTTTTTTGATATTATTAAATGTGAACAACTAGTAATATATATATATATATATATATATATATATATATATATATATATATATATGTATATAAAATAAAATTATTCGTTCTAAATATATAAATATTTTGAACAGTTTATGTTTTACTGTTCGCATCGTTCCATACTGTTTTATGTTTTATTGACATCGTTCGTGTATCCAAGCGAATCTCGACAGTTTGTTAAATGAAATTAAACACTCAAAACTGGAATCTGCACCTTTCATTTCGATTAGGAGAGGCGGATGGGAGCCGCCGGGCTCAGTGTTACGTATACACGGGCGCTGCGGCCGCGCACTCGATCGGAAGTTTAATTTAACTTTCGTCAACTAATTTACCGAAATAAGAAGACAGAAATAATTAAATTTTGTCTCTCGCTCGACGGCCGATGAGCAAAAGTGAATTTAGAATATTCTGTTTTACACGGACGAACGTTTTCGACATTCCGACGCACCGTTGGCCCGTCGATCCTTCAGCCCGTGTCGAAATCACTACAAGACTTCATTTATTTGTCGCAAGAGGAGGGACATAAACGTACGAACCCCGTTTACCTATCTACTGTATTGTTTACGCTTTTATCATGATGCAAATTTTTGTGTTAATTGATAGCTACGTTATTTTATTTTAAACGTGAAGAGTCCGTTTTATTTTAAGTGCTTCTCTTGCAGCAAATGAATAAACTCGACTGTTTCTAATAAAATCAAAAACATTTAATTAACATTTGTTAGTTGTACACAAATAATACGTCCAGGTAGTATATAAAAGCATTAAATCAAATCAACCTCTATAGATTTGTTTCAATTGTTATATATATATATATATATATATATATATATATATATACATTGAAGAAAAAAGTATTTGATCAATGTATACTACCAGTTCTTACCTACAGCAGCGAAACATGGGTGCTTATCACCAAAATCGTTCAGAGACACTAAACAACGCAAAGTATGAAAATATGGATGCTTGGAATAACAAGAAGAGATAAGAAAATAATAGAATAGATAAGAAAACAGACAAGAGCCACAGTTATAAGAAAAGTAAAAAGTGTGAAATGGAAATAGGTGGAGCATGTTGCAAAAAGAGAAGACATCCGATGTACAACATAAATTATTAACTGGGAACCAAGGGATATAAAAATACCAAAAAAGAGACCAACGAACTAGTGGAATAAAGAAATTAAAAATTTTATTGTGAACCAATGAAAAAAAGAGGCATTCAATCGTACAAAATGAAAAATCATGGAAGAGGCCTTTATCCAGCAGTGGATTGATAGAGGCTGCTGCTGCTGATATATATATATATATATATATATATATATATATATATATATATATATATAGGACAAATTGTTATCCTCTGATAACTGAAAAAATGCGTTACAATAAAAAAGCATTTTTTTGTAAAAATGCAAAAAAACGTCAAAAATAATAAATTTTAAGTCGATAATGAATTGTGGGTAAAAAATGTAACCGACGACGTAACAACACACACACCTGATTGACGTTGCACAAAAACAATGTTGCACTTAACCTCGATTCGGAAATGTGTTCATCTCGCACTCACAGAAAAACTTATTAAGAGGCATTAGACAGGACGGCTGCCGCAGCATTTCGTTACGCTGTATCGGTTTTTGTCTGTTTCTAATTCACAACTCAGAACGCGTCTGCGAAGCCAATAATATCTCGCCAGTCGTTCTAGATACGTGCGTTTCCTTTTTTTATATGTCTATTCTGTTTTTCGTCGTTATATGAAGTGAGCTTTCATTCACAAATGGATTTCGAACGATACGAAACAAATCGATATACACAGATACTCACATAAACACATAGATAGTGAAAAAGAATATTTATAGCAAAAAAATCCGCACAATTGGAGACATTTCAAAAGAAGGCAATTAAATTATAATTATGAGTTACTGTCGAGCTACTTAATTAAACAAATATTTGCTTCAAACTCAACTCAGTCTTTGAAACAAATTTATAACGAAAATTAAATACAACTCATAAACTAAGATAGTCTTCAAACTTCTTGTTATATTAAATATCGCGGTTAGATGATAGTTCATGTAATGTCGTACTGTATTCACTCATATTATATATATATATATATATATATATATATAATAAACTTTACCTCAAATCGGTGGTCTTGCATGTCAAAAGCATAACTCGATCCATCATTTTAACTTATTGTCAACTTATTGAATTAGGAAGCAAGTTTGGTGCCACACAGAGTTTACTTCCTACATATCACAAGGACAAAGTAAATTGAAGGACGTGTATCGGTAATTATGATATACGGTATGCTATATAATTCAAATTTTGTATAAAATTGTTATAAAAGTACAAGTAGGTATGTCATTCACGCAGGAACAAATATAAAATATTAATAGGTTTTTTTTCAATATAATAACTTATTTCAGTATCAAAGCGCTTATCAAGTTAAAAAACAACATAGAATGAAAGTAAATTAATAGCTTTAGTTATAAAAATACTAAATTTATATTCTATATTTTGAAAATTCCATAACAATCGTATCTTTTTGTAAAAAATCGATGTAAATAATAAACAATGAAGTGAACATATTGATTAATGAATACCATGTTGAAAATACTTAACGAAAAACTTAAAGGTGCTTTTTTTAAATATTATCAAAATAATTTGAATAATTATGCCTTGTAGTAAACGAACAAATTATATAAAAGATCAACTATAAAAGATAATCAACATGAAACTTGATTTCAATCGAAAAATCGAACTTAATACATAAAGTATTTATTTTTGAAATGTATTCTAAATAATCTATTATGATTATTCGTATTTATAAAAAAGTACATAAATATTTCATATAAAAAAAATAAACAAAAAGAAGAATGTCATTATTTAATAGTTAAGATTGTTTTAAATTGGGTTTCAAGCCTTATACGTGTATCATACATTAAAGTTAAATTCAAATTTCAATTTCCTTGTTAAAAAGACATTCATAAAATGTCTAAATTTAAAATCTCTTGAATAGTGTTCATCAGATAAAAATATTTATTTGACTATCTTCATTTTATAAACAAAAATACCTATAATACATCTTTACATCTTAATTATCTTGTTTTCATCCAAAGTTTCTCCATAAATTCATGCACTTTGTTTGGAATAAGTTTCATGATTTATTTTATCAGTAGATTTGATATTAATTTTATACTGTACATAAAGTATAGTTAAAATATTAACACACAAAACACGAATAAAATATAATTTTATAGGAAAAATTTTTGATCTGTAATCAAAATATAAATATAATAAAATGTTTTAATACAAAATAAACTTAGTTTTTGTTTGTTTCTTAAACAATATTTTAATCAGCATGATATTTTTTTATTTATTAATTACCATGAAAATAATATAAACTATTAATGAAATTCATACGATTGAACTAACTTTCTCTACAATCAGGAATATATATGTATGAAGAAATATACAAGAAGACTATGTTGATTTGTGAACATAAAATGTAAATCCGAAGAAAGGCTTCATATATAATTGTAACCAGATTGTAATGTACACAAGACATTATGTGTTACACAAAGATAATATGTTGTATAGTGCTCAATGCTTATTATATATATATATATATATATAAACTTGCTGACATCACACAGTTTTCATACACAGATTACAATCTATAGTGAGCTGAAGTTAAGCTTTTCGTCGTTACCAAAACATCAAGAAAGATAATATGTAAATAATATTCATGTTTTCATACGTGGTAGAACATTTTTCAAATGTGTATCAATTTCTAATTAACATATATTGTTTATGATTCATATGAAGCATGACTAATTTTTGAAAATTCAGTAAATATAAATTAATATTGATGTGTATACATACATACACACACATATATATATATATATATAAATATATATATATTAAAATAATAATAATTTATGTACAACAAACACATAATTTTATTTATCTATAAATAATCTCAAAAAGGTTATAATACTTAATATAGCCATTCATATATATATATATATATATATATATATATATATATTTATATATATATATATATATATTCTTCCAGAATTATAAGATCCCTTGATCGAGTTTCGGTATTACTTTATTTTAAATTAATTTAATTAATTAAACATAAGTTAATTTTCTACATATTTTGATATCGATCACTGTACAAGGATATCATACTTTTTTAAGTAAGCAAACTTAATTATATAGTTTATTATCCTAATAATTTTTCTAATACTGTCCGTTAAGTACAAAACAATAACACTTACAATCATATAAAAATAAGAATCTTATAACATACCTAACGAAAATTTCATTATAGATTTGAAGTAGATTAATTTTTCAAAATACATATTCGAAAATAGTACTTTTTTTAATCAGATAAGATCATCATCACAAATAATAACATCGGACGTATATTTAACTCCATTGAAAGTTAAAAAAAAAATAAAATGATAGACTTGAAATCCTAATTATGATTGTAGGAAATTAATTGTTTCTTTAAAAAAAACAGACAATAAACCTGCGAACAAAAACTCTCATATAAAATAACGAGTCAGCACATCTGCCATTCTATTTCGCTAGCAAGTCTCAGGTGCTGAACGGCACTAATGACGAACAAATTGACACACAACTTGACAATTTCGTCGTTATAATACGAGAATCATAAACATCATCAACCATATGTAGAGATGGTGTGGATGCAGATATAAAGCATTTAATAAAAGTTATTTGAAGATGAAACAACTATATATATATATATATATATATATATATATATATATATATATATATATCAAAATACTTAAATGAAATATAATTACCTATTCAATTCCCTTAAATTATATATATATATATATATACATGAAAAATGTTTTTAAATTTTTCATATGTATTTATAATTCAATTATATCTATTGAAATATAAATAATATTTAGACATACAAATAATTAAATTTATCGAGGAGCGTTATTAATTTTTTCAAGTCAATTTTGATAAATACATTAATAACAACCTAGGAATCATTATTAATTTATATTAATAAACGCACTAGTATCCCAAAGAATAGAATTATTATTACAACTAGAAAAGTTTTCTTAGCTTTACTTATCATAATTTAGAAGCAATATCATGGTTGTTTCAATTTCGATAAAACCTAAAAATTTTCAATGAATAATTGACTCGTTTAAAAATACTACATTTTTCAATAATTTCAGCTAATAAATTATTATGTACATTGATGCTTTCCTGAAGCTATTCTCTTAATTGCTGCATAACATTTTTCAGGTTTTATTTTATTTTAACCAACTACCGTCTATTTTCACAATGGGGATACTTTTTTCCTTTTCGTCATTCTAGCTTCAGAAAAATGAGAACAGTTATTTTACAACTACAGTATAACACATTCATATTTAATCTCGTCCGTTCTAGAACATAACGCTTGAGCAACCTGACGCCAACAGTGAAGACATTCCACGAACTTTATCGTTATTTATCTATCTATCTATCTATCTATATATATATATATATATATATATATATATATATATATATGTGTGTGTGTGTGTATGTATGTATATGAATATAAATGTAATAGATAATGAGGAGTCGACGAACAAGATGAAGAAGAAGAGATAATGAGTGATACGCGCGACGGCGGACTGTCGTTGAATGTTGAGGGAAATATGCGAACGAGTCGTTTCCGTAATGAACGGTAACTATGAAGACAAAATGAAGAAAGAGGATCGCTGACTGCTCAGCCAGACGGTCGTTGTTTGTTGTTTAATAACAGACGATGTATGTATGTTGTCAAGTGTCTGAATATTATTTTATACGGAACAAGAGTTATTATTCTGTAGATACATGTCGTTAGAACATTAGTGTTGTGTTATAATGCCGGGTGGAATGTACAGAATGATGTCATTTTTACTCGGGAATGCAAGTGTGAAGTTTAATAATGGCTTGCAGCTCTCGTCAGTCGTTTTATCGTTTTAACTTCAATTGTTCGAGGTACATGTGTTTACATATACCTCGTATCTTATAATCCGTGTATATTATATTTTGTAAAATATATTTGACAACTTAATATATTCTACATAACAAATCATTTAATAATAAATATATTATTTCAATTGAAACTAATAACTGTTTTATGTGCTAGTCGCTAAATATAAATACTTATCTATCCAAATACAAAAATTTTAATGCTCAGTATTCGGAATTTTTAGTAGAGCTATATATATATATATATATAGCGTATATGTTTGTGTTAAAATGTTGTGCTTGTTTGTTATGTAGGCATGTATGAGTGCCCATAGAGTTCATTTATAGTTCAACTTCGTCCTATTTGAAATTTATGTCAGCACCATTAGGATATTGCGAGAGCGTGACATAAATGGCATACTTGCGTAATGAGCACAACAAACGAGGCGAAAGGACATTGAGATGATCTCTTAGGCCATTCAATCAAATACCATATTGTATACACGGTTTATATGCTCCGACACAAAGTTAGTTGAGACATGCTGTTCCCAGTTGTTGGTCATAAAACCGCATGTATGTAGTAGCTGTGATTTGACATCGATGTTGGGGGTTATTAAATAAATGCGGGATGGGTCCTCGGTATGAGTTGATAGATGTTTGCGACAGTGACGACTCCATCGACTGGAAATCTATATAAGTTCGGTTCTACTATATGTATCTATTAAATGGTCTTTTTGTCGATCGATAGTCCGGAAATGTTCGCTGTAAACTCATTCTGATTTAATTTGAATCTTAATAGACGATATAAAAATAAACATACGACGAGATATTGAAATCTATATATATATATATATATATAACAAATTCATACTCATATTTTTTTAATACAAATTCTGAGTTAAACGAAAATTAATTTTTTTCATCCAACAGAAAATCAGTAGGTCAGTTCATCAAAATGTATTTATCATATGCTCACGTTATTGTTTATCCATTTTAATTGAATAAAACGAATCACATTTTATTTTCAAATCAAAATAAATAAATATTTATACGTTTTCCGGATTAGAGGTAAAATATTCCAAGGTGTATTTTTTATAACAAATTTTATACATTAATTCAAATGTAAAAAAATATATTTCATTTATTTGGAGGTTTGCGTTATTCATTAGAAATTTAAATGAAATTACACATACGTAACCTTTACAAGCGTTAATACATTTTAATGTGTTTCAATTTTACTACAAATTTTTTTCAGATTTTTGATGTGATATTTAAAATATATTTCATACTATGAAATAAATATAATATAAAAAGAATATTCTTTATTAAATGGTCATAGTGAACATCAATGATTTAATAGAAAGTAATTATAGATTAACTTGTTTATTAAGAGTGAATTATTTTAACAGTGAATGTTTAGTTAAATATATGGATTTTTAATAGTTTTTCTTAAATAAAATAGTTCGGGATTTAAGACGATTTAACTAAACCGTGAATTTAACATAGATATAAAGTAGAAAAATAATTTAAATAGCTACGATTTTCTAAATATAACATATAAACCAATTCTATGGTTATGAGGTTCATATAATATTTAAAAATTTAATAATAGTTTTCACTGTTATAATATAACAAAAAAAAACTAAACAACTTTTACTTTTTACATATATTCTACTGTGGATTTAATTTCACCACAGGTTAACGTGTATAGCTAAAGATACTTAATAAATAATTTAATTTTCATAGTTATTAATTGAATTAGATAATATATAATAGTATTTATCTTTATATATTTACAGATAAGAATATATTTGAGCAAAGCAGAAAAACTGTACACTATTTATTAACTTGTAAATAAATCCTCATGAATTTTAATTTAATTCATGAAATATTCCATTAGATATATTTAAAATTATGAATATTTTTTTAGTAATATTTCTCGCTTCATTATATTGATGTATTTAATTTTAAAAAAATATATAAATGTATTTATGTTAAGTACAACGTACAGAATAAATTAAATATTTTCCTTCAGATGCATTAATTATTTTCAATTTTAAAATTATATATATATATATATATATATATATATTATATACCATATCAATTTCCTTCTTATTTGGAATAATCGGAATTTTAATAAATTTTATTTGATGTGATATGGATATTGATACGTCAGTAATAAAAATAAATGCTGATTAATCTGCTTTGTGTAAAATAAACTGGGATTCAATAATGGATTTTTACGATTCGTTAAAAATTGTACAATATTTTTTTTTCTTACATTCTATACTTTCAATTTCATATATTCTAGTCTTAATCTTTTCGGCATTGACTCCATTGATAAATCTCTACAAAAATTGAATTTAAAGACAGTTACAAATGTGTCTGTGAAGAACAATACAGCGGGCTATAATTTTCCAGTAATTTGACTTAATCTTTCAGATTATCGACGCAATATATTTAATTACGTCATTAATTCGTGTTAAATAGACATTACTGTGCCGTTCGTTCCATCTCTGTAAACCATACATCACTTTTTTGAGTATTTCAAATCGCATTTGCTTTACGCCAACAAGGTCTTATTTACTCGAAACACAAAGCAGATAATGACGCTTGGGAATAAAGCAAAAGAGGGAATAAGAAGAAGCGGCGACGTATTCTTAACAGCGCGTTAGACAAATGTTTATTTAATGCAAGATACATTAGTGTAAGTGCAATGATAATGAAACGCACGAGAGAGCGTGATGAAATGGACGCTCCGGCGTGAACACGTACGTCGACGTACGGATTAGATGAATGCGGTACGATTATTAGCTGTCTTTCTGCGAACGACTCTTCATGTAGACATTAAGACAGAATTGTGCATACAAGACGAGCATTAAAGTAATGTCTCTATTGTGCCATCGAGACGTTTTAATCAAAATTAAAATATGTATAGCGTGCGTCTTCCCAGAGTGGTGAATTTCGATTCGCTTTCAACGTTCTAACAACGAGTTCTAGAGTCCTTTCAGCACTGGATCTAAATTATTTATAAGATACGATTATATATTTTCCGTCGTGACATATAATTAAAAATAAACTTTTCATTTTTTTTTCTAGATTCGAATCACTGAACAAAAAAGTAATAACGTATAAATCTAACTAATCCCTATATATCATCTAACAGTACATAAAAGTAAATTTTATTTTTTTATAAAATAAAACGCTTGTCTATACATAGAATAACAGTCAAAATTTAACATTGAGTTCGATATAAAAAAATGGTAATACAAATAAATCAAAAATGTCTTTCTCGCATTTAATACACTCGATTAGTAACCAATGGATCGTGTAATTATCATTTCAGTAAAAATCACTTTTTATAAGAACAGTCTTTTTGATAAGAAATAATTCATTTTTAATGCTCCGTTTAAATTTGACCAAGATATTATTAATGAAAAATGTTTATTATCAATTTATCATGTATAGATCATTTCTTTTTTCTTAAAACAATCGTTTCTTCTCAATTTGTTATTACAATGTTTTAGTTATTGATATACTTTTATAAAAAAATATGTTGTATCACAAAATTAAAATTTAACAAGACATTTTTTTCTGAAAAAACAAAACCGAATTCTCAATTTATTTTTAAACGAGATTACAAACCGAAATCCAATCAGTAAATTTAAAAATCCCCATACAAATATAAATATTTTATAAACGATTCATTTGTAACAACGAACTGAAGTAAACACCTAGACATCTTTGCCATCCTATACAATAACGTAAGCGTGAAAGTGGCACAGTTTACATATAAGACACTCGCCTATATCTTCCAAGAAGAGTTTTAAATAAAGAGTATATAAGAGGAGATCCACCGTCCCTAACAGCATTTACATGAAGCGGCAGTTACGTGAAGCGACTCTACATCCGGTAGATGCTGTTTTAATTTTTCCACCACGAGAGTGAGAAAGAACCCATCACTGTATTTCACCCTAAGTCTCTTTTAGTCGACTTCTATCTTCTTTCTTGTATCGTCAAATCCCAAGGCAATATCTTTCACATAGAATTCCATATATATATATATATATATATATATATATACTTTGTCGGAAACATTTACCTTCTTTCGTATATCTTTTATTTTTGCAATTATCGTTGACAATTTAATCTGAATGAATATTTTACCTCTCAGTAATGAGTTTTCTCTCTTGTTTTAAAATATTGTTATTTACAATATTAAATATAACAATTTTCTTGTTTATGACTGTTGGATAGATTAACATGTCACAAAAGAGAACTTGTTAATTATTTCTTTCCTTCTGTCTTTCTTCTGTATTCTATGTTCATTTTAAAGACAACATCGTTTTTTGAATGAATCACTTATAAATTTAAAAACGCATTACAGTACGTAATGACTTGCAGAGTTTATTAAGTATCGTATACAATATTTATTGTTTGATATTATTTTTTTATTTAATACTAAGTTGGTTTTGTTAAATTAAGTAAATCACCATTACATTATATAAATGATACGGATTTGATATGATCCACATATTGAAAGAAAAAAACACATATTTACAAGAAATTTATAGTCGAACTGTATATGAATATAATAAAAAAAGGTATCATTGATCAAAATACTGTTTATTTTGAAAATAATTATTCATATATAAAATATTTCATCCATTTGAATCTCATGTATGGCTCTGTAAGATTTTTATGCGAATTGAACATTTTTGATAAAAATTGGTAAATCATTTCCTAGCTGTGAATCCAGTCATCGTACCGAATTATATTTTAATTCGTCATTGCAGAGTTTAACAATGTTTTCGTATCCTGAACATCGCTCGCACGTCTGTACATGCCGCAAAATGACATCAAGTTACATGAAACTAAATAACCACACATCGAATCCGATTCTAATGTTGCAATCTAGTACAGATTTACATTCCATTATTAATGATACACATCAACAGTTGAGTAATCTCGACGAGATGTGACATATTCCACAGAATTAATCCTTTACTGTTGTATTGCGGTATTCATTACAGTTCACAAACTTCTCAGTTTTGCGGTGAAAAGTTTCGAGACTGTCTAAACACATTACGGCAACTATATTTGCTATGCGGTGCGGTTGCTGTAATGATTTCTTAATTACTGTTTCAGTTTGTGTTTACATAAAAAAATCTGTGAATACAGTATTGACAAAACAGGAACGTAAACAATTTTCAAAATATTCGAATAACTAGAATTTAATTAGTGTTTGAGTAATGGAAATTGTATGATCAATTAAAAGATAATTAACGTTCTTTCGTAAATCGATGAAATTTCGTTAGGGTATTAGTCTTGTGTGTCGGATGCTGTGTGTCCGTGTTCCAATGTAAATAAATCGAATCTGATTTTGAAATGTTTCCTTTGATGGTATCTCGGTTCAGCCAGGCGACGATTCGTTACATATATATATATATATATATATATATATATATATATATATATATATATATATATACACATATATATATATATATGATACAAATATATATATATATATATATATATAACAAGGTCGTGTACTACTACAAGTAAGACAGTAAACAAATACAATGATGTTTTGAATGAAAACAGCAAAACTTTATTACACTGTTGATTTTGTGAATGTAAACTTGTTACATCAATTTTCTGAGCCTCTTCTACTTGTAAACAAATCAACTTTACTGTAAAACGTTTTCCTTGAATTATTTTCATAGCGTATCTATTGTAAAATTGTTGCCTCTAGCCTTCAACAGAACCTTGATACGCTTTAAATTCTATAAAAATGGCCAATATTTGCTCAAAGACTGATTACGAATTCGGGATAATTCAAATATTTTTATAGTTAAAATATTCAAACAACTAATCGATATGCTTTCTTTATTGTACCACTACTGTTCATATCTTATCCAGTTATAAGATTTTTAAACTATGTTGAAGATTCATATTTATATTTATTCGTCTATCTATTTATTTTCTAAAATCGCATTTTTAACTTGGTAATTCCAGTTTTTAAAATTAATTTATTATACGATCAATTCAAAGGTATGGAAAAATCTTACCTTTATTTAAAAGGGGCAGGCTCATTAACTTATGTCTATTATTCAGTGTCTAAGTATTTTAAAACATTTTAATATATTGTATTGTAAACTAATGGCTTTGAACAGTTAGTATTGTAAGAAAATAAATTAAATTGTATAATATCTGCAATTACAATTGCCATGCCTCCCGAAACCATAAATAAACCTGCTACGCTATGCGATAAATAAGCCAGTATCCAAATCACAACACTAGTTTTAACATCTAACATACTTGTATTCACTGTCAAATGAAACAAACCAAAAATAGACTTATTTTTATTAATTTAAAAAGGAATCGAGTTCTCACTCCTTAGTACATCACTAAGTAGGTAGTGTTACTCCCAAATAAAACAAACTACATTAATTAAACGTGTAATGACCACTGAATATTTTCCAAGACAAATATTACTGTCAAATAATATATTAATAAAATAACAGTTTATTGAAATCGTCGTTAAATTAATATTTTAAATTTTAAAAAGAAATAAACTGTGTGAGAATTAAACTTTTCAAATAACTCATTTGGGTCTTTCACTTTTATTGAATTTTATTTTCAAAACAGTTCAAGAAACTGTAACCAGTTTAAAAACATTACTTATTATTTTCACACATATATATATATATATATATATATATATATATATATATATAGTTGAAAATATATAACAGATGAGTATTGAAAATGACGGCCATCCATTTAGATAATTTGTTAACCAGGATAGATAACTTGACAATGAAGTACATTCAGACGTGAAAAATTTCTCTATCGTCGATCCAATAAGAAAAAAATTGTTTCTTATATTAACTCTACGAAAAAGAGTGAGAACAATGCGCTAAAAAAAAGAAAAAAAACTAGAACCCAGTGTCGGACGTGTTAATGAGGCGAAATGTCTAAGGTAGTTGCAAAAATATCCCGTGGCGTTCGTCGGTAACGTGGGGACGCACGTCACTTAATCCATCTGGCGGTTTTTTTTCCGAAACGACAGTTAACTAATTAGCTAATTTAAAGGAGACTTTTTTTACGTGAAGATAAATTATAACGTCTGTTCGGTACGTTTTTTTATACGTACACATTGTTGTACGTGTACGCTTTTTTTCTCCCCTTTCAACCCCCAACGACCCTGTTTCGAAACATTATTACTCGTGTCTCGAAACTGGTTTGTCTTTTCTGCTGATATTATGTCGCGGCGGAAAATAAGAAATTAGTTTCACCTATATTGTGCTGTAAAGTGTATTGCAAAATGTATTACAAATACACGAGTAAAATTTCAATCTACTTTTATTTTTTTCATTTCTTTCTATCTCTTTACACAAACTTTTATGTATATATATATATATATATATATATATATATATATGTACATCCGCATTTATTTACTTACTTTTTCCATGTACTGTTCACTACACATTTTCTTTATATTACTGAGTCTTTGTACATGACAATAAATAAATACATAAACATTATTTTCCAGCTTGCACGATTGCATTCGGAATTTTTAAATCTCTTTCTGTTCATTTCTCGTGAAATTACATACTGACTATATAATAACAAGATAAAATAAAATTATTTCTAATTCATAGTTTCTCATATTTTTATTAACAAATAATATTAACAAACCATTTTAATCTTCTAAGAATGTAAGATAATTCAGTAATATTAAAAAAAATAATGTATAATTTATAAAAATATTGTATGATATTTGTTAGAATGTATCGTTATTCATAATAAGTGAAAATATAAATTCAATTTTAATATCAAATGGTATAATAATAATATTATATATATATTAAAGAAAGTTCGACGAATTCAAGACCTTTTTTAGTACTTGAATTTTAAATTAACAAATTATTTAAATATTTTATGGATATAAAATAATTCAGACAAAACGATTATGTACTTTATAAAATATTAAACGATATTTTTTACATAAGGAAAACCTTATTTATGAAAATTTAATAAAATACACAGAAGCTTTTCAGCGAAAATAAATCCGCATTAAAATTTCAAACCGCATAACAGCTCACAAGTACATTAAAAAAAATTCATCGAATTTAGAAATCAGACATGTCTAATTTCTTCGAATTTCATGTGATACCTACTAATGATTTCTATAAATTTTCTATAAAGAGCTCTGAAAAATTCGTACGTGTTAAATGAAAAGTTTTGCAGCGCTGCATTATAGAAGTTCTTTTTATTTTCCACGTTCGGTGTTTCGACAAGTAAAAACTTTTATCGAAGTGTGAAGAAAGAAAAAAAACACACATACACACTTATAAAATGTCTTAGAAAGGGGAAGCCTTCATAAAACTTGACCACATTTTCAGATTTTCTCATTGTGAACAAGCCACGCGTCCTTAATCAAATTAAGCTTTTTTATGTTTACAATCCGTACTGTGTTTACTTGAATGATTGTTTTCGAAATTGTTTTGTTTGGTGATAACTGAATTCATGAAAGATACTCGTCAGATTTTATAAAGCATTGTTATTCATAAACATTATTTCTTATGCATATATTTACTTAACTGAGTTTATAAATTATATTGAGTGAGACGAATGATATAAAATCAAATCAAGTGCACATTTCTTAGTATCGCTTTTTTTCAGTTATTTCTATATAATATTTTATATTTTTTATTAAGATATAATGATATTTACAAATCGATCAGGAATCAATATAAATAACTACAGAAATGGAAACTAAAAATATTTACATTCAACTTGATACTAAAGAATTTCATTGAAAGTAAAAGAGAAACCAAATCAATATTAAATACAATATGATATAATATAATTTGATCCTGGATATTTTCTACAGAAAAAAAATAATATTCAGCAATACACGACCATAAAATGTGAATTTCGTGATAAGTCTACGTCGACGTTACACGTTGAAATCTCATAAATAACCAAGCGTCATGTCCAATTCTATAGTGAGAGACGACCAACTGAAGCGACTCTAGTCTGATCTAAGATCCCATTACGTTCCTTCACAGATCTATCTTTATATATATATATATATATATATATATATATATATATATGTGTGTGTGTGTGTGTGTGTATTATGGCCGAGATGAGATAACAATCCGGGAATTGGGGTTTTGTTCCTGAAGGATTGATCTACTTTTTATCGTGATTGACTGACATGACACACGTTTATACCACTAAAATCTCTCGTGTTTCTAATACTGCAGTGAGCGTATCCTTCAATCTATCTCGAACTATCGAGATCTCTACAAGCTTTTATCTATTTCATGATCTTAACAATATTTTAGTGCACTGTTACCGTTTATTTATCACCTTGTTGAAATTGTCTCAGATAAGATTTTGGCCATTATCCTCTTCGACATATACATACATACAAACACACACACACACACACACATATATATATATATATATATATATATATACTATTTCTTCTTTCAAATATAATAAAAGAACTAATTTAATTTAGAAATATTTTAAAAAAGGTGAAATAATATCTCTTTTAACAGATATTTCAAAATGGGTACAAATGTACTGTTACAGAATATACTTTACATCTATAGAAAACGAGAGCTAGTCATATTAAATATTTGTTTTAATATATCTTCAAGAACAATTTCATATCAGATCTAATTATGAATACAGCAGCAAACTAAAATAACAGTTTGTGTTAATTGTCATCAACATCCAAGCTACTACAGTCAAACGCCGTAAATGTGAGTTTTTCAAGACACGTCGCGACGGTAAAGTAAAATCCGTTATAACAACAATTTATGAATTATTTAATAAGAGAATAATTAAAGTTGAAGATTTCATAAATCCAGACACACGAGTACAGAATTATGCGTCGGTAGATTAAACAGAGTATCTCGCAGTCACTATATTTAAACACTAGACTAAACTAGACGTTTATTCAGCAGTAAATGATTTAATAATAATTATAATTAATATATAGCGGCAATTGAGAAAGGAAACATAATAGAACACCATTTAGTACGTAATTATGTTTAAGAGCTATATATCACATCGGCTTCGCTTCCCGCATTTGATCCCATAGATGCTGTTGTACAGTGAGGTAGCCATTCCGCGTTATGATATAGCTAAGTATAACCATGAGAGATGCTACGGTTTGAGAAATGCATAAAGGATGTGCGTCTTAAGAGTGTTACAGTGGCGTCGTTACACGGACGATTAACGAAAGTTGAGGTTTATTATCATACGTGCACTAAAGAACAAACGTTTGAAACTTCCTTAAACAAGCAATTTACTCAACCGTTATAGACGTGGCAAATGTTTATCATATCTAAATATCGTAACCTTCTACACTACAACTATTTTTTATCAATAAAATAATGATATAGTTCTGATTTATATATTTATATAACAATAAACTTAATTCACAATAACACTCGACAAATAATTTAAAACTGTTGTACAAATCGTTTAAGGACAAATGATTTAATCGTAATGTTTTTTCCTCTATAACTACTGTTTTATATTTACATTTATCTTTTGAAAAAAATGTTACACTTTTTACTGAAAGCACTTATTTAAGTTTAAAAGAAAAGATAGTCATATATGAACCCAACATTAATAACAGAATTAATCGAATTCAATACTTGAATCTTTAAAAATCAAATAGAAATTTTTTTGAAAATCGTATAAATAACCCAAGTAAATAAAATGAAAATTATCATAAACTATTTGACAATATCGGAATCAAAACCAATCGAAATAATAAATAAATTATCCACTGACCTAAGGAACAAAATGAAAATACGAAATCAGTTTAATTTAAAAGTAACAATAAAATCGTTTTTCTTTTAAAATACATTTTTTCTACATATATATTTTTTATATGTCAATACAAATTTAATTTTATATTTTCGATGGAATTCTAATAAAAAATAACTAAATATATGATATAATAAAGTAGATACTAATTCATTTATTAATATTCATACATTTTTTACATTTCTGAACACGTCTTAAATAAATAAAAGAGATAAGACCTTAAATATTAAGATAAAATTAACCCATAATTGAACGAAACAAGAAAAAGATTTATTATTTTACTTTCGTGTATAAACTCGCACTCATATATAATTCAATACCCTGATGAGAATTTATACAGTCATATTATAACAGTTAATCTCTGTAGAAACGATTTTAATACCGCATTTAAGATACATCCGCGCACGCCCATGACTGAAATAGTGCCTTTTAAGGGTTGTTCGGTGTACATACAACCCCCAACCACACTAATCATCATTATGGTCCTCGAGAGATGCTCGCCATTGCGAACGAAAGGTCATTGCAGTCCGTCGTCGCCCCGATTCGCCCGCGCGATCTATCCCTTAGACGATGTCGGGGGCGCGAGCGCGCAACAAACCCTAGATCGTCCATCAACCGTGGCAAACCACCGCCCGGAGTGTAATGTACATAGGCATACAGGGTATTGCAACACTGTTACCATGTTAACCACCCAAAGCTGTCTGGCAACGCAACTCACACTACAGAAATATTAATGTTATATACGGGAAGAGTAAAAAAAATTTACATCCATTTCAAAAGTAGTAAAAGAACGAAGGGAGAAAGGCATACACCTCCTTCCGGAAAATCAAGAAGCTCGCAGAGTAATTAATTTATGAGTTTTCTGCATGAATTCGTGGAAATATTTTCTGGTTCTTTCTTTTAGTAAGCATATAGATTTAAGATAAAAAATAAGATGTAAAGTATTCTATAATTTTATAAATTGAAATAAATTCATTATTATAAAAATTAACATAGGAGAAATGTATAAATATTTATTAATTAAAATAAATTAGTTTGACTATTCTTCAGTTGATTCATTAAACTATTGTTTCGATTTAAAAATAAAGTATCTTGTTACAAATAAATTTGAACAGAAATGAACGCAGTTTAATGATGTTCTTGATTGTAAAAAATTATATTACTGAGAAGTTTTACAATAGAAATAAAATGGGTAAACAGACGCGTGAACAAATTTTCAACAGTAAAGTTAAATAAAACGTAAACATTTCACTTTAAAACAACATAAATGGAGAGGAAAGAAATAATATGAAAGAATTTACGATTATTAAATCTCTTATAACTTTCTTTATAAAATTAACATTTTAAAAAAAGTCAATTCATTTTTTATACAATTATTTCTTAATTTTTGTATTATAATATTTTCGTTTTTATTTCATAAAGAGATTTCTTAGAGCATACAATTCACTTATATATCAAATACCAATTTAATTTTATCCCATAATATTTAATTAACATTCTTTTTCTTTACCATGACAGAATTTCTATGATTTAAATATTTATATTTATTTTATATAGTATCTTAATAATGTTTCTAAGACTTGAATTTATACTTTTATGTTAATATTGATTATATATGATATAAAAAAAATATTAAAAAATATCATATCATCAAAGAATTAAAAATGTATATAAAATATTACTCCATTCTTTAATTGTCTCGTTCTATAATATCATTAATTGCAATATGATAGATAAAACTTAAAATCTGGATTATTCTAAAGACTTCTCTTTTTCAAACTCGTTGAATTTCATGCATGAAACTATAAGGGAAAAATAACATTTCCATGAAACACAAAATGTATTCAAATATATACGACTACTCTTTGAAATCTCACGAACACGTTTTCAAATCATCGAAACTCTTATTAAATTAGTATTAATCTAAAATCCTATACATGAAATATACAAATTCCGCTTTTCACAAATACTCGCCGCTCGAATGATTTATACCGTATCTAAAACTGACTATATTTTAGTCAGCGATACGAAATTGCTTTATTGATCGTCATTTATATTTATACGAAGATTTAAGATAAAGATTCACATAAATTTATGCCGAAGAAAAATATTGTTTGAAATAAGTATATCATTAGGGCTGCGTAAATTATTTCCACACATCTAAGCAATATATAACAGAATTATATGCATATATATATATATATATATATATATATATATATATATATATATATATAGTTATTTGGCTAACTGCAAAGTTAAGCCAAAGAACATTTCTGAAGCATTAATCATTTTTCTGGTCGCATTTCGCGGGAGACTTGATGCCCGATGCTCACGTCGGCAGTGGTTGGCTCCGACATTGTGTTTACGCAACGAAGAGGGAAAACGCGCGTTCCTTTTGTTTGGAGACCGATTATGGTGACTTCCTGGCGCCGTTCATCAAACAGGATTGTCAGAAGCACTGCCGTTCAACCATCGCTAGCCACGACGTAACATAACATTCTCTATACACCGATACGACGAATAGGGTTTTATTCGAGACACCCGTACAAGCTGCTTTAACAATTTTTCACATTTACACACCCACACATACACACACAAACACGTAATGAAAAATTGCAGAAAATGAAGTTTTCGATTTTTATATAAATTATTATTGAAGACATATTTTGTAGATATAATATAACAGATTATAAATTTAAACACCTCATAAATGTCAAAACATTATTTTTCGTATAACGTTCCATTAATTATATATATATATATACATATATTACTTCATTTTTGAAGTAAAACAATTTATTACAAATCCTCGAAGCGATTCATTCAATTATTACTTCCACTATTCTCTTACTTTCATTTATAAAAAAGCATCAATGAATAAGTATCAAAAGTTCAATTCAAAACCGACTTGAAGTATCGATACAATCCCATTATTTTTTCATAAAAGCAATTATTCAAACCAATAAAAATTTATTGAAGCAAGATTCAGTCAATTTTATGTTATAACCTCTTTTTATATACAATACTATTTTAGATTGACCAAACATTCCAGTCATGTCAAATACGTATATCCCTCTACATATTTCTATTGTGTTATTACATAAAAGCAGTTGAAAATAAAATGAAATTCATTACTTTGTAACCAACCAACATTGCAATACAATGAATGATCGTCCTAGATCCAGGACTTATTGAATAAATAAGTTCAAGGATTTGATAGAGTAAATAAGTTTATCGTAGAAAAAGCTAATATAATTTATATATAAGTTCGTTAAACTTACAAAAATGTTTTATTTTTCAATTATTGTACTCGAATAAAAAATACAAACATGAAAATAAATAGCATATTATACCTTTTATTTTTTTAAAAAATAGAATGTAAAATATGTTTATAGCACCATTGCTATTTTAAGAAATATAAAACTTAAATTTTCAAAACTACTTACAAGATAGAATATTTAGTTTTATCTATATAACTTGATAAAACATTACTTTTTTCATATTTTCAGATTTATATGAACAAATATATTTTTATGTGTAAAAAAAACCCATTAAAAAATACAATAATTCAAAAAAAACACCTCTTTTTTATAAAAATAAAATAATTTACCCTTCTCTTACTTCACATGGTTGTGATTCCCTCCGAAACAAGTATTGAAAGTTTAAATAACTCTGTAAATAATATATTCCGTTTCTAAAAAAAGATAGTAGTGCTCTTATAAGAAATCTGACTGAATACTTAAAAAATGGCAACATCGACATCGATTCGAAATAACATGGAAAAGAAATTGCTTTAATTCATTCATGAGTATTGGGGATGTGTGTTACAGAAACTCAATTGCTTTCCTAGTTATTGATGCAATCTGCAGTTTGTACTGCAAATGTTGATACAGCTTTCCAATTTCTATTTAATAATACAGTCGAATATATAAAGAGAGAGAAAGGATGATAAAAAGAGACTTATAAAAAAATAAAAATATCTTTTGTATGGAAATATCAATGTGAGTTAAGAAATGATCGTTATTTATTTTTATAAAAACATCCCACTACCTAAAAAAGACATAAACTTTTATAAATTAATTTAATATCAAAATATACCTAGAGTATTATTCGAGTAATTATAAAAACCAATAAATGTTGAAAATTAAAACATTTAATTAAAATTAAATTGTGGATGTAGACACTATACATGAGCAAGTTATATATACGATATAAATTTTCATGTTTTCATTGAAAACAAGCTACTAATTAAAAAACTTAAATACAAATTGGAAAATGTTTGTAATAAATAAACATGTTACCCGCTTCAATCAAAAATAAATTTATCTATAGAGAAATTATAGCATATACCAAATATTAATTTTCCTATATAACGAAAATGAATGTAAACCGTATAAAGTTCATGAGAACTACATATATTTGAAATTAACTTATTATCTAGAAACGTTAAAATAATTTTGTGAAATTAAAATTATTCATCTAAAAATCTAAGTGATATTTAAAATAGCAACAATAAAATGTCCAGTAATTGATAACGATAACTAAAAATATTAAATCAAATTGGATTTCATACTGAAACAATACAACAATTATATCAATAGTTCAATGTGTACTATTTGTATAGCATTAACGAAAATAATAATATGATTTGTTTATATCGAAAAGCTTTGTTCTACTTTAAAAATTCCCAACGCAGAATACAAACTCGACGATATAACAGACACTTGAATAAACATCATAAAATATGAATCGATTCAATGAATGATTACCGAAGTCTATTATACATTCATTTGTATAGGTAGGTACAACAACTTGCATGGAAAATTTAATAACGCCTCCAGAGAGTCAATGTTCCAGAACATTTCGAACGACTGTATTTCTGACTTATACATGAAATACAAAAAAATAAATACATATTTAATGAAATACAAGATAATCTGTCTTTCTGCATAATAAATCGAGATCGTTAAGCTTTGTTACAATTCAAGGAAAATGTAATCTTTGATTTTTGTTCATATTTGTATTATTTCTTGAAAAATCAAAAAAAAAATTATTCTATACTAATATATATAATAATATATCACAAGTATAAGCGAATGTTTGATTTTTATGATTTTCAGTATTTATATAAGTTTTAAACTTTTTACATTAGAGAGAAATTGTAATTTTTAAATGTTTTCAGGTTATACAAAAATCTAAAATCATTAATCCTTTGGGGTAATCATAATTTACTGAATAACATTCCCGGATGCCATCTGCAAAAGTACGGCTGGTTCTATATTTTTATACAAAGATAAAGAATTATAAAGCAACATTTAATTTTTAGTTTAACTTCCACTTATAAACAATTTAAAAAAGTACCCAATACCAGACACATTTAAAAATTAAACAAGTGTTGTAGTAAGTATAGGTCATTTTTTTAAGAAAATTGGTATTAAACCTTATTGAAATTAGTCTTGAAACTATTCTAAATAATAGAAAATCAAACATTTTAAAGATAGCATGTAAGAGTTTATTGTTCGAAAAAGTCACAAATATAACATTAGCGTACAACACACTTCCAGAAAGAAAACGTCGAACCAATACAATAAACAAATGAAAACATTTTCTTCATCTCATACCTGAATAATTGAAAAAGAAATTAACTAGGACAAAAATGGTCGGTGAAACAAAAACGAAACATCGTGTTCAGTACATACAAATTATAAATGTTCCTCGTTAATATCATACACCGCCAGGTTTAACGATGATCGTAAATATCAGAATCGAAATTACCACAATTTACCAGAAATGCAACTGCACGCGACCAACTATACAAACTTGCAGGTAACTATTACGTGCAGGATCGTAAATGTTCGAGATTTATCAGGTGGATTAAAGGTCGCATGTATAAATTATCTCCCTTGTAAAAGCCACTATGTATATATATATATATATATATATATATATATATATATATATAGTTTAATTTTTAAAAAGCTTCGTGTTAAAATGCTCTTTTCTATGTAATTGAAGCTGATCAGCAAAAAGTACAGTGTTTTTAAATTTCTATCAGACAAGTTAAAATCCATTTTAATCAATACACCAGTTTACTTTGTATTGAGTATTTTCATTTATAAAATATCATGCATTGTATAAAACAAGAAATTTAATATTGAATTTTGTTAAAAATCAATTATATTTTTTGCAAAATTATAAAAAAATTATCATTTTTTCGTCCCAATAGTTGAGTATCACATTATAGTTATTTTTATTCTGGGAATTTCATATTATTACTATTATAGGTAAATATCACAATATTTTTTTTACTTTATTAGACAATCAATAGTTCTAATTCCATAGTAAAAAAGGGTTATTTCGTTTGTAAGCTGTAAGTCTTGTGCGTAGTAGACTTGTTGTTCTAAATAGATATACTCACTATTATTGTCATGTTCTGTTCAAATTAATAAATCTATTTTTTCTTGAATTATATACTTATTTGTTACTGTTTTTGAAAACGAAAATGTTTTTTAAAGCAGTTATTACATTTTACAGAGAAAATGTTACTTTTGTACATATGTGGCTAGAATAATCTTTATCTCCACTCTTATTTAGAAAATTGAGTGCGAAGCCCTGTTTACTCGAAATCCTCACACAAATCTGCATCAAAAACTAATTCATTTAAATGCACGTTTACGTGAATTATAACTGCGCAATTTAACTAAACGAAATGGTCTCGGAACATGAAAATCAAATCGCGTTACCTACAGAACGCATTAAATTTGAAATAATGTCGTGTTCAGACATCGTTCCGTTATTTGAAACAAGTTACAAAAAAATATACGTATCACACTCGACGCCATGTTAATGTAATAGTGTATATCGCTGATAGGGAAAAAAATCTGCATGGATTATTTACGACGACATATTTCCACGACGGTATCCGCAAAGCTAACGCGAACGCATTATTCATCACAGAGATCAAAATGTAAATAAGTCGGTTGTATTTCTTTACATATTTTTTTAAATCTCGAAGAAGTGTTGAAAGATGTGTTCGACTTAAGTCGACGAAATATTGAAAGAAATTCGATAAAATTTATTGGTGTTGCTTTTTCTAAATCACATACTTGCAACACAAAAACATAATATTCAAAAAATGAAAATCATATCAATAATTTTTATATCTTTTTTTTAAGAAAATAAGTTTTACTATTTAAAAAAATATAGCTTATTATCTACTGAATATAAACATTTTCTCTATCAAATAACGTTTATTAATTACTCATCTTTTATACTGTAAGAAAACTGATAAAAACGTGTAACTATTGCTATTCTGAAAAAGTCAATAATAAAAGACTCAAGAGATTGAAATACACACATATATGTGTATTATATATATGTGTGTGTGTGTGTGTGTGTGTGTGTGAATGGATACATAGAAATACAGAGATAACATTCTAAAGCTCCATAATAGTCAACGACGAGCGAACCTTAAATATAAAATGAAAACAAAATTCACATCGTACCCTTTGAATGTTTTCATTTAAGCAGGAACGAGCAACAAAAAAAGCGAACCGGCGCCCGTCTGTTATTGTTAGCAAGTAACAACGCCAATTTGCGCGCCTTTATTATTCATCGGGCTCTATGTCGCCCTCCTGGCAGTAATGTGCGACACTAATCGCGCGTGTTGTTAACCGTCGTGACGTCACGTCCGTCCGACATATTGTTAAGAGTAACAACAGTTATCGGTTTCCCATCAGAGTCTGGCAACGGCGACGGTCCATTTTTCATGAAGCACTTAAAGGGGTAGCCCCGTTCCCAGTCACGAACACCTCTGTAGTAACATCCCTATACGCTTCCTTCTCGCTCTTTCTGCGAAGCGGTGCCCCGTCGCGAGGATTCGCGTTTCTTTTTTGCACACTAACCCGTTTTTCATTTACGTACACGCATTCTTCTTCTATTTGATAAATCTGTACGGTGTTTGGATACAAAACGAAAATTTCATAACTTTGATGAGGACTGGTTTCGATCAACTAAGTTTCAGAATACGTTTAAAAACAGATTCAAGGATAAAACTTGATACTTTTAAATTGTTTCGTTTCTAGTTCCACACAGTAAGCTTTATCTGTTTGTATTTCTTGAAAAGTTAAATAACCGATTAATTTATTTTATCACTGTGCCTATAATTATATGGTTATATATATATATATATATATATATATATATATATATATATATATATATATATTGTATATATATATATAGATAGATTTAAAATTACTTAATAAATTAGACTCTACTTTATCAAACAATCTATAACAATTCTAATCATTTTAAAAAAATTACTGTTTTGATCAAGTTTTATACAATAAAAATATACTACAAGTCATAATGACCATATGCATTAAAAATTACAAATAAATCTATAACTTATACATTTGTTACTATAACTGATATATTATAGGTTTTTAATCAATTCTCTGTAAAATAGATTTCAATAATAAAAAAAGTAAATATATAAGTAAAATTAAAACAACTATATGAAACATTTCAAAAAAAAAATGAAATTAAAAGATTTCTCTTTCACTGTAGATAATAATCCTGAATTAAACAATGTACCTATTTTATTAATTTATAATAAACATGGGCTTAAACACTTCAATAATCTGATGAAAATACACATCGTTAGTCTGGCGGAAGCAGCTTTTCCGTCGAAACAAAGTAGTAAAGTGCTAATGGTCTTTTTAATGTAGAGGTTTTAATTTTATTATAAAACTGTAAATGACTTTCATTTTACTTAGAAGTGTATAAAAATAATATTTTATACAAGTTGAAGAAAATACAAAACAGAAAATTCTTTTTATGTTATAAATGTCTTTTAAACTTGTATATAGCATTTATAAAGAAATGAATTAAAATGGTATAAAAATATATATTTTCTCAAGTAAAAATTAACACAGTTTGAAAGTATACTTGCTGTTTGATTCATTTACTAATATTAATTATAACTTAGAATTTTTTTAAGTTAAAATTTATTGAACATTTATAATGATCTCTTTATTTTTTACAACAAATCCTTGTATCGTATTTCTTTAATTTGATGATGTATCCAATTTAAATATTTCTTAATACTGATAATGACTATACACAAATTTAATTTTAATTTTCAACCTATTCTTAACCTCTTACAGTCGAGAGTCTTCAAAAAAAGACAACAACAGTATTTTCCGATATTCGATTTTTCTGATAAGATAAAAAGTGGTCAGTATTCTTTATAATAATATTTATCATTTTACTAAATGGGTAAGTACTTGCATATATAATAATTTTTAACAAAAATATCTGGCAGAAGAAAAAAATATACATTTTTTATAATAGTTATTTCAAAAACTGAACATTCATTGAAAAATAGTGTGTATTTTATTAGAAAGTTTTTTTCAACCTATATAATATTAGAATTGTATTTCAATATTATTGGTAATCTGTATAACTATCCGTTGGATTATTAGAAAGACATGTTTAAAAATATGTCTATCATAAAATATTAATTTTGAAGCATGTAATATTTCATTGCAATACAACTGAATGCTTCCTTGAGGGGAGTAAAAAAATATTCAGTAGTTCAACAAAATACGATACTTCCAAAAATTGAAAAAAATATGATGACAGTGCTTTTTCTATTATAAAGTTTGAAAAACGAATATTATCGAAATTGAAATCGAGCTAAATGTAATTAATACAGTGACCAATATTCCTACGTACTAATTACATGGCTACATAACTTGAAAAAAAACGTAGCACACTAATACGATTTTTTTTTGTACATCACAAAAAACCCTCACGAATACTGCTCACATATTGTAGCATTATTACAAACACGGAACCACAACTAGCGAAATGTTGTCTCTTCTTGCTTTTAATCTATGAGCTATATACGTGCGGCACTCGTTCAAAAAAAAAACATACAACATAGATAAAAAATTGTTCGCAATAAAGTATAACACCGATTACACGCTCCGTTTGTACGTGTGCGTTAGCACTAACATCTCGTTCCCGGGTGGGTATTTTTTTTATTGTCAATGACATACGACAATAGCTGTTTGCACCGCGTGTATCGCACGCAATAATAATGAAGGTAGATTAAAGTTGTCAAATAAACGGCTGCACTTGTTTTGTTATATCACATACACAGTTGGTGGGAAAAAATACACTCTCGTACACACACACACACACACTGGCACGCACATACTTTTCTTCGTATGTTTACTGTTCATTAATTTCACATACACTTACCCCATACGTAATTAACACAATCGTGCTTGTATAATTTGTTTATTTTAGACGATTTGTTACCGTATATGCCTAGTATGAGAAATTAATTAAAAAGTAAACACCACTGAAATTATTACTTAATAATATTCTTAGTGTTTCGAGACCTCGCTACATTTTTTTATTATAATTAATTCCGTGTAAATAATCCACGTTTCAGATTCGGAAAAAAATAAATTAAAAAGAAATACGTTAATATTTCATAAAATTGAAACAAGCAGAAAAAAAAATTAATTAACGTCAAATGTATTTGAAATCAAATGTCTAGCAGCGGTTTTTGTTCCCTAACACACTTTTTATCGAACATTTAATCTATTTGTAAAAAAAAATACTATTTGCTAATGCATGCAATCAATGTTATTTTAATCTTTTTTCAATTCCATAAATATAAATAATATCTAATAAAATATTTTTTGATGTATATATAAAACTGAATTTTATAACAAAAACATAAAACACAGTTTGATGTAGAAAATTTTAAATATTCATAAAATCAAGTTATAAAATATATTCCATAAAATTCTATGCAACATAGTTTAGCTTATAAGGATAATACGTATTTTTATAATACAATTCAAAATAACTACAAATACATTTATATAACTTTAAATGATTTGAGAATATGAATTAATTAAAATATCATATAATCGTTCATAAAAATGTACTAAGAAGTAAGTAAATTAAACAATTAATGAATCCGTAAGTATTTAGTCTCCTTGCTCGCAAATCTTTTACTCGTTTTATGTTTTCACATACATTTTCATATATATGAAAGTTAATATGAGATAATCACAGATAAGCTAAATTGGATTAAGATATATCAGTTCAGATCAAGACATGTCTTATTTTTATCTTATAAGCAACACTTATTTATATTCAGTCACGAAATTCAAATTACATCAATAAATTATATAATCAACACCAAAAGAGTAATCAAATAAGTTACACTATTTTATTATTAACTTATTTCTTCTGTTAATTTCTCACTACGTACTTGAGATAATTAATATATTTCGTTAGAAATCGAACGAATTTTGTTACACTTCTCGATGAAACAAAAAGCATTTCAAAAAAATATTTTACATATTAAATATTAACGTACAACACACACTTTAAATTTAATAAATTTGTAATATAGTAAAATCAAATTTAAACACACTTATACATTTTCTTGTTCACTTACACACAAACAAATCTAATTTATGTCTACATACAAAATTTATTTCTGTGCTTGTTTGTGTATAAATTAAAATGTATAGGAAACATAATTAAATTTCCAAACATGAGTATTTTCGCAAAATATTCAATTTTATAAAAAAAAATAATTAAAATCGAAGCATGGAGTTTTTTTTATATCGAAACAGAAGAGAACCGACAGGATTTTTCGCTGCATCCAAACCACCCGCCAAGTTTCATTGAATCGCCTACGCGTATTTTCACAATCAATATAAATCATTATTATAACAAAAAATTATATTTCACTTTTAACATATATATATATATATATATATATATATATATATATATACACGCACACACACACATATATATATATACTATACATGTGAGTATATGGATATAAAAGTTAACAGTATTTCAAAGGCGATATAATTTTATTTAATAGCTGATTGTATTAATCTCATTTTTAATATCCTTGTAGACTTACATTGTACACCTTTGAAACTCGAATTCATCTTAGAGGAAACAGACTTTAAGGTATTTTATTTATAAATTCATTCATATTTCCTTATACAAAGATCTGTATTGATATAAATAACTATGTTTATATTATATATATATATATATACATATATATATATATATTATTCAAATTTATTTAAATTATTAAAACACATACAAGTTTGGAGATATAAATTATTTATCTAAAGTAAATAACTGAATTATAATTACTGGAACAGAAATTATTCTGTCGATAATAAAGTAGTTATAATTCAATTATAAATATAATTTAAATTTGTATTTAATACACGTGCAATTTAATACTAAATTGACTATACAGTATAACAATAATCTAAAGCTGGCATTAACAAAACTTACCCGTTCCCCGACCATTATCAACGAATTATTAAATACTTAACTTATTTAACATTAATATTTCCTTCGAATATACAGAAAATCAGTTAAAAATCTATAATCAGAAATACAAAGATTAATCATCAAAGAAATTAAATAAATGGATTTGAATTGTTGTGAGAAGAGCAATCGTTAATCGAGTTAATCTAAAGAAATGAAATAAATTTTATTTCTTTTATTACTAGTACTTTTATCTTTAAGGATCAATTTAAATCGTTTTCATTTGTACAAATTAATATTACTGATTTGTAAGTACCAATTAATATATATATATATATATATATATATATATATATATATATATATATATATATACAACTGTTAAAAAAGTAAAAAGTCCATTATTATTAGTAATTATTAAAAATACAAAATTTGTCCTGATTATTCACCAAAATCCATTATCGTTCAGCAATAAATGTAAATTAATAACATAATCCAATGTGTAGAAAATTGTTTTCGGACACGATATAGTTGTAATATAATAATAATAATAATAATTACGAACGCACACGGGGATAGGCAGGCATGATTAATGCGTTCGTCGCTAATTATAGAAAACAATTTTACATACAGCGTTCAACATTTCCAACACATGTCAGGCACACGGAAACTAATAAAAAAATATGATAAATTTCACTGCTATAACCTATACTTGGAAGTCCGTTCGTGCGTTAACGGTTGACAAATTGGAAAGATCCGCATCAAAGGGTTGCTTTTTTAATGCTATTGTAGGGTATTTCTGGTAGTAACAGACTTGTTATGGAACATAAATGGTTAATTATCTTTATACTATTTGCAGTTAAAAAGTCGAACCTTCATTTTATCAGTGTCAATTGAATAAAATCTCGAAACTAAAATACTATTCCGTTTTAATTACTAACTTTTTCATGATTTGTAATTTTTTAAACTTATTACAATAAAATCATTATTATAAGAGTAAAATATCAAAATATACTGATGTCGCCAAAATACTTGAATTCAATAAATAACAAATTAAAAAAATAAATAAAAGAACAAAAATCTAGTGCATAAATTTGTATAGAAATTCTCAGAAAGTAAAAAAGCAACTGTAATAATTTTCATATCAATTTTTCAGTTTATATCTGAAAAAAGTGAATTAATTAAATATAAGGTAACAACTCATACTGATATCTTTGTATAATTTCATATTAAAAACTATAAAAACAAGTTCTTAATTTGAAAAGTTCAAAATAAAAGCTATACATGATTTAGAAAATAATAAAGATGATATCGATATTCTACAAAAGAGAAAGTTTAAAAAAAAAACATTTAATATTTTCACATCTTTCGAGAACGCAAAAAGTTATTTTAATATTTAAAATGTCTGTTAAAATTTACTATGGTACATATGTGTATGGGTATATATATATATATATATATATATATATATATATATATATATATATACATATATATTTCGTATGAAACTTTTAAAATTTATTTGCTAGGCATAAGTATATTCATGTTAAATATTTCATAACAAGAGACCTTTCAAAATAGACACCCTCTCGAATCATCTTATTGATGAATAATAAAATATTTCAATACACCAATATATAAAAAGGTGTATTGTTCAAAACTTTTTATATACATCTTGAAAATCGTGCGATTATTAATTTTTGTCATAAAAAACTTTTCTTCGCTTAAGAATATTATTTGTCAATTTCGTATTGTGATTTGTATATTAAATACATACATACATACATACACACATATATACACATATATATATATATATATATATATATATATATATATATATATATATATATATATATAATTTTGAAAATAACAACGTGAGCTAAAAGACAAACCTCATCCGAAGAAATTCTTAAATATTTTACATATGTGAATATACATAGAAACATTTTATTATTGTTATTATATATGTATATACATACATATGTATATATAAATATATATATATATATACATATGTATATACATACATATGTATATATAAATAAATATATATATATATATATATATTCCTTAAGTTTTATATTACACTTTTATAAATTATTTGTGTTCAGTAAATAATTTTTCATATTTCTCAATATTCTAATTTATAATTTAATCATTTCTTCGTTACAGAATGTTAATTTTCGTTCTGAAATTTTCTATATACATTAAGTTATTATATTTTAAATATCGAATCCGATTAAATAATCGAATTTAATAATTGAATCCGAACTTATTATTTATATTATATACATTTTTAATAACGTATTATTTCTTGATATTAAATTAAAACAAAATTCAATTGCAAACAAATATTTATTATTCGTGTCAGAAATATTTTAATTAAATTTTGTTCATTAAATACAACTTACCTTATCTAAGGTAAACTATATTAATGTTTTCATCTCATGGATTTTGGTATTTCACATTAAAGTTATTTTATCCTAACTATATACATATATATATATATATATATATATATATATATATATATATATATATACAAGTATATAATGTATATAATGTACATTGATGAATATGCATAGTTTGAGTATACATATGTTTCGTATTATGATATAATATTTTGAGTTGAACAGAATCACATATGGTACAGACATGTAACTAATATATATATATATATATATATATATATATATATATATATATATAGGTATATATTTTCTATTGGTTTATATAATACGTGATACATTATAATCATTCAATGTATGGATTAAAACACTATATTACTTACCAAGTCATTTATTATTGTTTTATCTAAGGTAAACTATATTAATGTTTTCATCTCATGGATTTTGGTATTTCACATTAAAGTTATTTTATCCTAACTATATACATATATGTATATATATATATATATATATATATATATACATATATATATATATATATATATATATATATATACAAGTATATATAATGTACATTGATGAATATGCATAGTTTGAGTATACATATGTTTCGTATTATGATATTATAATATTTTGAATTGAACAGAATCACATATGGTACAGACATGTAACTAATATATATATATATATATATATATATATATATATAGGTATATAATTTTCTATTGGTTTATATAATACGTGATACATTATAATCATTCAATGTATGGATTAAAACACTATATTACTTACCAAGTCATTTATTATTGTTTTTACTGTAATTTTTAAGAGACTATTATTATTAATATCACTTATCTACTATTATTTGCAAATATAATCAACAATCTTTATATATGAATATATATATATATATATATATATATATATATATATATATATATGGGTTTGTGTGTGTGATTATAAAGATGAAGATAAAACTAATTCGATTCGATAAAACCTGTAAATGAGAACGACGTAAAATGAAAAGATATGAAATGATTGTGTAATAGTCTACATTAGCAATAAAGTATTCAAACTTTATGGTCGTCATAAAATAAAATTTAATTGACGAAATTACAACATTTCACTCGAATTACAGACTTAATGGCTGTAAAACTGCAGTTAAAATAAAACTTTTCGACGTTCATTATTAAAATTCGTAACATTTGTATTTATGCAGACAGAAAGGTCTGTTATCTGTACCGAGATAGTTTCGGACGAGGATCAGAACCGGCGTGGATGTAAATGTGGATTTAGGCATTTTTAATAACACTCATAGGCTATTATTAAAAAAATATGTGTGGAATGCTGAGGAAAGAGCGACTATATTATTTTTTTCCTATTTTAATATGAAAATACACAGAAAAATAAAAAAACATTTTCAAGATCTTATATATATATATATAAGTTCTTGAAAAAGAAACAAAAAGTAAATTGAAAATATAGCAGATTATAATTTATGAAACGGAAACTTTTCAAACACTCCTTAGAGTGTAATAAAATAACTAAGACATTATTAAATAATTTTGAAATATAAAATGAATACTGTATACTATAAGGAAGCGTATTTCAAAAGAATAGACTATAAATGTCTTAGAATTTATCACAATTTTAATTCATTATAAAAAAAAGTATTAAAATATTTTTCTACTAAAAGTAAAGTGTTTTCTCAAAATTAAAAAGCGCAACTTGTAATTTTAAAACCAATAAAAGAGATGTAAATATGTAACGTTATTTTATCTTTTATTCTATGAAAAACTGTATATTATATATTTATAAATATTCATCTGTATAAATATTCCACACAAAAAATATAAACATTAAGTTCTAAGCTTAGTTATTAACTGTGCTCTAAAATTTTAATTATGATTGGTCATTTATTTTATAAGATATAAGAATTTAATTAACCAAAAACTTAAATGATAAATTTTAAAATAATTTCCACGTTCATAAAGCTATTTATGTTTTATATTTTCTCTAAAAAACATTCTACATTTTATTTTCAGTTCTAATTTAAAAGTTCAAATTTATCATAATTAATATTCTCTACTGAACATATACAGTTTCAACACATATTTCCGACTATATATATATATATATATATATCACGTGGTGTAGTTCATGATCCAAATGTACTACAAGTCAGAGCTTTTATACAATTTAATACATATTTGTAACATACTACAGCTAATTATTGTTTTTTTACATAGCAACACAACATGGAAATAACACAAACTCATTGCTTCTGTTCTAACAAAGATTTGAATTTTTATATTTCAAAAACATACGAGCGTATGTATATAAACAGTCTCATATATATATATATATATATATATATATATATATATATATATATATATATATATATATAAATAACTGAATATAGTTAACAATTATTTTGAAACAATAGTAAATAAAATCGCTAATAAAATACCTTACATTATTTTTATTACGTTATTATATTCAAATGAAGTTTTTATATCAAATAACTGAGAAAATATAAAATAATTCAGAAGCATTTTCAAACAACTGAATAAAAGTTTATTATATTAAAAATTCCATGTGAGAAATGTCCTACATTTTATATTTTTACATTCTTTTAAAGAATGCAATTAAAATAAAATCTCCTTTTCAAATTTCTAATAGTTTACTCAACAAATAACGTATTTTTAGAGTACTATTTTTTTAAAAAAAATATTATTTTATATTTAACTTATTGTTTTTAATGAGCGTTTTTTATTTCTTTCTGTGCATAAATTCCTAAAAATGGAATTAAATTCATTTAAACAAGCCAAATATCTTTTAGTTTATAACAAGTTGGTACTTGTTTAGAATATTCTAAAAATTTACATACTATATGTATAATTAATGTATATTCAATATATTATTTAATAAAAATATATTTAATACTTATCATTATTCAATATCAAGTTACAAACAATTTTTTTCCGATCTGAGAATATTATAAAGAAATATTTATACACTTCCTGTTTATTTTTTTTGTAATACCAAAAAATGGTAACAAATACTAACTTACCATGAATACAGCATCGATTTTGATTCAGTAGAATTATAGTCGTTCAAGAATAAACGTCCCGAGAACAAATACCTTATTAAACATACTGTGAAAACAGTTCAAATCGCACGACATAAGTGTGTCTTTTCCTCAGAGTCAAATGTACAATAATCGACAACGACTTTCTTCGATCAAACTAATCAAATTGTTTACTGTTCATGTCCATGTATCTATTCTATAGCACGAACGGTGTGCATATATGTATTGTACACATATACAGTACATGTACACATAAATTTAATACATACATACATGCAATACACGACGAACAACAGTGAAATTATATAGAATGACCAATGTTAATATGCTGAAGTCTAATTTACCGACCGGCCCGTACGATGCAACGCGAGCGACTGGCAATAAACGAGACGTCGTTGCGATGCTGCGACGTCGTATATATTGGTGTGAGCTTTTCTTGGCGTCACGACGCCGACGCCGACACGCACAACGCTGTTTATTTAAACGTATTCGTATTTATATTGCATTATGCGTAATTTGTGATTGCGTTTGATACGTTCGTTATTAAATATACATTCATGTAGGTTCTTAATACATGCGTACTTCAAATTGCTACATTTAGAACTATGGAATTAGCGCTATCATTAGATTGATTTAATGTAGAACCAACTAACAGTCTAAATAGATTAAAAATCGAACTCGTGAAAACAATATAAAACTATATGTAATTCTTAATCATTTCTCATAATATTAAATGTTGTAAAAGCATATAACAAACTAAAAATACTTGAAAATTTAGTAATTTAAAAAATATTAAACTTAAACACTTATATATATATATATATATATATATATAATAAATAATATACAGACAAATAATATACATACTACCACTTAGCAGATATAATATTGAACGTGTAATTATATTTCTTTATTAATAAATTAGAAATTAGCACAATTCTTGAGAATTGCTAAATAAACTTTAATATTAAAAGTTAAAAGTGAAACTATTATAATTTTGAGGCAAATAATTGAACTGTTCACTATTATATACACAAACATACACACACACATACACATGCACATGTGAATATGTTTATATATATATATATATATATATATATATATATATATATGTGTGTGTGTGTGTGTGTGTATGTGTGTGTGTGCATGTATATGTGTGGTTTATATTATCAATAACTTCTCGGCACGTAATCCATTGAACTACCTATTCCAAAAGGTACCAATTTACGTTTAGCATCACCAAACTGACGGCCGGAATAGAACCCATTGCAGTGAACCTTTTATATCCGTATCGTATATCAAATATAAACACTAACCGGTTTGAATCTCGATGTGTATAAATAATTAATGCTGATGTGAAACGCGAGGCAGCCGAAATAAACCACTAACGAAACGATATCCAACAACAGGCTTGCCAGGCTAACCGCAAAACTGTACCGTACGGAATTCACTCCGGTTGCACATTATGTTTAGATATAACATTTGTTTATACACGAAGTGTATTAGTTAATGAACGAATTAAATTTATTCACGAGCCATTATATAACATATTTCTGAAATGTCGTCATCGTTTCGTTGTTTTATTTCACCGTAATGGATATTTAAAAGCGTTGGCCGCTATACAAAAGAATGAATTAATACGGATTTAATCCTGCTGAATAAACAGATCGAGTTAAAATGCAAAAGTAATTATTTAAATTCTCTCATAAATGACAAACCTGAAATGATATACACACACAGTACATTCTTTGTCTAAGACACACAAGTGGTATGTATGTACGGAAATAAGCTCGTTCTCGGAGATAACATTTTTCTTGGATAAATAATAAATAAAGAGAAGACAACAAAATTGTATCTCTTAAATATAATATTTTTAAAAGTAAATAAAATCTTTTTAACCGAATTCAATTTTCATACATTTTAAATATTATACAGATATAATTTTGAAGTAATAAGAAAATATACTAACAAATGGCTTTATATATATACGATTTATAACTAAGAATTATACTTTTCTGTAAATGTATACGTATCTTGAATACACAGAACATATGTAGCTTTTCAAATTGACAACATTTATTCGTAGCAAATTATATTTAAAGGTACTGTATCGGAATACAGTGTCCAAATAAAAGTCGAATTTGTATATCTGAACATGCAACTCTTGATCATTGAATACAGGTATACTTTTAAACCATACTTCACGGACATTTATGAATATATATATATATATATATATATATATATATATATATATATATATGTATACTGTGTGTGTATCTTCTCAACTCTGATAAGTTTTCCGTAACTCATATAACTTCTGCGACAAAATTTTATCTGTTATGCCCGATACACGTACGTGTATAAGTTGGAAACGGCGTAGTATGTCTGCTTATAGACGGACGTTAACTTTTTTACGATTCTCTCGCTGTGAGTTTTCCAAGAGTGATCGTATAAAATGATAGAGTCGTTGAATGTAAATAGCTCGAAACATTTTAAGATGTTTTGCTATGAAAAGTGCCGCGTCACTGATTGCATCCGAGATGGTTCATTTTGACATTCTTAAAAAAAAGCGTATGCTTTTATGACAAGTCTGGAACCGAACATCCATGCAATTTTCAACCGTATATATATATATATATATATATATATATATATATATATATATATATATGTATGAATGTATTTACAAATGTCAATTGAACATGTTAGTAATTTAAACAAATATTATACCTTGAATGTGTGTAAATATATAACTGTACATAGTTGTTCATAAAAGTACATGTAACATAAAAGTCAATTCCGAAAAAGTAAATGTTATGAGTTATTGTAAACATTGAATACCATTTATATATATATATATATATATATATATATATATGTCAATTAAAAATTAATTATTATTCGTATTACAAATATTGTATTAATTTTTATTTGTTTCTTCAATTGAAAATAAGCAATTATAATAAAAAAGATAAATAAAATTTAGATTGAAGTAAAATATAAATAAAATTTAAAAAAAAATACAACACGAATCAAACTACCAATATCTTCTGAAATTTTATTATTTATAAATGTCTCGATTTTTGATTTGAACGATATATAGTATTAAAACCGTTATAAATGAATTTAAACTAGAATTTCAAATCATAAAACACAACTCGAGTAACAAACACATAAATAAGTTTTTGATACATTTTTATATCTTGATATGTTTATACAGAAACATGGAAACTAAAACATGTAGCACTTTAAATAATATCGTTATTAAAATAATTTATATTTTGTGTAGATTTGCATTGTTTTTAACTTGTATTTAGTAAATATCTTCCTTTTGATTAAACAAACAAGATATAAAATTTAATACGTTATCATTCACTTATTTAGTATATAAAATAACATGTATTTCAATTAATCGAAACACAAAAGCTCCAATTCAAATTGATTACCATAAAGAAACAAATAATATTTTTACTTTGTTAACGTTAATTGTAAACTACACAGCAGAAAACCATCCCACTAACGAACCACTTCCCACAAACTAAACAGTAAATCACCGTCTCGCCGTTTGTTTTAACTTATTCAAATCCAATTAGATATTTTTCAATCTCGTGCAATCATCGGACCATTCGAACAGCCTGAAGAGAAAAAAAGCATACATACATTTATATCTAAAATCCATATATCGAATATATCAATCACTGTCGAGAGCTGATACATCCCGTGCGAATTACATTCCATATACTAGAAAGAGAACAAGAATATGAGAAAAAGGGTTGAATTATGCACAAACATCAAACGGGAGACGGAAAAATAAGCGAAGTATTTTCGCAATCAGATCAAACGTTGGTTTATGGATGAAGACGCAGACATGGTGTCCACGCGCGCGCGTGTGTGTGTATAGAATCAGAGTGCGTGCTCGTTTATGTATCTACAAGTGTGCACGCATATACGTGCTGTATACAGTATGATTCAAAATTAATAAATCACTAATAAATAACTATAATGTTTTGTTATAAAAAAACAATATACATTACTCAAAAATTAAATATTTAAAATCTCTATTTTCATTTGTCTGAATCTATTTCTGAATAAGATATATTAATATTATGAAAAGAATAATTTAAAAATTAAAAATTATCAAAGTGTAAACACACACTATATAAATAATCTATATGTATAAAAGCCACGTATAAATACTCAAATCGCCTTCTATTAAAACTCTCTAAAAGATCGATAGATATAGAAAAATTATAAAAGTTATAAACTTTCAACAAAATATCCTTAAAGTCACCTGCGTTGTAAATATTTGATTATACTGTGCAAAATACGAAATGTGTAATATTATTAATTCATAATTCCAAGAAAATAGTGGAAAATACATTTCAAGCAAAAATAATTGAATAATTAAATTTTTAGTTCATAAATTGTTGTCATTTTAAATTATATCTTATGACATAAAAGGCTATACCAAAAAAGACAGATTGATTAAACATAAAAAATCGTTAATTCTCAGAAAAATCTATAAGTATTTTCTATAACTGTAAGTCTATGTACCATTTCACCATTCAAACGTTTTTTTATAAATGAATATTTGTTTAATTACCTATTTATCTATTAATCATTTATCTATCAATTATCTATGATGGAAATATTTATTATGATTTTATTTCATTCGTTCATCCTCGAAATATTATATCTATATTAAAAGTAATCATTTCATTTCATAAGGAACGGTGTTTTAAATTAATCGAACTAATATTTATACACCTACTTTTATCTTCATTTAATCGTACAAAAACAAGAAACCATTTTCAATTCAATTTTGGTTAAATTATTTACCGACATCCTGTATGAATACATGTATGTATATACATGTATGTATATACATATATATATACTTTCAGATACACAAGTTCGTTACAAAGCTCAGTGTGTATGTGTGTATATATGTACGTTTATGCGTTTGTGTGTATTTATGTCGGTCGTTTTTCACGGGGACGTTTCGTTGTACAAGGAGACGTTACACTCACACCAATCACTTACACGGCATGTGTGAAATAGATGGACGGCTGTTTTTTTCCGCTAACCATTTTTTCACCTAGATCCGCGTGATATATATTCATTTCCTTGTATGTATTGCCGTGCTTTACCATCTAGTATATATATATATATATATATATATATATATATATATATGGATGATATGTGTATGTTACTGATATTGATATATATATATATATATATATATATATATATATATATATATATATATTTCTGTGCGTATCAACTATCTAAAAAAATATCATTATACTATTACAATATGCCTAAAATTCTTGAAAATTCTGACTAAGAAGTAATTTCTTAGTAATGGTTTATTGTGTATCGATGACTGTGCTTATGTGTATCGATGACCGAGTTTTATGTGTATCGATGACTGAGCTTTTTATACAGAACAACATTTTCCAACCTAAACTATTTGATCTTTAATATTTTATTAGTGATTTGTAATAAGTCGAGTTTAACGCAAGTTCAGCTAATTACATATTAATACTTGTTGGCATAACCGTTATATTCATCCATTAAACTTCAATTTGTACTTTGTTATCGATGCTAAAACATTTCCTCTATGATAAGTATTGTAATTCGATTGTCTATTCTCCACAATTAAAATGTATTTGTGTTCAACAAAATACACCACTTAAAGGTATGTGTAACTACTACAAATGCATATTTATTTTAGTAATAAACAAATAAATGTGTTCACACACACACACACACACACACATACACATATATATATATATATATATATATATATATATATATATATATATATTAAAAGAAAATATTTTCAAACTTACATATATCACATTCATATAATTATTTTTACTGCAAACAATTTACCCACTACAAATATATATAGTATCATTGCATTATAAACATTTTAAAATAAAAATGAAAGTAATAATCCATTGGAAAACTTTCTACGCCAATTTATTTCATACATTAAAGTTTTGTTGTAAAATATGGCTGTTTGTCAACATCGTTTCTCATATGAATTTATATATATATATATATATATATATATATATATATATAAGGGTATATATATATATATAAGGGTTTTTATATTATTTATTGGTTTTAAATTTTTCTCTATACCAACTTTAATCACCGTTCAATACGGTTTTAAAAATATTCTTGTCAAATATTCTTGATATACTTTTATCGAAACCAATCTATTTTCTCTTTTATTTTATTCGTTATTAATTATTCATTTTATTTTTTCCCCGTATCAATTTTTTACACTTCTAGGAAATAAACACACCTCATTATACATAAAAATTGAAGCATTACATTTTGATAGCAGTAATCAATATGAATTGACAACCGCATATTTTTAATAAATGAGCAATCATATAAAAATTAGATAAAAAATCTGTTTGTATTTTAGAGGTACTAGTTAAGATTCTGCATGATTTAAAATGTTTGTTTTTTTTTAATTTAGATGTTTAGGAAGTTTAAAAAAATAAAGCTTTAATTAAAAAATGAAGCTAATAGTTTAGCTTAGTTCGAACATTATATCTCATAATGAATAGAAAAGTAATAAAAACACAAAAAGAATCACTTGAAGATATATCAATTCAAAAGTATGATCTTTGTTGAGTTTATTAGACCTCAATATGCGTAACATGTAATTTTCATCAGAGAACAATAAAGATTAATCGCTAATTAAAGTAAATCGTCATTGTGGACGAGACTGTAGGTGAAACGGTAGTGATCGTTCGAATGGAACGATGCGGTTGCAACAACCACGTCGCCAATTAGCGATCAGGCGTTAGCAATCGACGGTGGTCGAACGGCGGCTATTATAGTTGAACGGCGCGTAAACAGAGCGCAACGTGCAGATGACCAACACAAGCCCCTAGTGTAAATACGACCACAATTGTACATCCAATGATGCATAGTGAGTGAAATAATTTCAAAGACTTTTTGATATGCCACACCGGATATTTTAATTAGTTTCTCAGGCAAGAGAATGAGAGACGGAATGTTTTATATGAATACTATATAGCAATATTATACATATATATATATATATATATATATATATATATATAAATTCAATTATATGATTCTTTAATCTTAATTTATAATTTGTTATATTCAGACATGTTTTATTTATTTCAAATATGAAACTAAATAATTTATGTTTTCATTAATAACCTAGTAATTTAATGAATTACATCAAAGATCTTTGAAAAAAGTTTGTCTTATATTATTATTTTCTACTAAATGTAACTCATGTTTAATCAAGTTTATGTCAAGACTAAGTTCTCAACATTCCAATTCTTTACATACTCCATGAGAATGTAATTATTGTCTAATTGCTTGTTAAAGTTTTCCTGAATATTAAATTGGAAAAACAGTATAAAAAGTCGAGCATTATGTGATATCACGAAAAATATTACTTAGAACATGCAAGTATCAAAGTATAAGTATGTATAGAATAATCAGAACTAATATAACTTAAAGAGCATAAAAGAACGTCAAATATTGAAATAGAGAAGAATAAAAATCAATAGTTATAAAAAAAAATCTGAACTTAAACATCTTTAAAGAAGTTAAATTTAATAAACACAAATTAATAAGAAATCAGAAGTGAAATAAGAATGTACATTTGACAAATATAATTAAAAAAGAAAACTCGAATTTTCTATTTTTTATTTTATCTGTAGATTGTAAGAAACAAATACAATATTGATTTACTTGAAAAAAATAAGAGGTTTTACGATACTAAAGATTAACAAACAATTATAAATTTTAATTATGACTAAATAATTATAATATGAAAGTATGTTCAATATTAGTTTCTGTTTAAAAATATTTAACATTCTTATATTTTTTTATTAAAATTCTAGTTTGATTTTAGTTTGGGTTATTGTAAAAGCATCTTTTCTAAAACAGAACAATGATTGTTTTTTTTATCTATCCCACCTATTTTTATAAAAATACCGAACTAAGATTATAGAAAATATTTCCGGAACAAAACTAATAATAAAATATCTTATCCCGTGAATTAGATTGGCCATATAAAGCGCATGCATAAAATATGTGTGAGATTATATTTATAAAAAAAATGCATATGAGATGTGAAATAAGGACACAAACAGCATATCAACAAGATAACCGTCGTATTCTAAATTCAATAAACATCTCCTCTATAACATATTCTCCTATTTATATCAAATCAATAGTAGAAAAAATATGCCTCTACCATACGCCCAAAAAAGCAACGTGTGTGCGTGTGCTTTTTAGTGTTCGTGTCGCACTCACCCGTCGTACATTCCATCTCTGTTCCATACAGCGTTTCGCTTCTTGTTATGTATACATCGTCGCATGTTCCCACGGGAAGTTCAAAAAAACTTTCCCGGACTCAGTGTGCCACACCAACTCCACTATACTATTCCCATCATCTCTATCCTGTTTTCGGTGAATACCCGTACTCCTGATATTTGATGGTGAAGATACTACACAAATAGGGATGGCCAACAATAATGTATTTTGTATAAAAATTGAATATGTTATTTTCATTTTTTATTATACTGATCATGATAAAAATGTATTTATTTATTTAACGAAACCAAATTATTGTAAACTTGACATAAGATTCTATTTCATTAAACTATTATTTATAATATTGTTTCTACTTGCATCAAACAATTTTAATAAGTTTTATAAATAAAGTAATTTAATTATTTTATAAATTATTTGATAAAAAAGAAAAGCAAAAATCAATAACCATTCTTTTTTTACTTGACTTATTTGAAATTTTGTGTCATGACATAAATAATTAATTCTAATAAATAATATAACACAATCAACGATTTTGTACTCTGAAATTCGTTTCAAATTATTTACTTAAGTACACATATATTACAAAATGTCCTAATAAAATAACACAGTATATTAATTTTATTTTTTACCACATAAAAATCATTAAGTTATCTTTTAATGTTAATATATTTTTTTTAACATTCATAAAATAAGTATACAACTCAACACAAGACAAAAGTTCATGTACAAAACCAAAAAAATAATTATAAAAGAGAAACGAACTGCAGAAAAAACGCACACGGGATTACAAAAGAATTAAGAATGATTTTACTGACCCTGATTCGTAACTCGAGCACGTGAAGCAAGGTAGAAGACAGAGGATGATTTTACTAGAATCGCATGGAGTGAAAATAGTGCAAAGGTATGAGAAAGTACATGCCATCCAGCTGTTTTTTTTCTTATGGTATCTGTGGGCCACTACAAAAGGTTTGAGGTGGATATTCTGTATGTCAACACTTTTGAAAAGAAACTGTACTTTAGTTTATATCTGACAGTTGTTACGTCGTTAAGAAGTTTTTAATGTATATATATATATATATATATATATATATATATATATATATATATATATATATATATAAGATATTTTCATAACTTTTCTCTTATTTCTGATTTAGTTCTGTATGTTATAAATCAAGATTATAAAAAAGAAAAGTCTAAAAATCATGTTTAATGTCTATTTATATTTTTACTATACACATTTTAATCTAAATTCTGTATACTGATAATTTAATTTAATAGTTGTTCTATAATAATAGTATACACTTCAATTAAGATATATATTCCTATACTTCAATTCCTTGTATATATGTCAAATATTTTCAAAAAGCTATCTATTTTATTTCATTCGAAATTAGCTTTCACACGAATAACTAACGTAACTACATTAAAATATTAACTGATATTGACAGTATTAAAAGTAATTGATAATTTATAAAAAAGGCTATATATTTATTTAATAGTTTTAGATTTTTATTGAAAAAATTATGTTTTTTTTAACTCGTACATTATAAAATATACAAACTGCATTAAAAATCTAAAAAGTTAAAAAAAATAGATTCAATACCCGTGATACTTAATGATTAATGAATAATAATTAAATGTTTTAATTGTAAAAAATCTACATATTTAGATATCACGTACGAGTTTTTATTGGTAATTTAAAATATTTGTTTTAACATGTCATTTTCTCTGGTCAAATATTTTCTAAACAAGTTACTTTTATTTCAGTTTGAATTTAGTAAGATATATTTACAAATAGTCCAATATAACAAATGTTAAATCAAAAAAGAATAACTGAATAAATAAATCTTAAAGATTTAAATTTCATTCTTCTATTTGTGTATTTCAATCTTAATAACGTTGTTAGTGAATTGCAGAAAATAATTCATTTAAATTAAACGATATATATGGTATTATTAAAATAATATATTTAAAGAACAGATTATTCTCTATTAAATTCAATTTTAAAATCCCTTATAGTTTAGTATGAGACTCAATATTAGAACTATTTTAATGTAAAATAGAAAAAAGATCAAACTGACTTCAATATTTATCAATAATTTCAAAATATAGTACAATAAAACGTGGACAAAAAAACGAATTAATCCCGACTATAACAAAAAAACCGAACGTATGAAAAGCAAAACGATTATTCTAGGTGAAAAATCCCAACCTGGTCTTACATCGACAGGATATCGAACGGAATCCAAGTAGAGAACCGTTTACAATACAGGCGGTCACGATTCAAGAATGTCAAGCGCCTAATGGCGCGGAAAAAACTGTCGCCTTGCTCCACTCTTCCATACCGCCTCCTAACCCATCACCGGATTCACGTCACCCTTCGCCCATTCCATTTGTCCCACGTCGACGTTATCATTCGTCGTACTCGTCGCCTTATCATCCCGTACGAAGAATATGTGAAAGAGACGAGTATGTCAACGTCTATTTCGCGTACGATGGGAACCTAAACGCCGATCTCGTAGGATAACTTGTTCCCGCGAGGAACATTCGTGGAATTGTTTAATAATTCATATTTTTCTCACAGATCATGTGTATATAGTATAAGATAATCTATAAACGTTTGTTTATATGCATATATACGCGTGATATATATATATATATATATATATATATATATATATATATATATATATATATATATATATATATATATATATATAAAGTGTTTTAAAACCCTATAGAGAATATTGATTTTTCCGAATATAATTTTCATCTCCATACTATAAAATTTTAAAATTCTCTTACATTATAATATTATACTGAACATCTCATTCGTTTTGGTATTATATAATCACAAAAGAAGTTAAACAGTATAGAAATAATTGTGTCTGATGCAAGATTTCCTCCCACTCACATATTTGAACATTCTGATCTAGTATTAAAATATACTAAAATAATATTTTTAAGAAAACAATTGTTCAATATATTTTCAAACAATACATATATTAAATGAACTATTATTCTTTTTAACATTGAAATATTTCATGTAAACTATAGTTATTAATTATTAAATCTGATATAAACTCAGTACGTATTGTTTTATTTTTATTGAACGTCTCACTACACATTTCTTCGAACTAAATAGAAAATAGACAAAATGTTAATATAGTGAAATCGTTTAAAATGTGTGAATAGATTGTATTTATATTTTGTTTGAAAATAAGCTGACGCGTGCATAACGATCTGACAAGTCCATTCGAAACCGCAAATCATTCTATACAAATCTCACGCAACGTTTCATGCAAATAAACCGCCAATCGGTTTTATTGCGAGCACGTAACAATATCCAGGACCGAATGAGCGGCCATCAAAAACAATATCAGGGATAAACAAAACAAGCAAACAAACAGCAGAACAAAAATGCACGCACAGTTACTCTCTGGTTTAATTATTGACACGAGATTATTTCCATGAGGTACGCACGCGTTTACTGTTTTAGATTTAATTGGTTCGTTTAATTCGCCTCGCGGGAAATCACTAGAGCTACAGAAACATTTAATATCTCTATTCTTGTGTATGAAAAGTTAGGAAAAGTAATTTCGTACAGTGCTGATATATAAAAAAAATATGTAAAAGTGTTTAACGTGTACATTCATAACGCGGTTTTATCGCATTACGAACAGGTGGAAAGAAGTAAAAAAGTCTTATAATTAAAGTTATGTTTCATTTAAGTATTTTATTGATGCTCTATCTTTTCTCTACGATTTTATTTCATAGCAAAAATGTGTGCAGGTATATGAAAAATATTCTTAAATGTAACTAATAGTAAAGTTTAATCATATTTTTTATTTTTCATGCTAAATAAATTACAAGTCGAATAGAAAAAATTTTTTAAAATAAATTAATTCTCTTAAAAATCATTCAAGGACGTTTCGGTTGAAATGGAATTGAATAGAGATTTTTACATTTAATATGAATACATAGTTAACACTAATGAGTACTAAAACTGCAAGTCTATCCAATTTCAAAGCTATCTACACCAAGGTCAACTCCGGGCGTCCCGTAAACAATTCAACCCGTCGCGACGCTACCATAAAAGTGATCGCGACGCCTGTAAATGGCAACATGAAAACGTCGCTCCATTATCTGATAAGAAACATACGCTCTACTTCAGTACCAAACTCGAGAACTGCTCGACACAACAGAATATTGTCTGATTATTGTTGTGTTTTATACTTAAAATCTTAAGATCTCGAGACATTTTCTTCTGTTTCTTTTATTACTTACAGAAGAAGTATATACAAGCTTATATTGTTTTATATAAATACAAAAGGTTTGATTCGAAGATTCGTTCAAGCGGAGTAATTGAAATGAAAAGTTTATCTGTGTTCGACAAACTATTCGCTCGTCCCACTTTTTGTATAGACGCTTGTACAAGTTTCGGCAAGAATTAGAGAGTTCATAAAGAGGTCGTGTGTGTATCTAAAAATTAACGAGAAGTTTAATATATTCTCGGATTATATTTCATGTAATATCAGAGAAATGTTTACATGTAATCTATGTAGAAAATCGAAATGATATTTTTCCAGAACAAACATAAAGTGAATCTGGAAACCATTTACATTAAGTTTGATTTATTAACATAAAGAACCATGGACAAAAATAATGTTTTAAAAGTGATTTGTTTGTTTAATTTTACATTCTATCCAAACTTGTATCTTTGTTTATTCGTCATGATTGTGAGACATGAATTTAATATAACAATACAAATTTACAAAAAATTAAAGTTTAATAAATGACTATAGAGTTCATCTGTTATCAAATTGTAATAAATTTCCCTCCTAAATAATTTTCACAACGTACTATACATATATATATATATATATATATATATATATATAAATTATTATTTATGTATTTATATATTTATATAAATATTGTATAAATGTATTTTTATCTAAATGTATACAAAAATCTACATCAACGTTTACATTTTTCATTTTATCATACATAAATCTCATCCCCTGTAATTATTTATCCATTATCGTCACACACAAGTGAAGTTTCATATTAAAAAGACAGTCTCAAAGAAGTAACATCTGAATGATATATATATATATATATATATATATATATATATATATATATATATATATATGGGTTTTCCAAATTATATATTCTTTTAAGTTTTCGCACAGGTGTTTTCGTCACCCAAAACACGTTTTGATGGCTAGATGATTGATACAATTTTGATTGAAATTTTCTTTAGAAAAAAGAGTAGTAACAGTTTTCTTATTGAAATTTCCATGCATCAATTTCCGTTCCAAATCTGTTCGTCGTAACATCGAATAGCTCGATAACAAACATGTCATTAGCAAACCTTTGCATTGAATATACCTTTATACCGGTACATTTATGTGGATGTATGTATGGTTATAGAAAAAGATACATCAAAGGAATGACTTTGTAAATTAAAAGAAATATGAATGGAAAAAAATTAATAGGGTTGAAAATTTAAAAAGTATTAGTGTTAATATTATTCATTTTTGACAATATTAATATTTAAATTATTTAATAATTTCTCAAAAGAATATTTAAAATAATACATTGACCTTTAATAAAATCTAAAATAAAAAACGGGCTTAGTATTTATGTACATGATTATTATACAAATATTTTTTTTCTTATAATAAAGAAATGTGTGTAACAAATAAGTATTATTTCTATTATTTTATTTAGACTTTTAAATTATTCTACTTTCTATATTCGTGCAAATAATAAATGGCTGAAGAAATATCCTTATTTATAAACTACAATTTATATAGATATTTTATTGTATAATATTTTAATAAGTGGATCGTATTCGTTCGCAAGGAACGTGTCAATGATTGGTAAATACATTTTATTTGATTTAAATGTTCGTTTTCATGGTACACTGTGCCAGACACGGTCCTCGCAGTGTATGAAGGCGCGCCCCCTCGTAAAGAATGACGTGGGTAACACGGTGCCCTTATTGTTTTTCAGATTCTATTGTGTGGGGTTCGAGAAAGACGAGGATCGGCCAAGGCGGTGGATAAGGGATACACGGACGTACGGTTAAGGTCAGCGCGTTCGCACGTAGCGCAGTTCCGGTCAATTTCCGGCGCTAAACAACTTGACGCGCGGAGTGGAGCTCGCGCTCTCGGCTAGATTACGTACTACATAAATAAGAATAGCGGGTGATTTGCAGTCGGCGCCCACCCACGGTTATCGGTCGACGTGTTGCGTTGATTGAATTATTTTTTGGCCTTTCGCCGTGCTTCCTTTTCTTTTAACATAAGAACACGCTGTATTTTATTGTAAGTAGAAACACGTTTACCACCGAACAACATATATATATATATATATATATATATATATATATATATATATATATATATATATATCAGATCTTTAAATCAAGTATTCTATAAATAATGATTTTACTTCTAATATGAAAAATAATCTTATATTTAATTGTTATTAAAGCATCCTTTATTATAAAACAAAAAAGTTAAATTATTGTTCTAAAAACAGAATATATAAATTTCTTCAATCAATTCATTGAAATAATTTTAAATACTAGAACAGTTTTATTATTCCACTGTGAAATTCTTTAATACTAAAAATAGAGTTGCAGTAAAATGTTAAATGTTTATTTTAAATACATATTAATTAATTACCAATGAAAAGAAAGAACACATTTTAATTTTTTGATATTGTTTTTTCAATTTATATCATGCTTGAAAACATAAAGAAACATTTTAATTCGGCCTGATTCGACAAGATTATTGATCAAATTACAAATATACCATTATAAACCTATACAAAAGAAATATTCACCACTGTCAGCGGTTCTTCTAATAATCTAATGAAGGAAGAGTATACAAAACTGAATCAATACAAACGTACATAATAATTGGATATTTACGTTCATTTAAACATTATTTTGCAAATTTAATTGGATCATTCGTTCAATTTTTGTTTTAAAACGCATAACTACGAAAAAGAAGACGACAACGATATGTAGTTTTAAAAAATATCACCCATACATTTAATTAATAAACTTGTTAATTATTTTACGTGAATCACAAATGAAATTTATATTCAAAAAGCATGATAAATACAATTATACAAAGAGAATAATTAAAAAAGGCGTTTCTATAATACATACATACATATATATATATATATATATATATATATATATATATATCTGAATATATATATATATATATTTGTCTGAAAATACCCTTTAATACAACAATTCGATGACAGAAAAACGTCAAACTTTTAATTAGTATTTCGTTCGGTATCATCCTCTTTATACGAATTATATTGGAACCAATACAACTATTGAACGAATGTGTAGTAACAGAAAAGAATTGGGACAATGGCTGTTCCATTCAATACTCAGGTAATCTAGTTTAGTGCTACATTCTACCATCCAATGTCGACGGTAACGTCGACGATGGCACGTTTACTGTGTATGAGCTTTTTCAAGGTTATATAAAATAAAACAAAGTTTTTTTCAATCGTTTAACAGGACTCACCGTCATTTAACATTACGAAGAAACTATCTGTACATATATACAGTCATTTAATGAATGTGTTTTCCTTTAAAAAGATGGAACTATAAAATACACAATCGTTGTTAATGCTTGAAACAGAGATAAAATGGAAAACACTAACGTTTTGTATTCAGAGTTATTGCGATAAAACTGTGCATATTTGCTCTAATAGTTGCATTGTTAACATGTTTTAAATTTAATATAGAAATCTATTAAAAAGAAAATCTATTGCTTTGAAGTAAAACAAACAATTAGAATATTAAAAATTACTGTAGTTCATATAATATTCTATTTCTTTTTTTATAAAAAAAATAAACGTGTTTCTATTTTGTTAAATAACTGCCGTTCCTTAAATTGGTTTTTAAGTTTAGTATTTTTCAATTTTTGAGGCATAAAAATCAAATATAAGACTTTTGCATGAGTTATTTAATTACTATTTTTTCATCTTAAAAAACTTCGTCGAGATTAATATCGATTAAAATATCGCATAATTCTTATCCCATGCCCCGTTTTTTACATGAAACATATTTGTTATGTCTATTAGATTCGATCTATACAGAAAAAAAATCATTTTTCAGAGTTTCGATTTTTGGTCAAAAAAAACGTCAAGGTACCCCTATATATACCGCTTGAATTTTGGCCGAAAAATTTTTAGAACTCGAATATCGCATAATTTTTATCCCAAGTTTCGTTTTTCGCATGAAACCTATTTGTTATGTCTATTAGCTTCGATCTATACAGAAAAAAAGACAGTTTTTAGACTTTCGATTTTCAGCCAAAAAAAACGTCAAGGTATACCCCTTGAATTTTAGCCGAAATTTTTTTAGAAATAAATTTTCGTTTTTTTACCATGAATCCAATCCTTTATGAACACAAAGACTAGAAACAAGTATTAAACCAATTTTAAACCCATAGAAAGTACTTTTTTGTGATCGGAATGAGCTTAAACTTGTGGGTACCCGGTTGCTAATGGGGCGATGGCTGAAGTTTAAGCTTATTTTAAAAAAAAAGTAAAAAATAAATAAATTAAATGCACTCACAACTAGCTTTCTTTTAAGTTAAAAAACGACGATTTGAGAGCTTAAAATGAAATATTGAATTTTCTTTAAGCTATTCATACAAATACACCGCGGTGGGTACCCGGGTACCCGGTTACTAACATAAGGGTTAATACAGACGTTCATAATGAACTCGAACATTAACTTGTTAAATCAGTTTTCAATTTCCCAACAGACAATTAAATTAGAGACATATGTATTTCATCGAATGAAAATATCAATGTCTTCATACTTTTTGATATCTAAAACTATCGAAAATATTTTAAAGATGTTATTATTTCACAGAAACCAGTTTCTAAGAAAAACGAAACGAATCTTTTTATCTGTCAACACAATTATTTGTTCAAAAGAAAAATGATCTGCCTATCACACAATATCTTTGCGAAACGAAAAATGTACCAAAAGAAATATATCGCCAAATATTGATACGGCATTCTTAATCACGCAAAATTCTTCATGAACTAACATTTCCTGACACAGTCGTGCCGATGCATAACGTCTCCAATACGCTGATTGAAAGCCGAACAACGGAAGACGGAGCCCGCGTTTTCTTTTCCTATTGTTTCATGTATAACCGCTATCCGTTATTCTGTTTATTTTTGTTCGGATGCAACTCTGTATCGTTTCATTGTATACGTCTCCTTATCCGAGGACGTCGGCTTTGTACCAGCTGACAATACACATTGCTTTTCTGCTACAAAGAACATTACCTTAATTCTCACACCGTATAGAAACTTGCAGGCAGTGATTTTTGGCTTCAGGGTATAGCGCGTATCAGGTGCGTATATACATTTTTTCCATAATACAGTGAAAATAAATTACATATCATCATAGAAATACCTACATAATCTCATTCTCTCTAGTTAAATTCTTATAATACTGTTTCTCTTCATAACACAAAGAAAATAGAATTATAAATTATCTCAAAATAATAACTTAATATCATTCAAATCTAATGAAAATATTAACAGATGTATCTTTCATTTTCTACATCATGTTATAAAGATTAAATTAATTATTGTTCCTCTTATAAATTCTTGAAAAAAATATTAAATTAATACATTTGTAAAGTACGAAAGTAACGTGGGTTTTTTGGTAAGTTTAATAAATTTCTATGATGTGGCACCATCATTCATTTGGTAACGTCACGGCTATCAAGTGTCACTATTCAAACTAGCATAGGTAAAATTTCAGCCAGAAACGAATCGTTGTTCACGTTTTAAAGATGTTTGAAGTGAGCATTGGAACAGTTGCCGTACAAATAGAAAAAAACGAGCAGGCATTTTTGTGTCGATTCGCAACCATGGATGAAACATGGATCCACCACTAGATACCTGAGTTCTTTTACTTTATTAAAATGTGGCATGCATATTAAATTATTTATAACTTACTAACTTAATATAAGAGACCATTAGACACTGTTTAAGACCTTTTATTTTCTGAGACTCCATTTCCAATTTTTCTTTAACCTTATTTAATATATAAAATGTTCATTACTTTATTGAATTTATGGTGTATTTTCATTTCAATGATCCTTAGGAACACTCACGAAATGATTTTAAAAGAACTTGCCAATAACAATAATAATAAACAAAAAAAAAAAAAACTAAACTTGAAATAAATGCAATTATATCATTAGGAACGAACGGTTGATACGAAGACAAAAGCACATTACTGCGTGCTGTAGAGTGATGAAACACCAAATTCTTAGTGAATATTTTACAGCAAACTTTCATAAAAGAAAGTCTGTCGAAAACAGATTCGTCTGAAAGCATCAAATGATTAATGTAAACATATTCTATTGAATTCAGCGACGTTTAAAGAATATTCCAACAGTTCGTGTATGAAAATGTAAGAAGTACGTAATTTTTTTTTCTTTATCCGGCATCGATAATTAAATTTTTCACGAACACGGAAAGGAAAGCGGCGCAAACAGTCAACTGTACGCTGTTTACCGACTGACGTGAGCACCGTATCCTCGTTGTGCGTTTTTCCTTTTGCCGGCTTCCGTTCTGTTGTGATTGTAGTATCGATTCATGACGCCGGCCGTCCTCGGCGTCATAATGAACAGCTCCCACAATACCATCGCTGAACGTACGTACCTTGAGTTCAGCTCTCGCTGACATTTCCGGCGAACTAAAAATCCGGTGTTGCCGCAACCTCCGGGTAATATCGCGTCGGCTAATTACGGTAATTATTTTTCACGTTCGCTCGACTCTCGGATACCGTGTATTATGTATCCGTATGGACGTGTCTGTTATGTTCTTGTTTGGCGTGTATTATGGCATAAATACGTGAAAGCTTGTCTGCCTGTGTGTTGGTACAGGATGCGTAGACGTACTTATGTAGAAGTGTGCGGTACGTTTACCATTTTTGCGGTTTTATTCGTTTCGAGATGTTTATTTTTAGTATGTTTCCGTGTTTGGCGTTCTTGTTACTTTTATAGCCAACTAAAACTAATGGTGATACGTCTCGTTATATTCTAGGTGATTTGAATTTTTCTCTTCTCCGTTTCGTACACGAAAGGATAAGCGTTCCTTACGTTTTGACAGATATGAAACATTATTTCCAGAGATAATCTTAAATACAATATCGCAGAGATTTTCGTGTCTGTATTTTTTTAAAAATTTCTACTATATAACTAATAATTAAATTACTATATACGATTATATATATATATATACACACGGACACAAATGAAAACATACTTCATTTATAATTTTATTGAAAACAACTCAAAGTAGAATAAATGAGACCGTTTACAAAAAATGAATATAAGAGATCTCGTGCGAATCATATTATCACACACGCAAAAAAGAGGGCAAAGAGTATTCGCCAACTTTTTCAGTGCTGGAAAGAGTTAAACAATTCTTAATACTCGCACAATATTAAGAAAACCCAAACGTCGCGATGATATATGTGATCGATTCAAAAGAATTCATGTTTGCAATAATTTCGTTTCTGTATCGACCGGGTCATATATCACGATAATACACAAACGAAATGTAGTGGATATATATTGAGCATATTCGTACGTAAAAGGCACACCGTATAATTCAAAATGTCGTTTTATTTAGTCGGTAATAAATCCAATACGTACATATATGAAAAAGAAACAGTGTATGTTTGTGTGTGTGTGGAACTTATAGCGGAACTTTTCGTATATGATATATGTTTCGACGTGTCTGCACTTTCAGTAACATATCCAGTAAAAATTTTAATATAAGTTCAGTTATATATTTCATGTCGGGAACAGTTTAACTTGTGTACGGTACAAATTTTCCTGTGAATGTCCGTTCTAATGAAATTCTATGCGCTGCAGAAAAGAGATTTGATTTCACGTGCAGTTTGAAGCAAATTTAAAAAGTAACCCATTTATTTTCATAAAAACGTCTCTAGTATTATTATGGAAACGAATTTAACTTCAAAGTTGTATTATCTTTTACTCCTTTTTTCATATACCAGTAATTCGTATCTTCTATCACAATTTAAATTATCTACAGATTAAATATATCAGTTTTCTTTGAAAAAATCATAAAACTTTCTAAATACCATTTACAGTATTTTAATACAATTTACAATAACTATTTAAACGCGTGTAAATAATGCATCTTCACAAAATAAATGAGTTACAAATAAGAAATATAAAACGAATTGATAATTACATTACTTTAAAAAATTGTAAATTTTTAAAAAGTAAAATAATTTCCTATAACATTTTTCAAAGCAGAAATATTTCAACGAAACGAATGAAAAAAATTATTTACAACTAATAACTTCTAATATTCAATCTACAAATACAAATCATTACTGAACCATTCAATATATATATATATATATATATATCTACAAAATATGACAATATTTTATATTTTCAGATTATACTGTATACATTTATAGTTTGTACTGTAAACACAAAATGAAACGTTCTTTACTTGACAAGACCTCGTTATTTCTTAAGAAATTGCAGGATCGAACAAAGAGTAATTGGCAATTTAAGTTTTGTAACTGTACTATATGTCTGAATACATATATTGTATGCATTTTCCTATATATAAACTAAAGTCTTTAACATATGAATACACACATATTATATACATATATATATATATATATATATATATATATATATATATATATATATATATATATATATATAGCCAGATAATATAAAATACAGTTTGAATACAAATAAATATGTACAGTAATTATAAATCTACTAGAAAATATTGCACATTCAGTTGAAAACATAAACATCTTTTTCTTATAGCAGCCACGTAACAGAAAGCAATGTCATATATAAACTTAAAAATATATTTCACAAAAAAAATACGTCACAACTTGTCTAATTCAATGAAAATATGGTTTCCTTTCAGACATTCATTTCGATAGATTTTATCAGTTCTGTATTTTCTTTGAAAGCACATACTGAAAGCATACTTGTTCAGCTGTCGATCGTATAAGTATCGGTAAGGTTATTGACGCTTAAAGAAATTGCTTCATTGAAAAATAAAATACATCAAACCATCACAAATGTAATTCGGTGGAAAAGTTGAGATTAAATGTCATGTTTAAATAAAAATGAGATGTAATATTTTATTAAAAGAAACGAGTGCATAGAATGCTTAAAATAATTAATTTTTCGTTGTTTACAAATTTTATCAATAATATTTTAAAATTGAGACTTTTTTTATAAAGATTTAAACAGACGAAAAAAAACAATTCCCAACTATATAATTAATTATTTCATTAATCTAAAGAACTTTGTAAAATTATAGTTTTTAAAAATAAATAGATCATTATCTAAACAGTTTAATTAACTAAACAGTTTAATTTGTCTCATATTTACCCAATTTTAAAATCGCGTACCACGACGAAAGTTTCATGTCCATCGGTATCGACACGAAACTCAATACGTACATACTTAATAATCTGCATTACAATTTACATACAATATCAAATTCAAAAGTTCTCTTCAACATTAAGTTACTATGTAAATATTTCGTTTGTTTACAAACCAGCTAAACTGAAACAGAACAACCGACAGCATCTGAGTAAATTATTAGACGTTTCTTGTTACTGACGACTGCCCTATAATTTGAAACTTCAAACGATATCATTAAAAGTTACTACGAACTTATATAGTTTAGGAAATATACTTTTACCGAACTGCTATCGGATATTCAATACACATACAGATCTTTTCAGAAAAGGTAACATAGTTGCGATAAGTCTCACATTTCGACGAGTATCGAATTTATTGAGATATTTGAAAACGTGCTTTTTTTATACATAAAACCGTGACACGGTTCACATAAAGATTTTTTAATAATATTTTTGCTACTATCGTAATAAGACCGTATGTATAATCATTAAAACAACTATAAAATATTTATTTAAATTAATCATGTACGAACTCTAATAGTATTATAAATTACAGACATTTCAGAAAAGTTTAATTTTTTAAGTAAATCGATAAAAAAAGAACTGTTGCAACTATCTGTACAATTTGTAACCATAAAAATGATTTTCTTTCATGAGTAACGCATAAAAAAATAAAAAAGATGCCAATGAAATATCTGTACTTTTCTGTAATACACATTTTCTGCCATTTGAACATGTTTCCGTTTTGATACATTAACGTATCTTATTATAAAATACTCAGTTGCAATATCAAAAACAGGAGAAAAAGTTTCAAACTAATAGTTGATATTAAAACGTTATTCTGCAGCTGACAAGCCGCACAATATTACTATTTAGAAAGCAGTGAACTTCTGTTGAAGTGCAGTGCTCAAAAACTCAGAAACAACTCCGCACCTAGAATGATCATGTTTAATATAATGAAAATTATTTAACTAAATGTTTTCATGTATTGTTTTAAAACATTATTAGGAATAATATATTCAAAAAAACATACAGTTTCATTTATTAAAATACTAATTTTTAATCTTATAAATTTTGTATATATTAAATACATATATCTACATATAAAATGTACTCTTACATTGAAACAACGTTCTAAATGGAAATAAATTGGAGCTATTATTAAATACAAAATTTAAAACATCTAAAGTAAATATTTATATTGAATTTTTGGTAAATTAAAAGTGTAATTATTTTCATTAAGCATCGGAAATGCTCACTGGTACGATAAAAAGTGATGACTTTTATATAATCATAAAAAATTGATATAATTTTGATACGTAAAAGGAAATAGTCCATTTTTTTACTAAAGTGAAAAGAAATGAATTCAAGAGAAATGGTTAAGTGATAATATTAGTTCTGTGGAAATATATGAGAGAATATTAACTGTCTGCCACTGAAATATTTACTCAGATCATCCTGTACAACATCATTTAATTAATATAAATTCGAACGGAGATAAATTCGGTTACGACAACGTGCAGAGTCACGTTGAGACGACACATTTAATGAATCGTTTCGTTGAAGAAAATTATCGCGGACATTGTTTCATAACAAACTGAAAAGTTGCGCCTCCACCATTGTACTCGAGATTGTGAAATATTTCGAGCGACGGCAAAAACTGATATTCGCTTGTAAAGTTTTGATCAAAGAATGCTGCGTAATTGGTGTCCCATGAAGTTATCTCCGAAATGTGTCGCAGTGGCGGCGCGCGGCCCAGAAACTTTTTCAACGCGACGGAGCGAGCGCGATCGACGTCCTGTGAGCGCCGAGTGCGACGACGCAACATACGAACAGATTCAGGTGACTTGCCGAGCACGAAATTTAATTATTTATGTCTTCTTATTATTTGGATACATTACATGGCGTGACTAAAGTTAAATTTAATTTCGAACTTGTGTTTAAAGTTGTGGTTCCCTTTGCAGTATATATATATATATATATATATATATATATATATATATATATATTGCTTCAAAACTTGGTTTGTTTCTTGTAAATGAATTTCTTCAAGCTTTAAAAAATTATAAATAGTACAAAATTTTACATATAAAGCACACAAGTTACAAATACGAAAAAAACTTTCATCGGAAAAATAAATAATCTTAAAAGTACATTTTTTGTAGCATATGCCAATAATAAGCCGTAGTAGAAGTTCAAATAAGAAACAACGCTTGGTTTTTTCTACCGATTCGTGAACCGAAACCTAATCTTAAAAGCCTCTACTGAAAAAAACAACCTTTTCAACATGCAAAACTTAAGTTTATTCCACGAACTCAAAAGATTAAACATTCGGCGAACAACTTTTTATAATTTCGTAATTTAATTTATAGTATCTGATCTTTATGGATTCATCATACACACACTTATGATTATTTTTAACGAAATTTTATTTTTTATATTACATATTGGATACTTTCGTACGTTTCCATTTTTAAATCAAACAAATAGAAAAGGTCTATCTAAGTCAAGAAAAAAAGATACTTTTCTGAACTTCACTAAAATCCGATAATTACAATTCAAATTGATTCGAAAAAAGTACTCAAATGAACAATTGTTCATAAAAAAGAATGCTTAAACTATTTCAAAGTTTAATATGACAAATTCTATATCTCCGTTCTTTCGATTAAGGTTATATATATATACATATGTATGAGAGAAAATAATACATAATTTCTTACATCAAATTAATTTAAAGAATTTTTTTTAAAAGAACACTGCATTAAATAGTGTCTAATTTGAATGCGTGTAAATATACAAAAATTAACATCAAATGATGCGATCACGATCTTAATTCATTTACATAGTCATCAGACTTGAAATAAAAACATTCATTCGAAAATTGAGTTCGACTAAGATATCCGAAGAAACGGATCAAACTAATTAATAACAGCAGTCTGTATAAATAATTACTATATACTTTATTACTTGATAAACATCATAAATGAAAATGTTACGTCTTAAATTTTGCCATCCTTTATTTACGATGTTACGACAGGAAAGCAAATCCGCGAGTCAATATAACGTTTCATGACATTGTGAATTATATATTACTTGGTGCGGAATGCAAATCCGCGTTTCTTAACGGTCGGTCAAAAATCACGACACCGCGTCCGCAAAAAGAAGACGAAGAAGACCGCGACATCAGCGACAGAGACGAAGAAAACGAGCGAAACGAACGGACGAAACCAGAATCACATTTTAACTGGTTTCTCGCTCGGCCCCGTCGAAAATTTATGACGCCACAGCGCGGAATTGCAAATGAGGATTATGGAACTGAGGTGAAGTTTTTTCTTTCTTATCCTTTCTCGTCCGACGCGTTCCGTCGCTACGCCTGTTCAGATATCACTGATAAGCGGATCTTTTTTCATCTTCTTTTTCTCTGATTATTTTATAATTAATGTCGATGTAAATTTCTATACGATACACTGTTAAGTTGCACAAAAGCACGGCTCCGAAAAATCAACCGGCGTGATGTTATTGCCGCGACGCCCTGAAGATTAATTCAAATTTAGAAACTCTGTAATACTTTCAGTATTTCATAATGAATTTTAATATGAAATCCTCTGTTAAAAATTGTCCAAATTTAACATTTGTGTAAAATATAGTAACTTTATTTTTATTTTTTTCATTATTAAATTATGAATATATTAACATACATCATATTAAAACAACAATCCTACAGTATATATATATATATATATATATATATATATATATATATATATATATTCTTGAAACTACTTGTAAAAATGCACATAATAATATTTATATACATACATTATCCAATAAATTATATAGTAAAACATTTAATCGCAATGATTTTCACTATAATAAATATAATAGGATTTCATTCTATGAAAGAATTATAAAAAATTAGTGTATTTAAAAAACAAAATATGAAATTCATTATCTGACAAAACGGACGATTTCTACAACCATAAACAAAGAACAATATAAGACGTACATCTATCTCATCTACACAATAAACTCACTCTATATAAATATTTATTTCTAGTTAAGAATTGACTTCATATTATCTTAAAAATCTTTCATGCAGTATTTCATTCAGTCAGATAACAATTATTAAATTCATCGTTTGTTTTAATGTCCTGTGAGATAGAAAACGTAATTACCTACAGGTACACGAGCACACATGTAGAAAGTTATAACATTTTGATATCAATAACGTACACACACTGTGAACAATTCGACGAAATGACAAGGCATTACGTTAAAGTTACGCCGCGCTCTCCAGCTTCTCTCCGTACATGATAGTAGAGTCAGTTGATCCATTTTTATGAGAGCGTTTCCAACAATTTTATTGCGGGCAATAACAATTTGTAAACTGAATGGTTTAAGAGTAGCAGAGTTGTAACGCCGAACACTGTGCGAATAAATATATAGAATGTTCAAAATACCGAGCCGGGCGAACTGTGACAATTTCAATATTCCTCAAACATGTGCAGTTTTGCAGTGATTGAGAGCGCGCGTGCATCTTTATACCTACTCACAATGTGCGAAATGATCTGTGAGCGAATGATTTACACTTATATAAAATAGAAGTATTTTTTCTGATATCTAACAGGTGAAATCCGCCATCAAACGCATCTACATTCGAATATATTTTCCTTCGCTTACATATTAGAGATCACATTTCATTTCTTTTCAATTCAAACAAATCAGGTACTGTTTTATTATTTTCCATGAATGAAATATATAGCGTAATCTAATCATAAATAGACAGTATAATATAAATATTTTCACAGGCAAGGAAGCTCTTTAAATAAAAGTATCAAAATCAAAACAGAATTATCATCATTACATTTTCAATTTACTTCTAGTCTCAATTACGCTTTTAAAATAATACTAATTGTTAATTGGATATTATATGTAAAAGTTTATAAAATATACTAATCATATGCATCAGTAAATACCACTGAACTATTTATCTAAACTGTTTACATTTATAACACTGATTATAATACTTATGAAGGATCTTTACAGTACGCCAAGTAATATATTTCTTAGATAATACAAAAATGTATTAAAAAGAATGAATTTTCTTTAAAGCTTCAAAGAGAGCATTTTCCGTATCAAAGCTTTGATAGAAACGTAAACATTGACGTGTTTTTCGTAGCGAGCGACGCTTTGCATAAATCGAGTTGAGAAAATTGTATAAAAATGAAAAGGACAACACTGCATACATATTAACATACATACACACACATATATATATATATATATATATATATATATATATATATATATATATATATAACGGGACAACACAAAATCCAATTTTAATTTCCAATTTCACAATTAATTATACAAAGTTGAAAAAGTCAATTCTCTTTTTCAAAACGATTTCAATTGATATAAATGACATATTTTTGAACATATAAAAATGTATTTTATATTTTATTCAACGCAATGATTTATATACTTTTTTAAAGAAAAAAAAATCCATTTAACTGTAATACTCTTTATCTATCCATTTCATATCAATAGTTTTTTTTTAATTAATATTTAAAACCAAAATTCATTTATTTCTTAATGTATAAAGAGACGACATACGATTTTTATATAAAGTTTCATTAGTAAATATACACAATTATTTTATAAATTGCATGAATGATTTTCGGATGATATTTCGCTCAGCTATCTACAGTGTCTGGAAATATTAATTCACGAGTGATCATCGAGGAATAATTTAAATAGATTTCGTCTAAAAATATGACAAAAGCATAATAATTGTTTTCGCGACAATTAATAATAAATAAGCTTTTATTTTAATACTTCAAATGAGAAAAATATTTATTTATTGAACTTAATCTATAATGTACATTTGTACTAAGTGCAACAAATAGTAAATAATATAATAATAAGAAAGTATAAATCATTGTATCATTTATTGTAAAAATAATAATTCTTATAGAAAATGCAAATGGTTGATATTTAATCAATGAAGATCTGATGAATATTTTTCAAAAAAAGTATTTGTAAAAGAAAAAAAAATATCGTGTCAATGATGTAGTAATAATTGCACATAAAAGATGAACTAAATCTTTTAAGTGTGTAATTACATTGCTAAACAGTCTACTGAATATAACTTTTCACAAAGGACTGCTCTAGCCTCACTCTAATGAAATATTATATAGATTAAAGAACAAAGAAACGTTCCGTTACTTTATAAATCAATTTTGAAACTGGAAATAAAACCGAAATTTCTCAACTGAAATGGGAAAATACGTTCTTCTGTCTATATACGTGATTAAACATAATAACAGAATCGAATTAAATAGAAACACACAATAGCGTCTCGATATAATTCGTGAATGTCAAAAGTTGCAAAGTTTGGAAACCAGTTACATTGTATTGATTAAACCTGCTAGACTGTATCGGCACAAAACAACCAAACTCGCACTAATCTATCAATAATATTATAAATCAAACCAATTTCAGGCGAAGCCAACGAAACGCGTATTGTTAAGTTTCGCAACGACAAAGCCCCCGTTAAGTTAGGTAACAATTTTCATACGAAGTTTCGCGGTGACACGGCACGTTCGATTGTTCATAACAAAACTAATTTAGAAGTTTATCAGCAACACGCGCGACCGTTCGACAATATTGTCAATCACGCCGACGAAGCAACAATAACAAGTTACAAAAAGGGATGTTTTATTTCCGTTGTCATTCAGAGTTCTTCTCGTTTTGTTCTACAGCTTTCATTGTTGCACGAAATGTAATTATACCAGACAACAGTCGAAACGCGGGTTCGGCTCGATGACTGCATGTTGTCTCGTTTCAAAATCGACAAAGAATACATTTTTAATTTGAATATATTGTGCAACAAATGCACGAATCACTGCTGTAGAAAGGTGATCGAAATGTATTATTCCAAATTATTCCAATGCAATTTTATATGCAAAAATTCAAATATAATCCATATTTTCTTCATTATTAATTTTAAACCTGTTATAATTACTCGACTCTATCATTACCCCTTTTAGAATCAATTTAGATATGTACGTCAATTTTTAAAAATACATTTAATTTCTGTAATATTTCTTATTCAAAAAGAGATTTAACGAAATAAACATAGCACGTACCACAGAACAAAAAGCACTGCATAATAACAGATCAACGAGGTCGAAAAATCAATAAAACTACTCTAAAAAATTATTTCATAATGATAAAAAAAGAGTATGACTTATCACAAATATTAATTAATAATAATAAATAAAGAATTGAAAATAGGGTGTTGTGAATTCAATGAGTTCCTCGTCATATATTAAAACTGTTTCTACTTTATAACCCTGTATATATATATACAGGTACAAAAATAGGTCAATCGAATTAAATACAAATTGGGGAGAACATAATATCGCACCGTATGACAGAAATACGGAAATAAATTCTGAAAATAAATCCCGCATGTCCGTTTGCAAAACGTTCAAGAATACAGAAACGGAAAAAGAAAACTCCGTTAAACACATAAGAAGATTCTCGTATGTTCACAATATCGTTGTGAAAAACTGCAAAGAGACTGCAGTGATCTCGCTCTCTCCAGTGCTGAGTACATGTACGTGTATGTGTATGTGTGTGTGTATGTGTGTGTGTAGTTATACGTATATGTACTTAAGTATTATTCCACCTCACTACCGTAACGGATTTCTTTTGACAAGGCCTGCGCTACACAATCCACGGTATTCTTGAACTTTAAACTTGTTTGCGAAAAATCTCCCCCGAGTCACACAGATATTACGATAAAAGAGTTAGTTCAGTGCGCACTCTTATGCATGAAATACGTTGGTGTAAGTGGACGCTTATAGAAAGATTGTGTGTGCTCAGTGAGCTTATCAACTATTAATTTGAACACAGAACAAACGTACATAAATCTGATACAGATTATAGATTAGATTCTTTAAACAGCTTCTGTACCAAAGAACTGCAAGAAATTATGGACTCAACAAAAGAATCCTTTTTTCAAATATTCAAATTACTTTTATAACACAAAACATATACTTGAAACAAATCTAAATCTTATAAATTCCCGTTGAAAAAAATCATATCTTGAAGAATTATTATTAAAAATAAAAATAATGTTTTAATTAATATTTTAAAGATATATCTTTCTAACTCCACAAAACTTATTTTAAACGTATACAAGAATTTATACATATATATATATATATATATATATATATATATATATATATATATATTATATATATATATATATATGTAAATTCTTAAGTTCGATTTTTCAATGGTAACATATAATAAAAAGAACAATCCAGCAGAAATTAAAATTGATACACCTATAAAGTATATCACTTCAGTTTAGTTTTTGTTATAAAATAAATCAAATTATTATTACATATTTTCATGTTTAAATTCTATTTTTGAGAAATAAAAAATTTACGCATCTACAATATAAAGAATTTATAGTTTATATTATACAAAATATACAAGGTATAATAATATCTGTAAAATAATATAAAATAATGATAAATATTTTGTGAATATATATGATTTTCACATTTCAAATCAAAAAATCATTTTGTCCGTCAAATATTAATGTAAGAAATTATAAAATATTTAAGAAAGTCGTAAAAATGCTTAAAAATATTTAATATTCCTTTAACGAATTAAAAAATTCTCTTTGAATTAGTTGTTACGAATCTTACAGTACATTTCATGAAGTATTAAACATTTTATTGAATTTATAACCAAAAATTGAATTTATACTGGTTGGCAAAAAAAAATAGTAAACAGTATTTATTTTTATATAAATAAAAAAGCTAACATTTGGAAAACTGAATTTAAAATAAATAACAACAATATAAATTTAAATCAATAAAATAATATACATTAATATATATATATATATATAGCATATTTGCAATTTGTAATATACAATTTCTTTCAAAAATATATACATTTGTTGCTGTAGCATTTTCAGATAAAAAGACATAAAAAAAAACAATAAAGAAAATAATAAAAACTCGAATTTACACTATAAAGAAAATGTATATGCAAACAGTATATTATAAACATGCTGATGACAAATGTCTGGAGTATAAATTCATATATAAATATGCAATAATATTAGAAATACAATTCATTTGTGCGATCAAAAACGTACCATAAAGTTTTTAAAAACTACACCACAGCGTCTGTTAATAAAATGAAAATATATTGTTTTAATCAAAGAGATAATTTCATTTCCATTTTGTACAAATTCGAGACGAATGAATATCAAGTAAATAAAAGTTATATCGTGTAGTCGTCTTTTTTAATTCCATAATGAACAAAATTTAATTAAGCATCATCGGCATGAGATGAATTTTTAATGAAATAATTTGATAAAATGAAATTTTAATCGAGAGATACGTAAGTTTTTATTCGTTTTGTCGAGTAAAGCTTTTATTATATATAAATGATATGTGTATACACATGTGGCAGAACGATGGCAAACTGGCGAACATAAGACAACCATTTATTAAAAAATTCAATTTTAATGCAACATATTATGTACTTACTAAATAACAAATTTGTCTACATAGCACAATATCACATTCATTTGAAAAACGTATTATTGAAAGATTGGTAAAGAAAATTATCTTTTATATTATGAAAAATAGTTTAAGCAATACCAGTCAAATTGAAAGTTGTTCAAAAAGGCCATAGGAATATTATTTTTTTGTATTCAATTTCTAAAGATAATTAATGATTTCCTTATAAATTTTGATATTTTTCTAAATATTTACTGAAAATAAAAGTAGAATAGATCAAGGTCAATTGAATTGTTTGCTTTTATATTTGGAAATTCACAAATAATCTCATTGTATAAACGAAACAATGTGTTTAAAATTATGAAATACCATTAAAAATAATTATTCATATTTAATAAATTTCTATTTTATTCGAAATCAACATTTGTAAAACAATCACATATGTTCAATCACAAAGCAAAAATAAATAAATAAATGATGGAATTTTCGCTGATATATTTTTCAATTAACTAACAAAAATTCAATAAATATAACAAGTTTTTAATAAAATAACTCATTTAGTGTATATATATATATATATATATATATATATATATATATATATATATATATATATATATATATATATATATATATATATATATGCACTTTTATAAATTAACAGTACACGAAACTAAATAATTGACTAATTTGAATCTAAACGTTTTCATAAATAATGAGTGTTTGTTAATTAAACAGTAAATGTATTCGTTATTCAACTACACAATTATTGAATTAATTAATTTGTTTATACAAATTAAATTATTCGACATACTGACCCCATTCGAATTGCTGGAAAATCGCTTTCGAAACTTGTACAAATATAAATATTTAACTTTCAATAATAGGATTGTTTAATTTTTATTGTTTTAAAATTTACAATTTATGCTATTCATGTAAAAATAACAATTTTAATTCAAATTACAGAAATGTTTGAACGAAATCAAGTACAATTATAATAAAATGGTAATATTCACGTCACATCGAACATGCTGTACTTTTGTATTGAGGCATTGGAATTAAAGTTCTTTTTAGTGAAAAAAGCATCTCTCATTGAAAATATTCTCTTATAGAGACTTGAGATTCAACAGACGCAGACGTTATTCTTTTGTCCGTCGGAGTTATTCATAGATAACTAGCTGTGTGTTTCTTTATTGTGTTTTTTTACGAATCTTTAACGAGCTTTTTATGAGTTAAAGTATATTTTCAAATATAAAATCGATATTCTCGAATACTAATCGTATTTCAACAAGTACATACACGTACACACAACGTCAGTATTATTATTTAGTTCTGAATATAATATTCAATAAAGTATTAAATGAAGTTAATGGGCTAGAAAAGTTCAAATGAAACAATACTATAATCAACCTATCTTAAGTATAATTGGTTGTAATACCAATTTTCGTCTAAAAATCGTATCGGTAATATAATCATAAAATTGTCACTGAAACACGATGTTATCGTCTGCATTTGTACTGCACAAGATATCAATAACAACAGCACTTACATGTCGAGATTGATAATGTTAAATGTTTGTGAAACTAACACGGTATAAATAATAGCAATGATACACACACATACATATATATATATATATATATATATATATATATATATATATATATATATATACATATACATATATATATATATATATATATATATATATATATATGCATATATATTATTAACCATAAAACGTCCGTTGAACTATAAATAATTCGCAGGAGAAATTCGTTTATGTGTATATTTATATCTTTTCAATTTTCACTTGAACGTTCACCAAGAGTTGTACAGTAAAACAACATGTGTACTTTAATAAAATCTCTATAAATGATCAAAAACCGGCTTGGAAAAATTCACGTTTAATAACTATCAACACTAATAAATATTTAAAATGAATTTATTTATAGTTCAATAAAAAATCAGTTCCCTAAACTATCAAAAAAGTTTGAATATTCATAAAATAAGTTTATGCGTATCTATTAATTTAATTATTATTTATGAATAATTTATCGACAATCAAACAATGACCAAATATTATTTAAAAAAATATTGTACAACTAAAAAAGTAAACATTCTGTACGAATGCCTAAAAAAGCTCTTCGGCATTTAAAGCAATAGATTTTTAAACCTGTTTAAATCAATATATGTTCATATAAACAATTTCAACTATTTTCTTATTTATAAACATTTAGAAAGAACCCATTTTAGTTTTTACAAATCAACTATATCGATTAGAAATAAGAAAGAAACACAGATGATAATTATTTTGAAATGGGCAACAATTTGTAAGTCCGATTTTTTTATAACTCTGCATGGAAAACAAAATATATATTTTCAAATTACAAATATTATTTTTTAGATAACGAAAACAGATTGTTTTTATATGACGGCTATTGAAGAATAAAGGTTTTTTTAAAAAGTTTATTTTCAATGAATTTATATTACTGAATAAATTCTAATACTCAACAAACATCCAGCTTATCTCAAGGAAGAAACGTTCATTAAAAATAGATTAAGTTGTAATTCTTTATAAAATTCGAATTAAATTTTATTTGTATTGCGAAAATGATAAAAATTATACAAAAATGCTCCAGGAAATCTTCTGAAATAACTATATAAAATTGGACTATGCAAAAAAGAAGACACGAACTACATTTAATTTACAACTACTCTTACAATGAACAGGTATAAACACTTAGATTGTATTGACACATCGATTAAATTTTCAAAACAGTTAAATGATTAGGAGACAATTTAATTCAACGGGTATTATAA
>CM068323.1:18985611-19048111 GCA_034766995.1 Acanthacorydalis orientalis
AATTTGCTAACTATATATTATTATACATACTGATGCAATATCAAAAAAGAAGATTTCTTTCATAATCTGCGGTAGATAATTGGACATTGTAATAAATCCCCACGATTGACAAAAATGAGCAACAGCATATGCATAAATTGGAGCTGAGAAAATCATTGATCTCCAAGGTATAACTAGAGGCTAAAAAAACGTTTACATATTATTTACATGTTAAATATGTTTTGTAAAAAATATTTGTTTAAAGACACATTCGTTTAAAATGTTATATATAAAATAGACACTTACTCCTTTCTTCTTCTGAACACAAACACTATTCAACCAAATCCTCTCTTTTTCAGATATACGTGGATGTTTATCAGGCGTATCATATACAACAAATATAAACCATAAAGATGTTGTTAAACCAATACCTCCTAAAAACATCAATTTATCAAGTAGACAATTACAAAAATACATTTTAAACGAATTGTTATATTTAAAATGATTTTAAAACTTATCATTTGTTCAAACATTCATTTATAGAGTTTTAATTGATATTTCGTTTCATGTTTAATTAATTTTTTCTATCTAATTATTTGAATTTATTTTAAAGTATATTCACTTGCCTGTTACGTAAAAAATAGCAGGCCATCCTCCATCTATGCCGGATTCGCACAGAAACCCTGATAAAGGAAACATTAAACAATTCGCTAAAGGAAAACCAGTATAAGCTATTCCCATGAGTTTAGTTCTTTCTTCCGGCGATGCCCATTTTGAATATAACTGATACATGGCTGGTAAACTTAAACCCTGCAGGAATAAAATGCCCATATGTATCTATATATATATATATATATATATATATATATATATATATATATATATATTATACTTACACAAACAATACCCTGTATAATACGTAATGCAAACATAACATTTGGATCAACACGAGCCGCAAGTGGCATAAGAAGTGTACAAATACTCTGCATTAAATTTCCAGCAATGAATAGAATTTTTCCACCGAAACGATCACTAAACCATCCACCAAAACATTGACTCACTGTATAACCATAGAAAAATCCACTGAGGACACGACCCTGCAGTTCTGTACTCCAATCGAATTCGCCCTTAAATAGAATTGAATAATATCAATATAAATAAAACCAAGACATTTATATGATCATTTTTTTATTACATCTGTAAAATAATGATGAACAAAATAATACTCACGAGATAGAACGTATCTGCCTCTTTTGATTGAGTTGTTAATACGCAAGAATTCTTTTCTTGTTGTAACGCTATCCAACTCTCTTCATCCATCATACGAGTTATATTGGTTTCTAATTTATCTTTAATCATGCATACTAAAGCAAAACTTATATTAAATCTGAAATTAGAAGAATTTATTTATTGTATTGTACATAAGCGTAATAGTGAAAATACAAAAATCGTTCTTGATTTTTGGATAATAAATGTACATTATCATAAAATTCATCTACTTCTATACATCTTTATTCCCTAATAATGTTCTATTAAAATGTTCATTTCGAACAGAAGATATGAATTTTAAATATATATTTTTCGGAAGAACTTTGTTTTAAATACAGAACTTATCTTAAAAATAAATAAATAATTTACAACATTAATATTGAAACGACTAAATAGTTTATTTCAAATATTTATATCAGTAATAAAAGTTTTTATACAGTTTTTTACTTATTAACGTTTACTTATATTATTTAAACCAGCTAACCGATTCGATAGAACTAATGATGCATCTGAATTATATTGAATTATTAATAAGGGTTCTTATTCAATTATTCATCTCACTTGTACACACATACATTATATATATATATATATATATATATATATATATTAGTACGAAACCATTTTTCATTCTATCTAATAATAGTTCATCGTATTTCAACTTTCTCTTAAGATCAACTACATCTAACGTATTAACCAGCTATAACAGGATTAAATGCAAGGCCATTATTAGAAATTTGGTTTGAACAATACAAAATTAGTATTTATTTACTAATTGAAGGTTGGATAAAATAAGTACATTGCCTTTAGCATTTTTTAATGATATTGATACACTTTCATATTTTTTATATTTTCATTGATGAATTATTTTCATACTAATTTAAATTCTCTCAAAACATGAGAATGGGGAATTATTCTGTATGTATGTATGTATATAAATATACAACAAAGTCTGTTCTTAAAATCAAAATTCCATTGAAATAAAATAATTATCAACGGATTAGATAAAAAGTCAAAAGCATGAAAATTGAAAACCCGTATACGTGTAGTATATGTTCAGCACTTCAGTCGTTAATTAATAAGGTCATACGCGCGGATGATTGGTTCTTCGACGGATGATTGATTGGAGTGTTCATCAAATATCGCAAACACGTTTTTGTATATTGTGTGAGCGATTAATAACGAATTATCGTTCGAAAATATTCGCATGCTAGTGGACGTTCGTACTTACCGCATGAATATTAAATTGAGCGTCGTTAGGAACGAGCAGACGGTGAATATGAATCGACATGATCCCCATAGCGGATAATATTCGGGCGTTTCGGGCCTCTTGCTCGTGTCTGAAACGAATATAACGTCAATTAAAATTAATTATCAACCGGGGTTCAACCAATTGAATTATTGACGCGGAACAATTTTACTATATATACACACAAGCACCCACGCACACACACACACACACTACATATATATATATATATATATATATATATATATATATATATAAATAAAATCAATGTACGTATAACTTAAAACTCAAGAAAAAATTAAAATAAAACAGACAGTAAACATATACACATATAATTCTATAATGCCAGCTCCTTTAAGTTATGATGTTCTTTCAGTGTGTAAGGAAAAAAGAATATTCTCATTAAAAAAAATCAAATTATTTATTTAATTATTTATCGCATTTCTGTGGATATTACGTAAATGATAAAAGAAGAAAATAAATGATTCATTCGAAATTAATATCATTGTATTCTGACACTGAAAAAAATCTAAACCGCTATGAACTCAATAGATAAAATTACTCACATGCAGTAAATAAAATAAAAATGTTTGTGAAATTTACTAAAGAAAATGAACCGAAATTAAAATAGTTCTCTATTAAATTTTTATAAAATTAAATTATTAAAAGTCATAAACTGACTTCAGTACTTTTTAAACGTTAATTAAGTCTAACAAATCGTACTTAATTAACATTAATGAAATTTGCTGTATTAATTTGAGACTTTTAATATAACTATTGATTGTTTTATAATTATACAAGTACACAAAATATGAAAACTGCTAATATGTATTTAAATATTATTTATTAGACATTATAAGTATTATATATATATATATATATATATATATATATATATATATATATATATATATATATATATATATAATAATCAACAATACTGGAGGCTTAAATTTTAAACTAATATATTTACAATTTCAAATCCATGCTCATTGATATATAAATAATTATTCATAATAAACCAAATAAAAAAATAATACAAATAAATAACACAAGTGTTTTCTTCAAAATATCGTAACGTATTTTATATTTATCGTTATGATAGATTTGAATTAAAAAGAGTGAGTCTCTCAAATCTAAAAACATTATTGTTTCCATATGCAGTGTCAAAAAAATTCAAATTCGAATTTCTTACATTATTCATTAACAATGAATACAATATTTATTTTGTGCGCATAAATAATTATATATAAAAAAATATTTTCTTTACAAGAAGTAATTTCAATTCATATTAAAAAAATATAATAATATTTTTATACATTACTTTCACTTTCCTCCATTCGAATATCTTTTTAATTTTTATGGAAATTCTTATTTTACAATTAATATATTCTTTCTCATTAATTTTATAGTAATATCAGCAATTAATTTCTAATTTAAATATTTACAATTATGTCTATAATGAATTAGATATTTATTTTATAAAATAATATATATATACATAAAAATATATTAGTATCAATTTATGTATAAAAACTTTATTAGAAAGCTTACCAACATTATTCTTCGCCATCGTTCAACACAAAAAGGACACGTATCGACTATTCGGACAAAAATTTTACTATTATAACGGTCCGTACGAATTTGTGTACGTTCAGTATTTGAAACTGAATGTTAGAAAAAAATCACACACGTACAATTTCAAACAGGTTTTCGGATTTAAAAACAGCGAACCGTCCATTCCCCTCGTATTAATTATCCATTACCTCTTATACAAATTTATCTATTCCAAATTGATTTCACTATTCAATGCGTAGGCATATGCTGATACTATTCAATGTTAATCACGAACGAACGAAAAAATTATAATATTGTGTATAGAAAAATCTATACGACAGACATCGATTCGACTATACGAAAAAAGCGAGATTAATCTATGGAATTCAAGACCGCTGTCGGTTAAATACGTATATGAAGAATTTACATGACCTGCCACAACAGTCACTGTCATCACAGATCAACAAATTGACCACCGGATAGAAAATAATTTCAGTTTAATTGTTGTTCACGTTTTTACCAATTGCGTAGTTTCGACAGAATTTCACACTTTACTTGCAAATATATTCTAAGTGTGCAGTCAAATTAATTAAATACATTTAGATATGTTCTTTGTGTAGTACAACTTAATTCATGTCAATATATTATTTATCGAAATGTTTATTTATTGTGTACAGAATATACTTTTAGATTTTTGGTATCAATTCTAATGTAATTTATTCTTAAATGAAATTAATTTCTAAAATAAAAGTACCCCCAACTGAAATATCTGTAATTGTATGTACTTTCATTAAATATGAAACATCACTGTAAAATTTTACAAAAAAAAAAAACGGTCTGTGAAAATTGTAATGGAAATAAATTAAAAGATTAAATTGAAATAAAGAGATAACATAATTACAATTTCTACTTTAAAAAGTAAAAATTGTAATTAAAATAATCAATTTGTTCTAATTTAATCAATACTTTACAACTACACTATTAAAAAATCAATATATTAAATTAAAGGAGGATCAAACAAATACTAAATTCAGTTATAAAAAAATCAATATTGCACATTGTATAGAAAAAACTCATAACAATAAAAATTTAGTTTTCAATCGAATACAATGAAATTAAACAGTGTTTTTATTATATTCCCCTTATCTATGATTTTTATACTAGTGCGTGTATTTTATAACATATTTCTTTATTTATCTGTAAAGCATGGAATCTTTAAAACTTAAAAACATATTCTTTTTCTCCTGTAATAATTAATGGTTTTGGCTTATAATGCGACATTTCTAGTCATGAGAATAAATTATTTCTGTACTGTTCTGGTGGTCTTGGTCCTTGTAAATCACTCGAGCCTTTCTTCAGAACTAGTTGCAGCTCTTGAGCCATTCTTAAGTTGTAGATAAAACTGAAATAAACTGACACTTGACAAAAATCTCTTCTTAACTTATTTGCGGACGAAACTTGAAATTTTATCTATAAGCAACCTGAGAATGAGTTACTAATCGTGACAGATAAATAATCGAGTGATTTACCAAAACCAATATCGACAATACAATACACCAAAAAAAGCATTATCTTCAAATGTACATATTTTGAACTGTTCAGATCTACCTAAAGTTGAAGAAAATTAACACTGATCTAGGATTCATACAGAACAATCATGCATAACACATACTCAGGAAAACAATACAATAAGGATAAAATAATTTGTTTAAAATAATTTCATCGTCCTGCTTTACATCGTCTTTCTCACTTACAAAAAAAAATACATATGAAAAAAATATCAATAATCAGTAATACATTTTATAACTTACATGCTGTTTATAGCATTTATTTTTTGTCGTATGAAATTAGAAATAGAAATGTCCATTGATTCTACAACGCAAACCTCCTAAATGATAATTGAAACAAATATGTTTCTCTGCGGTGTCATTTAACTCATCTGTTTCAAATAAACAATCAAGCAAATCTTTGACATTAAAGAGACTTAAACGAATAAATTTATAAACGAATCAATCATTCCAATGAGCATTTAGGATTGTGTCTGTTACTTGAATGGACACATGTCATAAATTTTACTGGTTCAGTCTGGTTAAACAATTCCGTTTGAAAATAGTAGATCAATGTTATTATACACAAACACGCACACACAAAACAAGTTATTAGAATTAATAATAAATTGTGTACGACATTATCATGTGGCAATATAATTGGCCCATTGCGCAAAGTCGATGTGTTTCTGAACCACATGATGCGTGAAAAAATCTGTATTCATGTGTATATTTATTACACAAATGTACACACACACACACAGTAATAAAATATTCGCAGACCTTGATGGGTTTCTTTCGTAGAATTCTTTACGTTGGTGAACGGTGAAAATCTATCTAATTACTTATTCAGTACTTGTGAACAGCGGATGCTGCGATGATTATTTGAATCTGATTATATTTTACAAGTCACTTTTTTTCAATAATTATCATATTATTGTGTATCGTAAGAACTGAGCGTATATTTACATAAATTTCAAATAAATATGTATTTGTGTCGTACGATTGGAATTTATGTACATAAAAGCATACATATTAAATTCAAGTTCATATAAATCTCTGCATATATAGATATCACATACATATATATTAATTATAATTTAATCTTTTTTTTGATAAAGTTGAATTTTTCGTTAGTTTCTTTTTACATCATTCTACATTTATGCAAAATCAAATATAATTAAGAGAAAAGTGTGATTACTTTTCAACACCTTATTAAATAAATATTAAATTTACAATTTAGACTGACAGAAAATCTATATTTCATTAAAATATAAATCAGTAATACGTTTTGTTCATGAGAAACTATTAATAAATATATAATTTATAATTAAATTTCGTAGTTATATATTTGTTATGGGTTTAATTATAAATTTTACCAAAAAATGTCAGTAATAAAATTAAAAATGAATGAATTAATATTCATACAAAAATAAATATAATTTTTTTTATAAATATTTATCTTTAACTTTAAGTTACAAAGTAAAATAAATGAGAAATAATCTAATTTAAAAGTCTACTAATTTTTCTTTCTGATTTCAATTAAATTTATAATGATTTTTTGTAAATAAATCAAATAAAATATTTTGAAATTACAAATTATTAAAAATCCCAAAAATAATAATAAAAAAAACCTCTAAACTCACATTTCAAAAGATTCTTAATGCATCCAATCTGTATTGAATAATTCCGATGTCCAGTCTGTTCTTTCCCCATTCTTGTAAATCGATTCAACGCAAAAATCTATCTTCGAGGCAAATTGGATAACATATACTAGCACTTATTTTCCAATAAACGTGAGTTTGAACTCGAAATGAACTATATTTATATGCTTCATGTAAAACAATCAAAATGTCAAAATAATACACATTTATGTTAGAAATGTCACTAAATACACGTGTAAATAATTGTTATTTGATTAGAGACGTACATTTTTTAATAGAATTTATATCTGTAGCGAAACCTAAATATAGATTTTATAAATAGATGGAACTTTTTTTTACATAAAATCCTTATAATTTTCCATTACGTATATTTATTATAATTTTTGTAATATGGGTCAATATAACAGTATCTCTATTTTTTTTAATATCTTATTCCTGTTTAATTATTGCGAGAGAGAAGATTTGGCAAATCAATATATTTTAATCTTTCTTTTTAAAACCCTTCTTGTTTATTTGCATATATGTCTCTGTATTATATAAACTGTCATGTGTCGAAATAATACAAAAAAAAAACACTATTTGTGTGTTTAATCAAAGGCCAGTGACACAACGACTGACCTACACCAAATTAAACTAGTTTGATTTGTTTGAAATGAACAAAAAAATATACGCGAATTAATTACATTCTGTGTACAATGCCAAGACATAAATACACAACGAAATGGAATTTTACTTTTTTTACAAAATCTAATTGATATGACGTATTGTATCTGATGTAAATTGTGTTTACATTTCTATAAAATGACGTATTAAAACAGTTATGTTTTTATATGCGTTATAAATTTCCAGTCATTATTTTTTTCATATAAGAAAATAATCATTATTTTACAAATAATGTACAGAATTATACATATACTCTATTTACTTAGATTTCTGATTTCTTTAAACAATTCTCTTTGATATTCTTACATTTCATTATCTTAGAAATTGCTGTAACAGAATTCTCCGACTTGAGAAAATGGCACGGTGAGGTTCATTTTTTATTCGAAACGTTCTTAGGTATTATTTTTATTCTTAATATATGACAAATCTGATATCAATTGAAATTTAATATCTTCTTTCAAAGTTACGACTAACAATCTAAACCAGATACTCATTATTATTTAAATTAATTATTCGTCTTATAAAAAAACATAGTAATAGATTATACGTAAGAAATATGCAGCTTGCAATAATATTTTTTGATACTGTGATTGAATTCACTTTCTTAAATTAATTTTCACTTTTCATAAATCACACAGCGAAAAATCATATTTGTCTGTATCTAAACACACCGAGGACGATACATAATTTTTAAGAAAACATTAACTCTTCCAGTATATAATACGTAGAAAAATATAATATAATTCAAAAAAATATAGTTTACTTTCTTAATAAAATAATATTTTATTAATTAAATATTAAATAACAGAAATTAATAATTAAGTACAAAAAATATTGTACATAAAACGACATTAAAAAGTAAATAAAACAATGAAACTATTTTTTAAATGCTTATAATTCATCTCATATTTTAGAAAAGTGAAAAATATGTGAAAATTTGACAACATATTTAACAAAATACATACAGAAACAAATAGTTTCATATTTAAATCTCAATCTGTAAATTGTAAAAGTCTCAGATATATTAATTTGCTTTTCATCAATCTATCTATTTATTTACATACATACATACAAACACACACACACACATATATATATATATATATATATATATATTAAAGTTTATTTTTAATAATACTTATAAGGTTTTAAGATACAAAGTTCATGAAAATGCAAATTGTAAATATTTTACGTTTTAAAAAATTGAGTATTGATTTTAATATGAATCAGTAAATTTTTGTAATACATTTATGTATATATATATATATATATATATATGTGTGTGTGTGTGTGTATGTATGTATGTGTGTGTCTGTTTGTAAGGCAAATGTCGCCAAAGAATATAAATAATATAAAAATTACACATGTAATTAGTTTTAAACTTTTGATCATAACAGTTTATTCAAATAAACACAAAAGGTCATCAGGTAATGTATCAGAGTGCATATACAAAATATAAACATTTCTGCATATTTACACACAAATCTTATATATATATATATATATATATATATATATACATTTTTATAAATAGATATTAAACGTAAACATATAATAAATCTGCAGTGAAATAATCTCTAAACGTCACCATAAATTTACAACAAAACAAACCAAATAAGAAGCATTAAATAATTATAAAATACAATAAACATACCAACAGCTTTGTATGCGTAGTCCTGATACTTGGGTGGTTGATTATTAGACGTTGCCATTGTTAAAAACTAAACTGAGTGTTCGTACACAACTTTGCACGGTGTCGCACAAATTTACAATAAATTCAAATTCGAGTAACGTTACTTTTACCTTCGACAGGTTCTGCTTAATATTATTGACGGTGGGTTCAATATACGCGTCGACACCAACACGTGTTAGTGTTGTTCAAATGTATCCTATTCTGGAATAACAATACGCATTTAAATATCCAACATTAATTTGCATATTTCAAAACCAACAGATTACAATTGAAGAAAAAAAGAACGCGTATTTATTTTATAAACAGACGATCAGAATATTTATACATATCTTTTTTGATGTCTTTGAGTGTTGTTATGGATTCGTTAATAAAAGACGAACCGAAATCTTAACATTTCAGTAATGATCAGAAGTGGATACACACTCCTATAAAAAAAACTACTTAAAACGATGATTTCATACGATTGAAGCACGAGTACGTACTAGTCATCATGTAAAGAAATAATATTTGTTTTACATCGCGTTTTATTAATAGTGTATAACAGAAAAAATCATATTAAATCAAACCAGAAAAAAATAAACAACCAATCTTACTATAACATGCTTCTTCTATTCTATGTGCACGGTATATACAAACGAACCGATTAATAAAAATACAAAATTTCATACTTATAAACCATAAATAAACACAAAAAAAAACATGCACGCATAAACGTGACTGAATAAGTTGCACAAATCAATTTAGAAAAGTAATTGACATTATTTTAATAGTCAAAAAATACTTGACATACTTTGTATTATCTTTAGTTAGATACAAAATATACATTTGAGCACATGATACAAGTATCTGTGTTCACTCAAACTGTATTAATTCATAGAAAATCACTTATCTAGTTTCATTATCACGTTGAAAAATTATAAGTTCTTTTTGATAACTGTTTGTTTCTAAAACAGCTGGAAGTGTTGTAAAATTTATTAGAATTTGATATTAAAAAATCTTATTTTAAGAAAAATCCAATTATTAAATAATTATAAATCATATAAATAACAAAATATATCATCATATAAGTAACAAAACCATTTTATATTTTATATAAACTGAAACATTTTTTTGTTACATACTTAAATACGAACAGATATCTCTTCAAATATTATCAAAAGATAGCAAATTTGATCAAATCAATTCTAATTAACGAGATGTCTTAAAAGACGACAATAAATTATATGTTATTTAATATACACTTAAATTTAATATAATCTTTTAAGAAAGAATGTTACTAAAAGAAGTATGTTATTTATAAAAGTATAATTTTATTACATTTAATATAAATGAATTTCTATGATTTTAATATATAATTTTATCGAGTTTTCATTCAATTTACTAACGTTTTACATATTTTCTAATTTCAAAAATTGAATAAAATATACGAAAAATGATTTTTTTTGTTTATTTGATTTATATGTAAGCCGAAATTTTATAGCTTCTTAGTACTGTGTCCTAAATTCACTTTACTAATGAATTTTCACTCCCTACAAACAATAAAGAAAAATCTCGAGATTTTTTTATACCTTAATGCTTTGAAGTTACCTTCAAAGCATTGCAGTAATCGGAATAATTATATACAATTTCTGAATATTTTGATCTACGAAAAAAGTTGTATGATCTATACGAAGTGAAAATTAATTTGTAAAACCGAAAATGTTTTTTATACAATACAGAACAGTTTATTTAGTATCGCTGATTTAAAAACTCTCTCACCAAATGATATAAAACGGAATCTTTATAAAATAAAGTACATATTTGAATTCTTATGTCGGTATAAAAAAATCAAACTCAACTCGTAAAAACGTATTGTTTTTATGAAAATATTTTAACTCTTCTATGAATTCATAAACGTATAGAATACAAACATCCACATGTTATAAAATTAGAAAGGTTTGACCAATTTCGTATTTTTTATCATAAAATTTACATCAAATGTATTAATTTTTATTAATACAATACTATACTGTAATCAAAAAATTCTAAACACATTTCAATCCACAGTCATACACAAGTGTAAAACACACCACACATGTAAAACAATACTAGACAAACTAACAACAGATTATAGCTTAGTCATGTATTGTTTTCTGCATTTAAATCAGGTATTTGCAGTAAATACCTACAATTAAATAAGAATTTCTGATTTTAAAATTATTTATCATCCTTGAAAATGTCAATTGATTTCTAACAACATATATAAATATATACATGTAGAAATACTTGCATGTATATATATATATATATATATATATATATATATATATATATATATATATATATATATATATATAATGTACAATAAAATGACTGAATTTTTCTTAGTGTTATCCTAAGTTATCTCTTGGGGAATTTTATTCGATCTAAATTTATAACATTTTTTTGACTGAAACATAAAATAAAATGACTTCTCAACAATGCGAACATCTGCGAGATTCTCGCACAAAATATCAAACTCATACAACATGGACGTTATTTTACATGCCAGTTAATAATTAGAAGAGGGTTCAATTAATTATCGGACAGACATAAATGTATGAACATCTTTTTTCTTTTAAACAAACATACTATAATAAAAAAAATAATAATTTTATACTCAACATTGTAAATGGAATATTTGGTAGATTTTTTTCTAATTATAAATCATAACAAAAGACACACTTCTTTTCGTACTGTAAATATGTTCAACGATAATTTTGTTTGCTAATGCGTGGTTTAAAATGTCTTTTCAACTAATAATAGGCATACTAGGTTTTAAAAATAACCGTACATTTTATTTTAAGTGACGTAGTAAAGTCTAGGCCAAGGTTTATTAATAATAAAAAGTAATATTTGTCTATATATAATTGTACATACATATATAACAATTATTATAATATTATCTATTCAAATAATTATTATTGCTTTTGTCTTCATTCTCTGAAATTAATAAACAGAAAGAAATCGATTTATTTTAATTCATGCCATTCTTATAAGAACTAAGTCTTCCAAATAAAGCTTTCATTCATTTATAGACACCTACACACACACATATATATATATATATATATATATATATATATATATATGTATGTATGTATGTATAATATAATAATTTTTTTATTTATTATGATAATAATGAGATGATTTTTGAGATATGCAAACATGATACAACTTGTATAAATGAAGGACCGATGTGTTTTCAAACGTATATAAATCGTGTTTAATTAATGATATCGGTAACCATATTTAACTTTCGTCTAAAACTAATATAATCATTACTCTAGCTTAAAAAGTATGATTACTTATATACAAACGGTTTTACATTTCACAATTCAAAACAATACAATACGCATAAGATGTGTTTTGTAACTTTCGTCATTCGTGTTCCATAATAAAATATTTGCTTACTCTTATATATATGTATATATATATATATATATATATATATATATATATATATGTAAATTATTTGAACAAATTATGAATTATTAATCTTAATTTTTTGTCGTTTCTTTTTTCTTCTTCTTCAATAAAAATTACACAAGGAATATATAAATAATGTTCGATTAATCCTGTGAGAATAAGTACTCAATAAAATTCCTTTCGAGACATATTCTGAGACGCTTTTAATATTTAATGATTTGAAAGTGTTTTATAAATATACGAGTTTCCTTAATTTAGAGCTCCGAATAATACAATTATCTCAACTCTAGAGTAAATTGAGTGCCTTTTTTAATTAATTTGTACTATTAATATAATTCCTGGCATTGTTTTCTTTCATACTGACAAGTTTTTAATGACTCCTTATAAACAAAAACTGTAAAACAATACCAAGAATATGTTAAACGGATCAGCATGGAAAAATGGCAAAACATGAATGTATTTTGCTTATAATTTAATATTCTATTTATTTTCTATCAATAATGAAATCTATATCGGCTAACCGGCTATTAAGATTTAAAAACTGGGTCATTTTTTTAATATTCATAATTTCGTTAAGCTGTATTATGCAAAAAAATATCATTTCGTTTTCACATAGTTATAAAATGTCTTTATAAATTAACTTAATTCTTACAATTATTATTTCCGCGAGTTTTTCTCAGTTAATAATCCGAATATTTCAGAAATTCGAATGTTAATTATAATTCAAAGTAAATTTTCACTTGCATTACTCATTCAACATGTTTTCTACTGTAATATTTTCTACTGTAATATTATCTTATACGATTTATTTTCGAAATAACATCAATTCAAAAACTTTTTTCTTCAAAAAGTTATATTTAATTATTTATATACTACTGTATTCTATTTTGATAAAATCTCGTTTTTTTTACAAAATACTCTTAATAGAAATATTAATATACTTTTTTCTAATAATTATTATGGAATAAATTGAATAAAAGGAGGGGGGAAGTGGTCGATGTTAAAAGAAAGATACCTTTATAAAAAATAAATATCCTTTCAAAAGATAACTATCATTCCTGCCTACCTTATATATACTTCAGCATTGTGGATGAACTATTTCAGTAAGTTACTAATACATATTTTCGGTAATTCGTTCGTTCGCTTAGGCGCTAATGACCTTAGCTGTTAACGCGCCCCTGCACCCCAAATAACTATCTATCATCGTTCGTTCTATCGTTTCCTTTATGAATGAAAACATAATTTCTCTATAATTTATAAATCGGGAATACAAATAAACCTTAACTGTCTGCATTACGACAAACGTTTGCATTTGAAATTCTAACAATCGTACGACTTAACGCAAGTAAAACATGTAGATCTACATTTTTAAAGGTAGTATTGTATTTACGTTCTGGTAAAACAAACTACATTATTAATTCGAAATCAAATGTTAAATTATTGACTACTGACCATTTTTGATTGGAAAAATGTTATAGAGTATGTAAGGGAGCGAAAATTCAGTTATGAAATACATTGTTTATATTCAGTCAGTGGCCTACATTCAAAACCGAATTCGTAAAAATCGTTGCCGAGTTTTCATTATATTAAAAATATTAAACAATTACACAATTATTCTACAAATTAAACGAAGTATTCTTTTTAAATTAGAAAGATTAAAATATTTATATAACTACACACAAATAAATTATTTTTATTAATTTCATTTATACATTTCTAATGCATGTTCATAAGAGGTTGTAAAAACAATATCCTTATTACAACAATAATCTTCAATTACAAATCTTGTTTTTTAACAAATTATTATATTTACAGAATTTGTTTGATAATATATTCATTCTGGCTATAGAAACAAGTAACAGGTAAAAAAATTACAAAAAGAAACTTTTTTATGTTTTTTTTAATACAAAACTAAACATCTGAAATATAAATTACTATCCTTAATTTATCTACATAAATTATTATTTGGAAATAATAAAAGATCAGACAATTTCTTCTTTGATAGTATGTTATCAAGAACAGCTAAATGTATGGGTGGCAACTGAAAATAAATAGATTGTCATAATTATGTTTATTTTTCTGATTTCATACTTTTACTGACATTTTTTCCAGCTGCATCAAAAGCAACTCTATTAAAGTTAACAAAGTCGTCATTTGTCTGTAAACCCAATAAACACAAATCATTAATTAGTCCATCCTTATCCTCGTATAACAATATGGTAATTAAATTATCAAGGCGGTAACTTAGAACTCTACTATTGTAACTTATGCTCATTATTTCAAACGTTTTTCTAAAAATATAAGAATAATTTAGCTGTTTTATTATATGAATGATTTTATACATTATATGAATGATTTTAATAACTATGAACAACACATTTAAAAAGGATATTATACATGATAGTAAACCAAAAAATACCTCCTAATTACTGGCAAATGTAAAACAGTGATTGCACATAATAATGGGGGTAAAGACTGAATCATTCTACAAACACGTACATAATTCGTATGGTACCAAGCCAGAGATATCGAATATGAATAGTGTATTAATGGATTACTGGAATGAAAGATTTATTAACACATTTAAATAAATAAAAATGAAAATATAAATATTTATACATCTCTCGGAACAAATTTCTATGCATATATTACAACAAAAGCTTACTTTCTCCATATTTTTGCTAGACCTAAAACTCTTCGTAAAGCTATTGTATCTCCGATATTCAACAATAAATACAAAGATTCCATTTCAGGTCGAGATTTATAAAAATCATCACAGACTTCATTGCTAGTTTCAAGTTCATCATAGAAAACAAGTACTCTTTTTAAACACTCTAATAAATGTGTTTTATTTATTACAGGATCAAATTTATTTATGTCTTCAATACACAATCTATAAAAGAAATGTTTTTCTTCCTATCCATTCCTTGATTCAATATTTAATAAGAAAATACCTGTAAGCTGAATAAGCATAAAATCTTACAATTGGTTCCAATATTTGAATTGAATCGAAAGCAGATAATGACTGAATCAACATATCTTGTTTCACTGCCCTTAATCTATCCATTACAAAATTGTAAATAATATTCCATTGCATATTTGTTACTAAAACAACACTAAAAGTAAAAATGCTTTTAAAATTTCAATCTGTTTAAAAAATATGGCACTGAACTTTTTAAGCAAATACTGAACAGTTTCTTTTAAGACTGGTGCTGGTCTTAGCTCTTCTAGTTTAGTCATTTTTTGACCTGCTGCAGAACGACTAAAACATTTTACCATACGATTGGGATCAGCTCTCGGACGTTGATGTTTACTGGATTTTTTATCCATTTCAAGAATATGTACTAATCCTTCTTTTTGTCTCCTATTTAAAAATATCATTTCACTCAACTTTTAAAATATTTAATTACAATTGTGATATAGTATTTACATATATTTTATATATATATATATATATATATATATATATATATATATATATATATATATATATATATTTAACCTAAGAAGTGTAAAAATATATAATATAAACATACATTAATATTTCTGACCTAGGGCACATCTGCATACATGTTCCTTTAATATTTTCAAACATTTTATCTTAATAACTTTTTAAGAGAATAGTTTAACTGAATCGTAACTGTTTAGATGTATTCATTAGAAATAAATTAAAAATTTAAACCTAATATTGATCATTTTGTGAATAATTTAAAATTTATTTGCAAAATTTAAAAAAAGTCAATTATACACAGCAGAACTATTCAGATATATTAAATAAAAATGATTTTGACATAAGGTAATGATTTGACAAAATACTTTTTCTATTCAGTTGTACAACCTAGATATACATGGAAAATATATAGGAATTGAAGTAATATCATATTTTATTAGTAGAATAAACATGAAATTGATATTTTTAATCAAATACGTGTCTGAAAATAAAAATTAAAATAACTTACAATTAATAGCAATATCATTTAAAATACTTGTGTTTATTGTTACGAGTTGGTAATCTAATTCTAGCTATAGTTGGAATAAACGAATCTTTATGTATGGGAATAAAGTTCAAATTTTGTAAATAGATTATGTATATATCTAGCAAGGAGGCCATAATCTTAGCTTCCTTAATCAATATATATATATATATATATATATATATATATATATATATATATATATATATATATATATATATATATATATATAACTAGAGCTTAATTTTCTTATTGATTTTTAATTAAAGAAGATACAGAATAATTTTTAACTGTGTATTTAATATAGCTCCAAATTGATAATTCTTCAATGTAATTAATCTCATCTTCCAATCAGCGGTTTGTTGGTATTTAATATTAAAACCGATCTGAATGGTATCAAATAAAAAGTAGCATATCGTAGATAAAATCTTATAATTTAGTTTAACATTTAATACATATTCCTACAAATTATAATTTTTAACACAAAGTTCTCCACATATAATAGAGCTTTTATCCATAATAAAATATTTATATCTCTGAATCATAATATACTTATTTTTAATTTCAGCATCTTTCTCTTTTTGACATTGGTACCGTACATACTGGCGATGTAACAAATATTGTCATCATACTAAGCTGTCAATTGCGTTTTAATGTTATTGGAGAAAATTTGACACAAAAAGCTCACATATTTACCTTTTATTGAATTGTTTGTATTTTAAATACGATGGGTGGTCTTCTAGCATTGCCCTGCACAGCAGCATCGGTAAATAGTAATTTTTATTTTCATATTTATATGAACAATAGATTTATGACCAATTATATATATATTTTTTTTTATTCTGTAGTTAGCATGCTGTTGTGGAAGTGCAGCATGTTCTTTATGCTGTTCAGCATGTCCAACATGCAGAAATTCTACTTCATCTCGATTAATGTATGCAATAATGTTATTATTAGCTACAGTATTGGCTTGTATAACACTTACACCAGGCCTACAAGATACTTTACGCAAAGTAAGAAGCAATTTTAACTTGACAAACATTTTATAAAAAATATATTTATAAAACATTTTTAGGTTCCATTTTGCGCAAATAGTACTAGTACAGCTGGGAAAATTGTACCAAATACAGTACTCTTTGATTGTGATGCAACTGTAGGATATTTGGCTGTTTATCGCATATGTTTTGTCTTCACATGCTTTTTTTTCCTTATGTCGCTTATTATGATTGGTGTCAAAAGTTCAAAAGATCCACGTGCTGGTATTCAAAATGGGTAAATTTGAAAAATGCATTGTTTTTGCGGTTTTGTACAGTATTTTATGTTTCTATAGATTCTGGGGCTTAAAGTATATCATTGTTATTGGTGGAATAATTGGTGCATTTTTTATCCCAGAAGGCTCATTTGGTCCTACTTGGATGTATTTTGGAATGATAGGTGGTTTTTTATTCATTTTAATTCAATTAATATTGATAATAGACTTTGCCCATTCTTGGGCTGAAAGTTGGGTGGGGAAATATGAAGAAACTGAATCCAAAGGATGGTATGCTGCATTACTTATAGTTACTCTTATAAACTATGCTTTAGCAATTGCTGGTATTGTACTTCTGTATGTCTATTTTACTGAGGTAACTTAAAACCATCCATACATATGTATATATTTTAATAAATATTATATAAAACATTTGAATAATTTTAGCCAAATAATTGTTCGTTGAACAAGTTCTTCATTTCATTCAATTTAATTGCATGTGTAATTGTAAGTGGACTTTCTATTTTACCAGCAGTTCAAGAAAATCAACCACGTTCTGGATTACTACAAAGTTCTGTAGTTACCCTTTATGTAATTTATCTAACATGGTCTTCTATTTCCAATCAACCAGGTATGTATTTATTGTATATACTCATGTATGTATGTGTATATGTATATATATATATATATATGTATGTATGTATGTATAAATATATATATATGTATGTATAAATATATATATATGTATATATAAATATATATATATATATATATATGTGTGTGTGTGTGTGTTTATATTAATTATCTTTTAAAATATAGTAAGATCTACCATTCTTAATTTTAGATAAGGAATGCAATCCTGGCTTCTTGACTATTGTTTCGGGAGGAGATATAAAAACTCAAAACAATGTAGCATTTGATAAAGAAAGTATTATAGGACTTATTGTTTGGGTGATTTGTGTCCTGTACTCATCTCTACGATCTGCTTCAAAATCATCAAAAATTACAATGTCTGATCATATATTAGTCAAGGATAATGATGCAGGTATTTTATATGCATATATTTGTATCATATTGCTTATATATATATATATATATATATATATATATATATATATATATATATATAAACATTTATTAAATGAAAAAAATAAATTTTAAAAATCATTCTTTGAAATAACTAATTTTTTTAATCATATTTTTATTGTACTTAATTTTTATTGCCTTTATAAAGACAATTATTCAAATAAACTAAAATAAGTAATAATAAATGTAGTGAAATTTAAAAACTTGAATTCAAAAAAGGAATGTTTAATTAGGTGTACATATATCCCAGTTAAAATAAGTAATAAAATGTTATTAGTTGCATTATTAATGTAAACTTTTTGTATAACTTTTAGTCAGAGGTTCTGGGAATACCAACTTGGTGGATAATGAAGGTAGGGACTTGTTTTTTAATAATAATGATATAATTGCTTTGATGTTGATGTTTGTTTTTTGTTTTTTTTTTAATTTGTAGCATGATAGTAATTAAATCTACTCATATCTATGAAATATTTTATTAGAGTAGAAAGTAGTAAATGTATATAACATAATATTAAATAATTACAATTGCACTATATTTTTAAAAAGATTAATCTGTTTTAAGTGCAATTGCAAAAAGTGATATATAGCAAAAATTGCTTGTTTTCAAAATATATGCATAAATAAGTTGCATGATTTCAAATATGGAATTTCATTATTATATTTTCTGAAATACTACTTTCAAATTGATAGTTTCTGAATGTCATTAATGTATTATTATTAGTTGCTTTATAATGTTGGATTTCACTTAAAGTATGCCGTACAATAAAACAATACTAATCTAAGAATGAATTTATATATTTTTTAAAATTAGATTTGCAAATCTAATTGGGATATATGCACTTTTTTACATTTATATTACATAATAAATTACGTTTTTCTACCAAAAAATAATGTTTCAAGTTGAGACAACATACACAAATGCTTATTAGTAGTTAGTGGCTTTTATTTTTGAACTAAATTTTATTGTTTTTCAAATTAGTTGTCTTTGTTATATTTATATATGCTTTACCATTAATGAATTTAATTACAAACTGAAAAGAGTTTTAAAAGTAATATAAATATAGTATTTAATTACCTATTTCAGTTTTTGTAATTAATTGCCAATGTTTTAAAAAAATAGATTTTTATGGGTTTTAGTGGTCTGGATGGAATACATAGAAGTGATTGTCAAAAATTGTAAAAAACTATTTTTATAATTTTTTTTTTCAGAAACAGGTGATGGTGGAGAATCAGGCAATTTAAATCATTCTGGTAACAAAGTATGGGATAATGAAGAAGATGGTGTTGTTTATTCATGGAGCTTCTTACATATTATATTTGCTCTAGCTACATTATATGTAATGATGACATTAACAAACTGGTATAAGTAAGTATAAAAAATATTTAATATTGGGTTGAAATTTACAATTTATTTATTTTAGGCCAAATTCAAGTTTAGAGACTTTAAATGCAAATGCAGCATCAATGTGGGTAAAAGCAATTTCCAGTTGGCTCTGTATTTGTCTTTATGGCTGGACACTCATTGCTCCAATAGTTCTTCCTGATAGAGATTTCAGTTAAATACTTTGAAGTTACCATTTTTTCAATTATACATTATAGTTTAAACATAAATGTGTCCTATGTGTATACATATAGCATGTGTGTATATGTAATATATATATATATATATATATACACACACACATAAACACATACATATATACTCATGTTTAGATATACATATGTTACTATTAAAATATTAACAATCATGTATGCTTGCTAGATTTACAGTAATCACATATTGAATTTAATTTAATAATGTGATTGTGTTATGAAAATAAATGTATGCTATAAGCCTATATATATATATAAGTATGTATATGTTTATACATCCACAAATCATACGTATATAAATGTTTGATGTATGTTTTAGAACTATGTTTAATATAATTTTCAACGTTGCTATGAATATAAAAGGTAATTTAATTTTTTATGTATTATACTTTTTTCAGTGTTCTTAACAACAAAATTGTAATGAATAGAAGTGTAATTTATAATTTCAATAATAAAGTGTGGGTGTGTTTATGTATGTATGTATATATATGTATATATATATATATATATATATAATTATGCATTCTGTGAGATTAAAGTATTTTATTTAAATATCATTAATATTATTGGTAACCTAAAGAAATATATCTTTTTATGTTAATACAAACAGCACTGAATAAAAAAAATATTCTTTTATTATAAAATCTAAATTACTATTGTTGGAACTTCTATGTTTCATTAATGTACATATAAGTTATGAAAACTAGATGTATTTTCAGTTCTGAATTTTCTAAAAAAAATTAACTGGGAAATAATTTTTAATTTATTTTATATTTATTTAGTAACAACATCAGTTATCTTATATCCTCTAAAGTGATACATAAAACCAAATATACATTTTCAATTTGTTTTTAATAACTAGTTTTAAATAATTGTTCACAAAGAAAAACACCAAAATATTTTTTATTTATTATCTCGCTGTTCTGTAATTGTCTCTTCCAAGTTTAAATATTTATTAAATGCACACCAATCAATTTTTTCATAATTTGAGGGATATGTTTCACAATTCCATGCCAGGAATTTCTACAACATCAAATTAGATATGTAATAACATTTATTTTATGTGTATATTATAAATTAATAATATGCAAATAAAAAATTTGAATACTAGTTCAACAAGAAAAATGTTTACATTTCAAAAATTGTTTTCTTGAATTAAATTTACTCTAACTTTCTGTTTTTACTTAATGCATGTCACATTCATGCCATTTATATATTTTTATAATAAATATAAAGGCTATTAAATTTAAGACAATATTAATTTGATTTTTTAATTAATGAATTAGAAAATATTTTTTTATTAATATATTTCAGACCTCTTTTCAAATACTCTATTTAAATACCTGTTAAGCCAGTATTTTTTATTCAACTAGTAAATAAAAGTAAAATTAATGTTTGTAATTTGTATATAATGGTTGATTGATACCCACCTGAATATTTATTGGCACTACATCTGATACTGGTTCCCAATTTACGTTCAAAAAATTAAGTAAATCATCATATAGTATATCCCCTTTTTCGTTTTTGGAAATTCTAAAATATGAAATATAAATACATACATATATTATAATATATATATATATATATATATATATATATATATATATATATATATATATATATATGCATGAACTTACATATTTAGCATTGCATTTAATAAGTCCACATCAATAGGTAATCGTGATGCACGGCATATTGTGTAAGCTGTATGTCGGGTAACATACTTTGTGCATCCTAAATCATTCATCAAGAACGCCTCTTCGAGTTTATCTAAATGATTCCATAAATTATGCTTAAGTTCGGTCAACACTAAACCTCTGATATCGTTCCTTGTATATTGTTGAAAAATGGATTCAGGTTTAAAATATCTAGCAATTGTTACCATTTCGTGTAACGTGAGAGCAGGTTCTTTTACATATTTTGATAGAGCATATCTAATAAAATATAAAATGATATTTTTTGTATAGTACTTTTAAATTCACATATTATTGAAACAATTTTCACGATACTATTGTAATTTGCGTAAATTACAATCTGTTATAATTTATTATAATATTTTGTTGCTAATTTTTATATTACAAGCTAGAAAAAGTTATAAATTATTAGAAAAAGTTTTTTTTAATACCTCAACGTATCGAAATGTATAATAGGTCCGCTTTTTGGTAAATATTCTGCAACAAATTCTTTATAAACGGGATGCAATGCTTCTCTTATTTTATTCATAATTAGTTTTATATTTGATTTTGGAAACTGGAAACATGTAGGTATTAGATCTATATATCTATATATATATATATATATATATATATATATATATATATATATATATATATATATATATATATATATATATATATATATATATATATATATATATATATATATATAGATAGATCTAATACCTCTTCACAATTAATTTCCATATATCTAAGAGCGTACTCATCCGCACCAATAAGTAAAAATTCGAAATCATTTATGAATAGTGTTCCACCAATAAATAAATCTTGTGGTTCGTAGCATTTCGGTGGGTCTACAGAAAAGTACTCTTGACCTGGTAACGGTATACTCGCTCGTTTAAAAAATTTACCTCCAAGAAATCCTAGTATTAAATAAATAAATACTTCAAATATAAATTTGACCTAATATAAATCGTATACAGTACCAGAATTCCTTTTAGCTTTTTCGAATACTGATATCGTATCGTCCGAAAGAAAATAATTAATGATAATATAACGATCACTGTTTTCTGTGAACTTCGAAACCATCTTTGCACGGAATTTCAATACATGACTATCAAAACCAATTCGATCTTTATTAAAAAACTTGTTGAAGTTTTTGTGCGGAGCTTTCAAATCAACGGTCCTACAGTTCACTGCTGAATCTTCATGTGTACCGTAACCATTCCATGGTGGTAATATTTTTTGCTTTTTTTCCATTTGTTGTTCTTCGAGAACAAAAGGTCTCGAGGCTGGCGAAAAATCATCTAAAACGTTTATTTATTAATTGTTATTAATTAGGGTGTTAATATTCGATAGATTTGATTTATATTTTTTTTTTAATTGTGTAATATTTATACTATTTTTATATAAATGAAACAGTTAAGTACAAGGACCCATATATCATTAAATTGGTGAAATTTAAATAGTTGATACACAGAATGAGACAAACATTTTATTAACAATTTATAATTAATCCAAGGATTATATTTTATAACCATCTAATAATATACATATATACATACATATAATATATATATATATATATATATGTGTGTGTGTGTGTATGTGTGTGTGTGTTCTATACAATTAAATTACAATAATTATTTGCATTACCTACCCAATCCATATTTAGCTTTATAATATTCCTGTGTGAATTGATCACAATGGGTAAGAATTACTTTACGACCGTAAACATTTAAAGCTGCGCCTATAGCTAAATCATTATCTTTGTAATACTCAAAAAACTTTTTGCCACAATTCAGTGAATCTGTTAGAAAACGGCCTCCTTGTTGTCCAGCTCCCAAAACATTAAGAATAGTAGATGCATTTGTTTCGCCAGGTGCAGGGAGTTCTTGAAATGACTAAGTATATTTGAAATTAATTAGTCTTGTTTCAAATACAAAATTTAATTTTAGCAAAAGTCAATAATAAATCCGCATATTTAAAAATAAAAATATTGTCAAAATTTAAGTAACAAAAACCTTAGGTAATTTCTGTCGTTTGAGAAACATTGTCCCTGGTTCTCTTCCCATATTTGCTGCAAGTATCTCTTTGATTTCGATCGTATCATCCGCTAAAAAGTAATGTATTTCTAAATCATGCATCATTCCATATTCAGATTCTCTATCGTCCCAGTATCCATAAAATCTTAGCACATGCCTATCGTGTTCAAGAAATTGGGCTAATGTATCTATATTTCGGTTTGGTTTTTTTGGCAATTTATATCCTTCAGTCTATATTTTTTTATTGAATCATATATAAATAGATACGTTAATCAAGCGAATTCTAGTCTTAATGTTTAAATTATTATCACCTTTTTTCGCAAAACATGGCTAGGATCATCAGGTTCGTTAATTGGATCTGGTACAGGAATTCCTGAACGATTTAAAAAAACTCTAGTAAACCTATCGCAGTTTGTAATTTTAAATATCTTCCCATAAAATTCAATATTTTTACCAATATTAAAGTCAATTATATCATAATACTCGTTATCTCTCGGTGCTGGTAATTTAATTCTTTGTCGGCTTATTAATGTACCTGTTGGATTATTTTCGACTCACAAATAATATTTTATTTAAATAAATACAATTTAATATAAACCTTGGGGTATTCCACTGTTCGGATATTTTGGTTCAACAACTTGAATTGTACCATCCTCTAAATAAAAATAAATTTTAACTGGTCGTATTTGAAACGGAGATTTATCGAATACTTCTTGTACTGTTGCTTGAAAAAATCCGTCAAAACATAAAACCTATTATTTTATTAAAAATGAATGAAATGTGTATATATATATATATATATATATATATATATATATATATATATATATATATACATATGTTTATGTGTGTGTGTATTTAAATAGATATATTACCTGTTTATCAAATACGAGCCAAGGTGGCTGATCAATAGATTCTCCACGTGCAAAAAACGAAGGATAACGATTAATTTTTGACCCAGGTAAAGGGAACCCTCCGATTCCTGGTTTAATACATTCCGCTAGTAAAGGTTGTTTGTTAATATGTAAAAAATGTTGAGATTTATGAAAACGTTGTTGTCCGAGCTGTAAATCGAGTTTGATTTACTGACATAATTTTTATACTGGTTCAATTGAAATACATAAAAGTATGTTTCAAAATAAAAGATATCTCTGTATTCTTACATTCTGACCAAAATTGAAACCAGGAAGTTTCGGTAATGGTGTTGAGCGTATCATGTTTCAAGAATTTATATACACATCTATTAAAAGTTAAATGAGCAAAACAGTGTTTGTTATGAAAATTCTATTGAGTTACTATGGAAAATATATTGATATGCCACCATTTATAAACCGAATGGATATATATATATATATATATATATATATATATATATATATATATATATATTAATAGACTTAATTTGCAGTAGTGTCTAAGATAATCCTAAACATAATTTAAGCATGTAATATTGTCAAAATAATCACATTTGTATTTAAATTTATTTTGATTAACTAATAAGACAAGTTTTTAATTTGATAAAGAACACTATTTTGCAAAGAACACGCATTTCATTTTTTTAAATTTATATTTAATAAAAAATGTAAATGTTTTTTATATGATGTTTATAGTTTTGGAAATAACATTCATTTTTGTAGTGAAAATATTATCCGTAATAAAAAAGATTTCATTTAATAATTTAAGTACAATAAAAATATATAAATACATGAACCAAATTATTATTGTCTTTTTTGAAATAATAAAGCATATGTGTTTAGATCTATATAAAATTATATAAAATTATTTATTGTTAATAATAAGAAATATATATTTCATTTTATGTGAGTCAACTGCGATATATAATTTTAGAGATGTATTTTTAGATTTTTGACATATTTGTATATATATATTAAGGTGTTTGACATCATTACATTTTTACATTAAAGTCTATGATATAAATTTCTTAATTTTTTTTAATATATTTAAATAATTACTAAATTTTTTAAAACAATGTTATATTTTATATGACTATAAATATATATAGGCAGGTGTACGCAAGTAAGACGAGATATAACTATCTTTATTCTTCAAACAATGCTTGTAGAACTGCGTCCTTTTTTTAAACGATTTGCTGCATTACAATATTCGTCATATCTATATATTGACACGTGAGCCGAATTTCATTACTATATAAATAATCGGTGACCTAATCAAATGTGTTAAACAAGATCTGTCAGAAAATTAAAGCAATTTGAATTCATTACAATGCGCATTTTCGATATTTAAAGTGGTGTGGAAACAATAATTAGTTACTGCAATTGAATTGTTATGTGCGCAGTTTTTTAATACTATATTGGAATTTTACAATTCAATAATGGCAGAGGCCAGTGATAAGAATACTACTGGTGGCATTGTTGCCAAGAAAACATTAAATTCTGATTTAATGTCAATAGTATTAAGCGTTATTAAAAAAGTTTGTGTTTTTTTTTTTAATTCAGGTTATTTTTTAATGTTTTATATTAAATATTTTATTTGTATTCTATTAGGTTGCAACTGTAGGACTTGTGTACCTTGCTGGGTACATGAACTTCTCAGTTGCATGGTTTGTATGCCCAGTTATTTTATCTGTAATGAGAGAACAATGGCGTAAAGAATCTGACTTGAAAAGAAATATAGCGAAAGCTGCTGCGATGGCTAGTGAAAAAGAAGTTATATTGGCCCGAGTTGATGATTTACCTGCTTGGGTTTGTGTATATCATAAATTAAGATGAATATAAGTCCTTAAATTCAAAATTAAAACAAATTTAAAATTAAATTAAAACAGTATGAGTTTATATAATTCCGAATAATACTTCCATGCAATTTAGTAATATATGTTTCAAAGGAATTTATATTTTAATAATATGTACATATATAAATATGCTCAAGTGTGGTATTTTAATAGTAATATTAATTTGCATATTATAACTTAGTATTTATTTTAATTAATATATCCATATATGGAAATATTTGTATATTTTACTGTTAATTTTCAGTTAATACTTCATATCAGCCATAGATATTCCATGAAAATTTAATTTTATTAATTATATTATTTTAACAGGTTTTCTTTCCTGATGTAGAAAGAGCAGAATGGTTAAATAGAGTAAGTATAATAAAATAAAATAAATGTATTCATTAATTAAATTTGCATCATTGTTTAAATTACAGATATTACGACAAGTATGGCCAAATGTTAATCATTATGCTCGGGATTTAATTAAAGATGTTATAGAACCAAGTATAAGACAAAGTTTAGTTGCTTATAAACTCCATGGATTTAAATTCGAACGGTTAATTCTTGGCACAATAGTAAGTTATAAATATGTTATTACATGTGTTCTTACATTATAAGTCAGTTACTTTAACTTTTATGAACAAAATTATTTTTTTTAATAATTTATAATTTATTTGTATAAATATTATAATCCACTATTGTTTAATTGTTGTAGATTTATTAAAAATTAATTGTTTTAGCCTCCAAGATTTGGTGGAATTAAAGTTTATGATAAAAATGTTGCAAGAAATGAAATCATTATGGATATGGATGTTTTGTAAGTATTTGTTTATTAATAACTAAAAAATCCTTAATAAATATGTATCAGTTAAAATACAAATATACATATATATACACACACACATATATTCTTAATGTTAAAAAATATAAAATGAATATTTCAATCAAATCATTCTTTTAACTATTAAGATATTATTTTAATAATAAACTTGCATAATTAATGAATATTTGTTATTGATATGCTATTAATGGGAATGTTTTCTTTTGTTATACATTATCTTCTCTAAATTGCAATTATTTATAGTAAAATACACATACATTTAGCATTATTAAATAATGAAATTTCTATAATGTATTAACATGTTATGATATGTATTTTTATTAGTTTTTATAAATTTATAGCTATGCTGGTGATTGTGATATTTCATTCACTCTTAGTGGCATAAAGGGCGGTATAAAAGATTTCCAGGTGAAGTTGGAAAAAATATTTTCTCCTATTTTTTTTATGTTGCCCTATAATTTTTTTAGATCCATGGTATGGTTCGTGTTGTAATGAAACCTTTGATTAAAACAATGCCTTTAGTAGGAGGTTTACAAGTTTTTTTCCTTAATAATCCAACATTAGATTTTAATTTGGTTGGTGTAGCTGATGTACTTGATATGCCAGGACTGAGGTAATTATAATATTATTTGTATGTATACATTTTTGGTTACTTTAAACAAATTAATAATATAACTTTTTTCATTATTGAATTTGTTTTTTTTTTCACTAGTGACATGTTGCGAAAGATTATTGTAGAACAGGTAGCATCTATTATGGTTTTGCCGAATAAATTACCAATTAAGTTAAGTGATATTGTAGAAGCAGAATTATTGAAAACACCAGAACCAGAAGTAAGTATTATGTGATTAAACTCATATATGTGTAAAACAAGTATTTATTATGGCATGTTAATGTATAAAAAAATATAATTGTTATATTTCTATTATAGATTAAGTAATACTAATTAAATTTGAAAACATATACCATTTGTGTATAAAATATTACTGTTTTTCTAAATTTTTAATTTCGTAGGCAAATTAAAAATTTGACATTTGTAATATAATACTGACTCGGTAATTTATTTTAGGGTGTTTTAAGAGTTCATGTAGTTGAAGCAAAACATTTAATGAAGAAAGACATAGGTATGTTAGGTAAGGGTAAGTCAGATCCATATGCAGTAATTTCTGTTGGAGCACAAGAATTTCGAACAAAAACTATTGATAATACGGTTAATCCAAAATGGGACTTTTGGTGTGAGGTAAGTATTTTTAAGTGTGTACTTTTGTTTCTTGTGTTTTTTTTTTGTGCCGTTATACCCTTACGCCAATGCCACAACCAATACTTGTTTTTTTTATTGCTGTTTTGCAATCATAATCAAACGCATTCATCTTTTTCTATTTCTAATTGGGTTCTACATAATTTATATTTTAAAAATAAGAGTATAGCGTTAGTTGCACATGCTTTTCTAGGCTGTGAATGATAACATATACTTGTTCTTTTTTTTACATTACCTAGAAACTTTGAATACATATCAAGGGAAAATACACGGCATGAATGTATTGTTACACAAATATTAGATTTTTTTATTATTTTTTTAAGTACCTTTTAATATTCTTATTTAAAATTATGATTATATATGTTGTTTATTGAAATTTTTTTAAATTAATATTTCATTATAGGAAAAATTATAATTTGAGTTGAAATTATGTAAAAAAATTTCATTTTTTAAAAAAAATGATAAAACCAATAAATATAAGTAAAAAGAATCTATTGTTTTAAATCAAAAAGGAAACTAGAGAAATTAGATCACAAGTAACAAAGGCAGGAACTATATAAAAATATCATTTGTACATTTTACTGACTTTTTGTACTGACATTCACATTTACTGAAAATTTTGATTTATATATAATTTTTAGTTTAGCTTAAATTAATATTTGTACTCTGTAGTAATATTAATATGATTTCTCTACTTTATACTGTCTGTATTTTCAAGTATACATATTTTCAACCAATTTATACATTTTTCCTAATGTTAAATATATTTTATATTCATATATTAGTAGTAATGTTTTAATTTTGATCTGAAACATTAAGGGAAAATTTAAACATTAAATTTTCTATTATTTTTAATACAACTTGTAATACTTTGGTGAAATTTATATTTTACTGTATTTATATATTACTCAATTAGAGTTTACCTTATTTTTTTACTGAATTTTTCTTAGCATTCATAAACAAATATTTATTCGTACATCATACACATATACCTATATGTCTGTATTTATGTGAGGGGGAAGGAAGGTTATGTGTGTGTGTATATGTATAATACATACATACATATATATATATATATATATATTTATTTATTTACATATATATATATATACACATACATGCATACAAAAATAGCAAAAAATTGGTATAAAGTATTTAAGTTATTAAACACATGCATTCATACCATGTTATCACTGTACTTTAATCAACAACTAGGTAAAAGTAATATAAGGGTTACTTTGCGTTTCATTCATAAATTTATAATGGGCAAATAATAAAAAAGGACATTTACATAAAGACAGGTATGAGGTGAAAATGTTATGTGTAGAGTCCTATTTTGGAGCCCAGCGGTCAAGCTATGTTCTTGCACGTGTGGGATAAAGATGATGGCCCTCGTGATGATGAGAGCCTTGGCAGGTGAGATCACTTTATTTAATAATAATACTACTGTATCCATAAATAGGATAGTTTTTGACACAATTTTGAGGAAAAGAAAAAGTTTTTTTGAGCACTACATCATATATGGAGTTTCCATAATGTAATATTTATTAAGCAAGTTGTATACAAATGATCAGAAACTTCACTTTTAAGAACAGCTTTTGCTTTTGTGGCTATCTTATTAATTGACATACATACACACATACATACATTATATATATATATATATATATACACATACATACATACATACATATACACACTGGTATTAATTTTAAAATAAATATTTCTAATGAATTATATCAGTTCTATTAATTACTTTTTCAGGTAAAATTATTTGAAGTATAATTTAATATTTTAGTGTATAATTTTATTTATTTATATTTTTTTTTTGTATACTATTATTAACAGTATTTATATATTAATACTTTTAAGATACATTCTATTTAAAGAAAATAATTAGTGAAAAGAAATTATATGAATATTAACTTCAACTAATTTTATATGGAAGATTAAAATAACATTTTCTGTTTTCAAAACATAAATGTTTCAATTAATGCATGTAAAAGTATTAAAACATAACTAGGCTTTTGTATATATTTATAATATTGCTTTTTAGGTTGCTTTTCATGTTTTAATCAGTTGCATCCTATTTTTGTATTCATTTATCATGTAATTCATAAATTACTGAATACATGTAGATAAAATTATTACTCATAATGATGACCTTTGTGTTCTGTAATATAAATGTTTGTTAGCTTTAAATTTGTCTTAATATAAGTAACAATATATTTACTATTAAGTGTTTATAAACATATAAATATTTAAAATGTTTGACCTTGTCTGTATAATTTTAATTCATAAAATTATCATAAAAAAATAAATCAAAATTGTATAATGTCTAACCAATATAATCATAAGTATTATATATATTTGATGAAAGTCATATGTTTTTAAGAATCAAGTCTTGAAAAAGAATTATTTTTATATAAATACAAAAACCATCAAACTTTTTTGATATATATATATATATATATATATATATATATATATATATATATATATATATATATATATATCAAAAAAGCTATTATATTATACAACAACATATACACATCATATATACATACATATATGTAATTGAAAACATAAAGATGAGTACTATTCCACTGCAAGTAAATGAAAAGAAGATATATTTGCACATTCTAACTAATAATTAATAATGTCTGATTATAAACAATTGTATTAAACATTTACTTTTATATTATTTCTTTAATAAGTAAATTCAATTTATTTATTATTATATAATATGTATATTAATAATATTATAAAAATAACAACCAGGCTGAGATTACATCTAGAAAACGTCAACTAGTGGCATTAGATTTATGGGACTGGGATCCAGGTTTTCCAGGTGTGCAGAATGATGATTTTCTGGGAAGGTACAAATGTGTGATTGGTTGTGAAATTTTACATTTTGCCTTTTTACAGTGTGAATATTTTTGGTATTGCACAGTTTTGGCTTGTTTCCATCAGCAGTTTTTTTTTTAATTCGATTAACTCATTGTCTCATTATTTATTGGATTGGTATTTTCAGGTGTATTTATGTTTTTAAAATAAATCCGATTTTATGAGACCAATAGATAGTATACATTGAATATTAAATATATGTTTTTGCAAGTGATCTTTTATGAAATCATTTTTATATATTTTTAAGTTTTTATTTAGTTCATAATTAACAAAAATAAAATTTTTAAAATGTGCTATTTTTAAAGAGGTGTGTAATATATTAAATCCAATAAATTGATTCTACGATAACTAAAGTGATAACATGATCAGTTGAACTTTCTAAATATGAGCATAAATTAAAAAAAATAGTTAGTGTCATAATGTATTTAATGTTTTTGTATTTTGTTATGTGTTACAAGTTGTCTAAAAACATTATTTGTATGTTTTTCTTGTATATTTGGTAGTATTTTTTTTTATTATTTAATTTGTAAATAAATGTATTTAAGTATTTATCAACTAGTTTTTAAAAATATGCTTTGTTTTTTATGCTTAAGATGTTTTCTATATAAGTAAAATATTTCATTTAGAATTTTTTAAAAAATTAGTTCTGTATTAAACAGTGTATATAATTTCACAATTATTATTTCTTACATTTTATAATTATCAGTTTTACCAAAAAATATCAGATATTTTGTAAATATTCCATTTCATAAATTTTATAAAGAAGTACTCTTCATTTTTAGCATTTTCATGAGCTAATAAGCTTAATTTTAATATGTCATTATAGTGTTTGATTATAACAATTATTGTTTATTTTGGATATGTGCAGTTATATAAAATGATTTTTTTCTGGTTAAATGTTGTAAAATTAATTGGGATCAACTAATCACATGTATTATCATTATTTCTACAAGAGCCTATATTTTATGTTTAATTTCTAATATAATGTTTTCTGATGATTGTTACATTGATTATTATTTTCAAAAACTATTTTGACAGTTATGCAATTTTAACTAACATAAATAACACTGAAAAAGTAACCAAAGAATTGCATGTTCTTTATTTGAATCATTTGCATGAAGATTGTGACGCTGTGTGTTTGCTAACGCAGTGTACGGTGGAGGGTGCCGTCAAGAAGGGAAGTCCACAGCTGAGGCTTGTTCTGTTTGACAAAGACAGGACCGGTCAAGATGATTTTCTTGGAAGGTAGATCGCTATTTTCATTAAATTGTCATTCATTTAAAGTTTATTGAATGTTTATGAATTGCGATCAGATTTTTACCTAGCTGATGATATCTTGAGAGTGTTCTTTAGTTTCATACATACATATATATATACATACACACACACATATATATATATATATATATATATATATATATATGTATGTATATGTATATAATGCTGATAGATTAGTATATTTATACTGTTGGTATATATTTTAGTAATTTACATAATATTTAAATTTAATAAAATCATGTATTTTTATTTATCTTGTTTTTTAACTGGAAAGTAATAATATTATAATGACTAATTTAAATATTTTAAATCAGTGTGACTTTTATTTTGAAAATTTGTTGTTAATGTTTATGTAATAACATTTTAATATTCAATTTTATGTTTAGAGCAACTATTGAAGTTAGCACAGTTGTAAAAAGTGGAATTGTTGATACAGTAAGTTTAATTTTGTATATATGTATATTATTTTGCATTTTTAAAAGTAGTTGTTATTATTTACCAGTATATTATTTTTTCTTTGCTACAGTGGATAACATTAGAACAAGTCAAACATGGAATGGTTCATCTTCGTTTAACATGGTTAAAATTATCATCAAATTATGCAGATTTGAAATCAGTAAGTTGACTATATGCTTTCAATCTGTAAGACTTGAAGTTAATTATAACAAACAAAATTATTTGAAAGGCATTGGAAGAAACCCAAATGTTACGATTAACGACAATGAGTACAGCATTGTTGACATTATTCATAGACTCTGCAAAACATTTACCATCAGCTCGAGCTCAAAGTAAGCCAGATCCCTATGTTGTTGCAACAGTAGGAAAGAATAGTCAACAAACAAATGTACAAATGAGAACTGATTCCCCTGTTTGGGAACAGGGTTTCACATTTTTGGTCCCAAATCCAGAAACAGGTTCTTTGGTTCTTAAGGTTTTTATATTTTTATAATATCATTTATTATCAAAATTATAGTTTAATCAATATGAGCAAATAATTTAATAGGTTTTTGATCAAAAAACTGGTGCAGAAATTGGACAGTTGATGTATAATCTTACAAGTTTATCTGATAAGGAAAATCTTGAAGTTGAAAAGCAACCATTTACTCTTAGTAAATCTGGCCCAGAAAGCAAAATTATTGTTACTATGAGTCTCAGAGTAAGTAATTATAATGAAAGATTAAAGTATATATATATATATATATATATATATATATATATATATATATATATATATGAACATAGGATGTTTAAAAAAAACTTATACTGATGTTAAATACCTTAGTTCTTGATGCACCCTTAAACCTCAATTAATTAAGTAACAAAAACACTTACAGATTTTAAAATATGAAGGAGCTAGTTCAGGAAGTATTGATGAAAGTGAAGAAAACATTAATGAGAAGGCACAACTTATTCGTTCTGATTCATCAATATCTAATTCTAGTAAGTATTTTTCTTTTTTATAAAATTTCATATTGAAAAAATAAGACAAAAAAAAATAAATAAGCATATTCTTATTATTACGAATGTACTAGAAATAAAAAAAATATATATTTTTAGGTGTTGAAGAAATTTTAAAGAATGAAAAAGTAGTCATAAATATATGAATTATTTATAATTACTTTGTTGAAAATATATGAATTAAATATTGTATACAATTAAATATAATTGTGCTTTTAGTAAAAATTTTTTAATATATATGTACACATGTATTTATTTTATATATATTTTTTATATTTATTCAATATCCAGTATTAGTTAAATATTATAAATTCATTAGACTACCATTTATGCCCATGTATATACCATTTATGTACCAATTATGTTCAGAAACAAAAATTTTAAATATTTTTAGTTGTTACTGTGCCTCCTGGGGGTGGAAATTCTTCATTAGGTAAACAAGATTCTGTAGGCAGTGTAAATTCAAAAGTATCTGTACTTGGATTAGATACTACAAGTGAAGAAGATGAGGCAAAAAATGTTGAGGAAGCAGTTTTTGAAAGTCGATTAGAAACTGGTGTTGAAGGAGCATTGTCTTCAAGTCCATCACACTCTGATTCTTTACATCATCGTACACCAAGTGTTACTTCGTATGATTTTAAAATTTTTTTGTAATTAATTTAATGTCAATAGGGATACCTTTCATTGGTATTAATTTTCAGGTCATCTGGTGAAGCAGGTTTAGGTCGAATTCAGTTAACTTTGCGTTACAGCATCCAAAGACAAAAATTGATTGTTGTTATTCATAGAATTGCGTTAGTATTTTTAAACCAGTATTTAAAGCAAAAATGTTAATAATTATTTTTTTAGGAATCTTCCAATGAAAGATCCAAGTAACATCCCAGATCCATATGTTAAACTGTATCTTTTGCCAGGACGAGCAAAAGAAACAAAGCGCAAAACTCCTGTATGTTACAAAAAATTTATTTATAAGAATTTAGATATTAACCAGACTATTTTTATACATATTAATGTGAAGTGTAGTATTAATTATTATATACATTTTTTAGGTTATTAAAGATAATTGTAATCCAGTTTACGATGAATCATTTGAATATGTTGTATCACAAGGTGAATTGAATTGTTATCAATTGGAAATTACAGTGGTCACACAAAAAAGTATTTTTTCATCAGCTAGCAATGTAATGGGTCAAGTAAGTCTAGTGTATATTTAATTATAAATTTTTGTAATTTATGCATATAAGCATGTCGTATGTAATTGCAGGTAATCATTGATTTGGGAAAGTCAGATCTAACACAAGCTCAGACTTCCTGGTTTGACTTGCAGCCAGAAACTCCACGTGATTAAAAGAAAAAGAATGTTTTTCTTAAAATCTATAAACGTTTCAAAAGAAAGAAAATTTAATTTTCTATAATTAAATAAAATAAGGCTGTATTTATATCAGATTGCACAAAATACTTTGTTTTATGTAATCTGAAACTGCAAAATATAGAAATGCTTTATTTCTGTAAAACAACTACACTTTGGGTAACTGAAAGGAAAATTGTTTAATATTTTTCTCTAAGATTTAGTTTTTTTTAATATATATTTAAATCTACATTATAAATGTTATTAATTTCATATCTTTTTTACTGGGATATTTTTTCATAAAACATTTACAATATATATCCACACATACATACATACACACACACACAAACTTAAATACACAAAAGTTTTTAATGCAAAGCACTACTTAATTAAACTGCAATCTACTTATAGTTCATATTATTTTTTAATATTTAAGAGATTTTTATACTAATAACAAAAGGCCTACTCTTAGGAGTGAATTTCAAATATATTTTCTTAGAAATTAAACTAGTCATTACAAAGATATTACATGAAATTGCAATCAAGTTATGGAATAAAAATCTGGTATGTTAATAAAAACATGCATGAATGTATGTACATATATATATATACACATACGTACACACATATATATTTATATATATGTATGGTGTATCTCGGCGTATAAGGCAAAATACACAAATATGTTTTTTAAGTAATTGTGATTTGTTTGAATGCAAGTAAAATATTTTCTAAAAATATATCTATAGAACAGTTGATACGAACATAAGTAAAATAAAAATTACTTCAATACATTTTGTACAATATTTAATATATAAATAATTTAAATAATCAAATGATTTGTTTAATTTCATTAAATATAATTCAGTTAATATAAATTATCATGTGGAAAATATTTATGCATTATTTCAATTAATTGATTTTAGAAGATCTGAAAATGTTAGTAATATGAAAAGTTTATTTTACTCACTTAAGATTAGTTTCATTGATGGTTAAAACTTAGGCCTATATTTTAATTTATATTATTATATTTAACTAATAAATTACTAACATATTTGAATAAAATTTTCGTAAATTGTTGGTTTTCATAAATACAACTAGATTGTATACTATTTGTTGTAAACTTATTTTGTACTATATTGGATTAAAGCATTGTATTGATGTATATTCTAGTAAATTAGAATGGACATTAATTGGTATTATTAGATAAAACTGTTTGGTGTTTGAAATGAACAGTACACAAAGTAATATATTACTTTTTACTATTGGCAGTTTATTTTCTATAATTTTCATATTAAAAATATACATCTATATAATCTATATTATTACAATAAAACAATATAAGTGTTCTATGTGCTATAGCATTTTGCAGTAGCAAATCTGTCTTAATATTACCCAATAATGATTTAATTATAAATTTTAATTCATTACTAAAATTGTGCTTACAGTAGCATTTGCTTTATGAATTATTATATATTGTTTTCAAATATACATTTATTGAGCATTTATACATGTAAGGTTTTTATTTATTTTAAGAAATCAGTAACTGCATATATATATATATATATATATATATATATAATTTGCAAATTTAAAGTTAATTTTTTAATTCTATATTTGTTACATTCGAGTCAGCGTGTCGTCTCAAATGTGATTGAAGATCTCGTTTTCTATTGAATCCTTTGGGACATATTGTGCAAAAATGTGCTTTTTCTCCAGTATGTAAACGTACATGGACTTTTAAATTGGAGCTTTGACCGAAACTTTTACCACAATGTTGACAAGTGTACGGTTTTTGACCTGTATGAGTTCTAATGTGTACAGCTAATGAACTAGAACCTGTAAAACATCTTCCACAATATTCACATTTAAAAGGCTTTTCACCAGTATGTACTCTTTGGTGTTTTTTCAAGTCTCCATGACTTGGGAAAAATTTTCCACATTCTTCACATTGATGCATTTGTTTTGGTTTTTCAAGTGTTTTATCATATGTGCCTTCTTTGATAGCTTTTTCACGTTCGTGTATTGCTTCGTGACGTCTTAAATCGAATCTATTCACAAATGCTTTCTGACATTGTGTGCAGGGAAAATTTCTTTCACCCGTGTGCAACTTTTGATGAAAAAACAATGATCGTGCAGATTTAAATCTTCTGTTACAAACATTACAGAGGTACTTTGATTCATTTGTATGTACTCGCATATGCAACTGTAAATTATAATAAAGCATGAAACTTTTTGGACACAATAAACAGTGATGATTTCTTTGTCCACTATGAGATAAAGTATGCTTTTTTAATGCACTATTACAACTAAATGATTTCTGACATGTTTCACATTTAAAGGGTTTTTCTCCACTATGAACACGCATATGTTTTACCAAGTCAGAATGGAATGATTTTATTTGGCCACAAATTTCACATTGAAATATTGCTTTATTGGACTTTTCTCCAGTTTCAGGTATTTGTTTTTCTTTATGCAACTTTAAATGATTATTTAAAACAGATTTAGTAACAAAAGCTTTATCACATATATTGCAAACAAAAGTACGACTATTAGTATGTAATTTATGATGAAAAATTAAACTTTTTGAGCGTCTAAATTTTTTATTACAGATATCACATTCAAACTTTTTATCAGCATTATGAACATTAAGATGATCTTTTAAACTTGATGGTGACATGAACATCTTACAACAGTAATGACAACTATATTTATTTGTTAGATTATGAACACGAGTTTTATGTAACGCTAAAGTACGTTGATTGGGGAAAGGATTTTCACATATCTCACACTTCATACTAACTCCAGTACAGGTATGCTTTTCAATCAACGCATAACAGTTTGCTGTTCGTCCACATATACTACACCGATACATTTTAATCGTATCTTTAGTACCATCTCGTCTACATATCGTTTTGTTAATGACTTCATATTTACAATTTTCTAACGATTTAACTTTATGATTAAGTTTTATGTCGTGATATGTTTCAGTTTTAAATTTATCACTTTTCATAATTTTAGATAAAGGTATATTTGAATCTTTGCTATCATCATCAAATATATCACTTTTTACATCATTTACACTATCTAAGATAGGTGAATCTACTTCTTGTTTTAAAGCTTGCAGCTTTTTATAAGAAGCTTCACATTTTTCTTTAAATCTTATTGCTATTTTTAGTTCACCCAAACAAATCATGCATATTGACTTAGGCAACCCATCCCTTTCATTTACCTAAAGAAAATATTTTATTTTTGAATAACCATTGTTTCATTTATTTTCTTTTAATATTGATACTTTACCGAAACTGAGCTACAAGCCATTATAGAAAATGGTAAATTTTCTACATTATATGTGAATATGTTTAACAAATCTCCGACATTTAAACAAATTCTACATATTTTATCATAATTTTGATTCATTTTTCATTGCATTATAAGAAAATGATTGAATTAGAGGTTACTATTATGACATTTAACTGAAAGGTGTAAAACACAGTACACAATAGTAACTTTACAATGAGCCAGCTATTTAGTGAGAGAAACGATATAAATTACTTATTGATAAAATTGTTGTGCGACTAAAATACGCTCTCATCAGAAATCAACTTTATCAATGGTCTCATTGAGAATTTCAACATACCAACTTCAATGCTCCAAATTTTATATACAAAAAAATTATGTATACTGAAAATAATTAGTTGCCCCTTTAAAGATTCCAAAACATGTAGGAATTAAAAGCAATGTTTTAATCGCGAATAAAAACATATTGAACTAATCACATAGCTAAAATTTACCTGTTACCAAAATTAAAAATATTGTAAAAATGCATCAAAAATCAGGAAAAAATTAATTTAAATACATAATTCTATTCATGTACGTTCTAATAGGATAGTTTATGTTTCTTATATATCATAGTTTATAATTTTAATACTTTTATTATACACAAAACATATTTTTTCAAGTATATGCACATATGACAAAATTATAATACTATGACAAAATTAATATATAATTTTAAGGATAATGTTTTTCATCATTCTTTGAATTTTAATACTTATAAAAGTATTATAGAAAGTTTTATAGGTAATTTTAACTTAATATATAAAAAAGACCACCTTAACTTTTCTAATTTTATTATTTTTACGGTATCAAGATTATTTTATAAACAATGTTGCTGCAAAAATTGTATGCATATCTCTTTACAATCACTAAATAAATGGTAGTTTGTTGAAGATCGTCTAATTTTAAAATGCACATTATTTTAAATAAAATTAGGAAAAATTAAGGATCTCAACTTTAGTTTAAAAAAATATAAATTACATCTATATAAAAGTGCACCGATTTAAAAGATACCAGAAACTTTCAGAGATATTTATCTTAACAATTTAAAATATATTTTGCATGATACATTGGATTAAAGTTGATAAATTTTAAATTTGGAAATAAAATTCCTTTTTTTTCTCTTATAATTATTTCAATAAGTGCAAGATGCACAATATTCGAATATGTATATTTTAAAATCATAATTCTTTACATTTTCTTTAGAGCAAGTAAAAAGGAGATTGTTAATACAATAAATAATGTTTGTACCTATAATATAATAACTAAAATATTATATATATATATATATATATATATATATAAATAAATAAATGGTTGTCGTTAATATGAGCAAACAGTTAATGATTCATTAAAAAGTCAATGATCTTTTTAGATGCACTTAAAAATCACCTTGACCGTAAAAGAGAAATTTCAAAACAAATATAAAGTGCATAACTTCGTCAAACAATTGCATTCTTTTATAAAACAATAATATTTATCGAAAAAATGAAATCCGCATTCATGTTAATGTTATGTTTAAGATAATAAAATACAATATTTTACCTAATTTTTATAAAATATTATTTCTACGTATATTCGAACTATCTGAATTTATAACAAAGAAAGTTATATTACATAACTAGTATTTCAAAGTAAGGACATCATTTAATTATTTTATAAATATTTAAATTCCGAACCGAATAGTAAACTAGACATTTCGTTAACTATTGCTAAAATAATATATGTATAAGTAGCATATTATTTTTATTGTTATTAAACATGTTAATCATATTCTTAAAAACATCTTTATTCTCTTCATAAAAGCGAAAAATAATTTTATATCATTTAATTTGTATGTACTAATTTGATATTATTTTTAATCAATTTATTATAATCATTTTATTTTGAAAAAAAAGGTTAATTTATATTATTAGTGTAGTTATTTACGTAATTAAACATTAAAATAAAAAGAAGGTAAACACTTTCAATAACTTATAGATACATTGAATTTTGTTTGGGAAAAAGTACAGACTATCATATAATTTCTTTTTAATGGTTTATATTAGTCATATACATATACACATATCGCTATTTTTATTGTCATTGTATTTCAATATTTCAGCGAGCAGCTGATAAGAAAATAATTTATCTGTGGATAGGTTCATGACTTCATTAATAATAACATTTCAATTAATATTATTTTAATTAAGTAATTCGATAACAATCTGCCACTATTAAAAATTAGTTTAAGTTTAAAGTTTAATCATAGTTTTAATGATAAGTAAAGATAAAAATATGTTCATATTTTGTTAACTGATGTTCGACAGTTTATATACAGTTGACTTTTTCCGTGGAATTCTTCGACTGCGAACTATCCAGTGCCTCTATTTATCATAAATATCCAATTTCCTTTGTCATTCCTCATTATTTTTCTTATATTTCTCCTTAGTCGATCAAATTTTGATTGTTTGTTGAACAACTTCTTTTCAATACATCTCGTCTGTTTCTATTTCAGTCTTTTTATTCTTTTTATTATATTTATAACTTCGTTTCTTCAATATCTTCTCTTGTTATTTCTGATACAAATGTTCAATTTTTAGTTTTCTATAATTTTTCAATGCATTATTATTATTGCTAATAAATAATAAATAAGCACAAACAGAGCTATTTTGCAACTTTTTTGTTTTCTTTTTGCAAAAATTCTTTACAAATTATCAGATTTTATCAATTTGATGTAGAATGCAAGGTTTATATTATAGTACAATATTTTAAAAGGTTCACCTTAAAAATTATTACATGTTAAAGTGAAAAAAATTAAATCTGCATATGAATTACATTTGTTGCCTTCAGTTTATTTTTGATAAAAATGAATCTTTTTTATTTTCTATTATTAACACTTTTATTTATAATTATTTAATTATATATATATATATATATATATATTATTTATATGATACTATATATATTATTTAAAATTACATAAACATTTTCTGTTAAAAAACTTTATGCTACTAGTTTTCAATGTTTTAATATTCTTAGTCGTTTGTTCTGACATTTTTAGTACGCTATATATTTTGTTATAAATATGTAATAAATTTGAAAACACTATTATATTTCAAGTCTATTATACACTTTTCTATTTCATACATTTATTATGATTCCAAGTCAAATGTTAACTACTTAATTGTCAATTTTAGTACGTATTTAATAATAACTGATATATAATTTTCATTAATTTTTATTATGTCTTTTATAAACTGTAGTTTTACATTTGTGTATTACCCAATTAACAATAAATATTTGTCAAGGTTGAAATATTAATTTAATCAAGTCTAAATCCTCTAAAAATGTATATAAATTGTATAATTGGTCGGAAATATTTAATGTATTCCATCTTTAATTAATCATAAAGTTTAAGGTAAAAAGAATTGTAATTAAATAAATATATTTACGTAGGATGGAGTTTGTATCGACAAGGCTTATTATTGTTAGCTATAAGGTTACGAATTAATGTTAATTTTTTGCGGTATAATACCTTAATAAAATTAATACAATAATTATGTAACGTGCAATATATATATATATATATATATATATATATATAATAAGATTAAATATATTTTATACTAAATTTTTGTTTTATTGAAAATATTTATAAAACAGATAATTTTATGTGTTTAAAAAATTTATGAGTATATATGTATTGACTAGTTAGAATTAGAATTATCTAAAGACTGTTGGAGACTTTTGAAAGGACATAAAAATGATAGATAAATAAAAGTTATTGAATAAAGGCGCATACGTATAAAAAATAATAGTAATATTATATATGTTAGAATTATGTGGAAAAGAAAAGTGCCCAATCATTCAAGGGTGTACAATAAATAAATATATATATATATATATATATATATATATATATATATATATATATATATATGAATGATACTTTTCGGACGTCAACGTCTTTACTACTGTTTTGTGAGATTATGTCAACAATTCGGTCAAGATATATAGTGTTTTAAATGTTAATGTTGGCACTTCAAACCCCTGAAACAACGAGAAAATATTTCAAGTAAAGACAGTTTATGTTTGATTGAGTTATGCTTGATTCAATTTAAAAGCACAGAATTAATTTTTACACATGATTATTATTCATATATATATATATATATATATATATATATATATATATATATATATATATATATAATTTATGTCATAAATACCTTCTGAAATTGTTAAAATTAAATTCCTGATGTTATTGTCTATGTTGTTTTACAGTTTGTTACTAATTAAGTTATTCGTATATCTTCCACATAGATAAATGAATACAGTAACGATTTTTAAATGATATATATTGTTTCTCAATATTGAATTATCGTTTAGAGTATATTGCTTTTTTGAGAATAAACAATTAAAAAAAACGTATTTTTTACAGATCATATATTTATATGATGTTAATATGATATCATTTTTCAAGATGAATCAGTTTTATATATACAGAGTGAGAGTGTTTTTGTATAAGCATGTGTGTATGTTATCTGTACCTCGCTTTTTAAATACATCAACAGTACGAACGTTGATGGCATTATAACGAATGTATCATGTCGACCCTGCTTCAACAAATCCCCACTTTGTTGGCGTAAAGTACAATGAACAAACACTAAATATACAATAAATACTGTTCGTGCCCTATACAGACGTTTCGATCTCCAAGTAGTAACAAAAGCTTCTATATCCATTTTAGTGCGCTTTTGATCGTTATTGGTGTTCTTGGTTCGGTTACATTCTAGTAAAAATTGTACATATACATACATACATATTCTAAGCTAAATTTAAACAAGTATATATATATATATATATATATATATATATATATATATATATATATATATATATAAGTTCTTAGATATTTAATTTAATTAAGAGTATAGAATTAAATTTATTTATGAATTAAAATAGTTTTCATTAAATTATTTACTATTTTAATTTTCATTGTTAAATGTGTTCCTTTTTAAATTTGTATTTTCTATTTTTCGAAATTAATATTCTTAATTGAATTATTTTAGAACCATTTAAAAAAACAGTTATTTTACCAAAACGTGTTAAACTAGCGAATATAATTAAGAAAAATTAGTGAATCAATCAATATGAGAAAAGTTTGATTTTGTATAGGTTATTGGTAGAGATGTGCGATAGTACGAGAAATAAGTGGTAGTGCACGTATTTATGGAAAAAAATTAGTTAAAATTATTAATTTCCATATAGAGAACTTTGGGGATTTATGAAATATTTTTAAGTAATTCAAGAGTACAGTGGATATCTTATTTTGATTAGAATGAAAATAAAATGAACACAATGTCGAATCGTATGTTACTGGTCTTTTTATTATTCGTAATTAAAACTACTTTAAGTGAAATATCATTAAGTGATGGCAGTAAAAAAAGTTATTTGAAATACGTACAAAGTACGGAACTCAACAATTGCGATGGGTTATTGACAACGAAAGTGACTCAGTTTCATAATGTAAGTGTTAACGCGACGTGCACACGTGACAATGAAATTCAAGATAAGAATAATACTTTATGTAACGATCGAAGACAACCTGCAAGAAATTCTCATACGTTGTCGTTAGTTAACGCAGGTATTGTACCGCATTATATTATTTCGCTGTTGATTTTAATTACTGTTCACTAATTATTCAAAATATTGTTTTGATATCAATTAGTTAAGATGGGCGTAAACTTCAAATATAATATCAATTTAGTGCAAGGACAGTAACATAGTATAAATTGAGGATTATAAACAGTTAGTTGTTATTATGTTAAGCTATTAATTATACATATGTATACATTGACGTCCGATTCAAAAATAGAGAATTGCTGAGGATGGATTATGTTACTAGTAAATGTATAAAATTTAAATATGCAGTTTAAAAAAACTGAAATAAAATTTAAAAAACTTAAGTTTTTACAAGAGAATAAAAAATCATATTAAATACTGAAATACAGTTGAAAAGCCGTTTTCAATGACGGTTATATATTAGGATAACAGTAATGTTTTCTCACTCGAAAACATGTACACTTATGATTACGAATTTAAATTTTTCCTATTAAATATCGAAATAAGTTTACTTATTTTTTTTACTAATACTATTTGCAAATCTATCTTAGTAGAAACATTTAAGTTATTGTTGTCTGTTTCAAATTATGTTTCTGTTACTTTAAGAAAATTATACACAAACATTTTTTTTAATTTGGAAGGGAAGTATAATCTTTAAGTAACATTTATTAGCATATACTTTTTCATTTTTCTACTTTTTTATTTTTTTTACTGTTTATATGATGTTAAAAATAACAAACGATTATTTACATATTCGTAAATCGGTTTTCTCGACTGGAAAAAAGCATGTTGGTTACCGTAGATCCAAACATTTGATATTCTATACAAATAATATTAGAAAATAGTGTGCAGTTAGATAATTCAATATATTTTATTGAATTTCGGTCCGAGTAAATTTGTAACAATTTTTTAAATTTACATATTACGTGCACAGCATCAGAAATAATATTGAAATTGTCGAGTTTTCACTTGGTATTTATCGCGTAATATTTTTGTAATTCGGAGTGTTAGTTGAATACAAATATGGCGAAAGAACAATGAAACAGATGCAATGCCAACAAAAACATACTGCAGTATATTACTTGTCTGAAATAAAAAAATCTAAGTGTATGAGGGATTGAATATATCGAAAAAATAATGGAAATAGATATTGTTCATAACTGGAATATCAATACAGTGATAAAATTGTTGTATTCAATGCTTGAATTTCAAGTATGTTATGAAAAGTAATTTAATTGAAGTTCTTAAATAATCTTTATTTAGTTTTTTTGTCGATTACAAGTTCAATTACAAAAAATACATAACATTCGAGAAATGCTTGTAACATTTGAAAACGATTTTATAAATTATTTTAAAAAATTATGTCTAAGAATTTATGTGAACAGTCAACTAAAGAAATATATTTCTGATTAATAACAGTTATTTCCTGGAACAAGAATATCGAAAATTATATACAATTATTTTTTAAAACCCAATGACTAATTTTGAAAAAGCTAATCAAATATTTACAATTAGCTACAATTAAATTTGATAATTAAGTTTGTAAATGCGAGCAGTAATTTTATTGATTAGTATTTTTTATATGTAATTATTGTTTATCAAATTTTGTCGTGCAGAGTAATATGTTTTTTTTTTAATTTTTTGTTACAAACGATGATTCATAAAGACCTACTTAATTTCTAATTAATTTTCAGAGGTGATATTTTGAATTTTCGTTATGTTTAATTGACTAATTGAAACTCTCTCTCTCTCAAACACACACACACACATATATATATATATATATATATATATATATATATATATATATATAATTTTATTAAGCGCAATTATATTTAATTTTATACATTTAATTCATAAATTATAAAACGTTTGTGATTTTATTATATCAAAGGTTAAAAAGGTTAATAGTTTACATGTTTCTTCAGACAATTCGTATTCATTTCGTTTTAATACAAGATACTATGCATCTTATTTAAAATTAAGTATAATTTTAATTTACCAATTGTCAGATTAGTGAAAATAAAAATACTCGAAATATAATTATTAATTATTATAATTATCACGTTACGTTTTTTTTTCTTTTTTCGATGTCAGTATTATTTTCGTATTTATGAAAATCAATCCTTTTTATTTATTTAAGCAATTGTAATAATAAAATGAAAAGAGTATTTTTAAAAAAATGCATTTTACTCTATAATAACTATCAAAGAAACTAAATTTTGACCATAATATATTATTGGGACACTTTTTAGTCTTCAGATTTTTTAAATAATAACGTGGTATACAGAATGTATTTATATAAATATTTATATCGATAGGAGGAGTTATTTAAATACTGATTTGAATTTTATTCATATATAAAATTTGAGATCATATTGGTGTTAGGATATAATAAAAAATAATAATTAAAATACAACGTATAAAATATTTTAATGAATTAAATCAGCTCGTTATTTAAAGAATTATTTTTTAAAACACCTTCGCTATAAAGGTTAAACATTTTTATGATTATTATTCATATATATATATATATATATATATATAATTTGTATACATCCTTCCATAACTGGCTTCATTTGATATACTTAGAAGCAACATTTTAAACCATTGCATTATAGATAAAAGTGAAAGTTGCCCGAACGACAAATTTAAACATTCTCTCAATGTCAATGTCAATAAAATAATCTGAAGAACGTTCTTGAGCGTACATTGAAGATGGTCCATCCGCTACACTAATTTTATTTGTAATTATTACACAACAATCATGTGCATATAAACGACTAAATTTATATTTGTTTACCTGAGAAATATATACATTCGATTTTTTTTCATTATTAATAAAATGTTTGCCAGTCAGACAATATTCAAATAAGTATTATTAAAGTTATTATTAAAGAAAATTAATAAGACGCTTCTATCGTCTCATGTTGCTGACTATCCATTGATAAGTAAAAGGTTGTTCCAATTGCGATCCTCTTAAAAACAAATCAACGATTGTCTATAAACTATCAATTTTTCTGAATCATTTCATATATTTTGGCCTCCAATTAATAATCTTTGTTATCCATTTTAATTTTCATTCATGTCTTTTTGCATTATTTATCAACGTGGGATTTTATCGATTTTTAAATTTTTACAGTGATTTAATTTCCGATGCTAATATTTTCTTATTTATTTAGTGATTTAGTGATATCTTCGACATTGTAGGTATGTTGAATAATTACTTAAAAAAATCTAAAATCTAGAAAAAAAATGTGAACATTTTTTCGACATCGACACTTTGAAAATGGTAAATTGTGTGCTTGTGGTTATTTATATTTAATTATTTAATTAATTTGTGGTTATTTATATATTTTGTGGTTATTTATATTTAAATATTGTAATGTCGACAAATTACACTGAATGAAGTTGAGCAACTATTCTATATTAGATAGAATTATACAGAGCCATGACATAAAGAAGCATAATGCATATACACAACCTTGAATATTTATACTAGATTCATTTTCACTTTTAATTCAGCAGAATCATATTTACTACGTGCGTAACGCATTATTTTACATTGTTATAAATTTGATCTGCATTGTGTAGAATTATTTTTAGATCACTTCTAAAAATGCATAACATGAATTATTATAGGCATAAACAGTTATGAATTATCTGTTCAAGATAACTAATATAAAAATTTAACAAATTACAAAAAATTATTGTAATGAATCAAAATTTCTTTCACTAAAAAACTATATGAGAAATTTCTTAAGAACTGCAATTATATAAATGCATTTAATTAAAATGTTTAAGTTACTAAATGTTTAACGAATCTATATCTTCTTTAAGGGTATTCCTCAAACTATTTTTATTCTACTGACGTACGTCTACATCGATTAAAATCAATTTAATAAACGTAACCTTTATCCTCGTTTTATTCATGCATACATTTTAAAAATACAGATGAGACACAATAATTCATGATGAATTATTCATTACTACTGTTAACCTTAAGGATATCTTTAAATGTAAACATACCAAACTTAAAATATGATTTAAATTAAATATAATTGATGATGAAATTTATTTCAAACAAAGCGACATCGATATCGAATTGTGTATTATATGTATATCTGTATATTTTTTATTATCATTTATTGTTGTTACAAGTTAGAAAAGTATTTGAATCTTCCTGCCTTTAACAAATATTTTTTCTGATTGGAAATTAAAAACTAACTATTATTTTATGGTATTCGATATTTCTCATATGGAAAATATTTATTATGTACAGCTAGTAATATACTGCAGGTAAAAATGATACTAATTTACATTAAAGACTTGTATTCACAAATATGCAATTAATTTCGTAGGAATATTATTTAATATATTTTTTAACAATGAAATCAGAAATTATTTTTTCTCTTTTCTTTATATATATATATATATATATATATATATAGAGAGAGAGAGAGAGAGAGAATATACTCTCGTTTCTCAGGACTAATAAAAAATAAGACATACAGTAATAATCGAAAAATTGTGATTACTAAGTTATATAAAATTAAAACAAAACAATTTATTAGAATTGAAAATGAATTTATTTATATTTGTTTCATTTTAAAACGACATGTTATAAAATGAACTGCTCAAATCGAGGAATTGAATCGTATTAAGAATTGAATACCTAAAGAAATTCTTATTGATTAAAGCACTTAATGAAACATTGTTTTTTTTTATAATACTATTACTCTTTTTAGCTTATGCAAGTAGCTAAGTGTCATTTTAATAAATATGTATACTTTTACATATATTGTAAAGTTAATGCAAATAGTCGGTAACAGCACTTTTTTTTCAGATACATCCGATGATGTAATGGTAAAAATATTATCGTCTCATCTTTTCAAAAACTATCCACCGTTCAATTTGATAGACACTGAAGAAATCAGTCCAAAATGTCGACATCAAACAGAAATTTACTTGGAAGCCTTGGAAAATTTCACATTCTGGGCCATACAAAGTAGTTAAAAGAATAATAATCTTTCCTTCTTTAATTTAAAATGTTAATATTTCCAAAGACTTTTAATTGACTATTAGTTCATATCTGATAAGATTCTATTTTAATATAAAAGAAAGAAAAATGTTCATAAGAGATTGATTTTACTGTACGTTTTTCAGCTATTAAATAAAGTTTAATAGATTAGATATGATTGTTACATCGTAGTTACACACATTGTTTATATTACTTCAATTTATTAATTTTTTTGTAATAGTGTACGATGCCACAGCAAAATTACCATCAGGTTTATTGAGCGGAAATGTTAATCAGTTCGGAGATTTTGACGAATGTATTGCAGTACGTTCAGGAATCATTAATGAAGAAAATGATAGAGTGTTGGGAAAATACTGTTTAACATATTTACAAATAGACACCCCAAAAACGCCGTATATCAACACATTACATGATTTACTGAATTCACATTTTCCATTCAGAAGTACATTCGATGATGTAAGAACAAATACATTAATTTTTTAATATAGTTTAATAACGAACATAATTTAAATGAAAAATTTTAATATTTTGGATTTATATATAACACAAATTAACAATTTAAGTAAGAAAGAGCTTAATAATAATTCAAGCTTTTAAAAAAGTCCAGTTATTTTTGATTGAATGCATATCTTTAGAAACAATGTAAAATTCAACTATTTATTTTTAATTCGATTCAATTAAAATCTTTTAATATATTTGGTGAAATTAGTATTTTTATAATATGACCAATACAAAACTGTTTCGTTCTAGTACTTAATATAATTTAAAAAAAATTATATTTCGGTATTTTAAATATAAGTTGACCATTGTTTCATCAATTTAAAAAAATTGAAATTATTAATAACTTTCAGTAAGATCAAATATTTACTTAAAATTGTAATAAAAACCAAATTATTAATTTGAAAATATATTTTCCATAAAATTTAAATAGGGAAAAATTCTATTACTGTTCACAATTTGTTACACATTTATTAATTATATTAATTTACATCTTTACATGCCGTTTTTTAGCCAGGTCATCGAGTTCCTAGGTATTCTAGCATTAATTGGGCATTGTGTGTGCCATCAGCTTGCAATCATAATGATGTCGAAGCAGCATTAAAAAAATCTGTAACACCTTTAGCAGAAAAAACTGGAATCGCTGTTCATGTGAGAGTAGAACAAGAAATGTGTCAAACACGTGAAATTATAAATACTTTACCAACATCCACATTAGTAGGAATGTAAGAATATCGAATTTTATTAAACATTTTATATTTGCGAATTTCTTTTTTTAAAAAAAAAATATTGTTCCAGATTATTTTTTGTACTGTATTCAATTTTTGTTTCATTTGTAACAGTGTACGATTACATTACATATTATGAAACAACAAATCAAAATGAAGGTAAATCTCTTTTAATTATGTACAATGTTTGTAATTTATGAAAATATCTCAAATATGAAAGAATAGTTATCTATATTTTAAATTAAAATTCTTTTTAATTACATCAACAGCATTTTTTACAATCTTTAATAGAAAACAACAAAATTTTAATCTGTAAAATAAAGTATTAAAAATAAAGTACTTATTTTTAATTTGTTTTCATTTTTCCAGGAATGTTTTAATTTTATATTTACTTATTTAATAAATAAAAGAATATAGTTTTACTTTAAATAATACTTTTGTCTGTTTTCAAGTCATATTGCACAGTATAATATTTTATTTTTATTACTGTTTTTATTAAATTTTACGCTATTGCTCAACATTATTTCATAAACACTCGCAACAATAATTAATCTTAAAAATGATAATATTGGATTTGGAAATTACCATATTTAAGCCTGTTTAAATGAATAATTTATTCTAAATTGTAATTAGAGTTTTATTTTAATGAAATGTATTTCACAAATGTTTCAAAATAGGATTTATGCATCAAAAATGAATATATTTTACACTTGATGATTCGCGTAGCCATGAAATACGTATTCTACGCATTTTTAAATTACAGATTCATATTTGATGGCGTTTTCTTTACATCGAAACATAAAAAAATTGTTTGCATTGAACAGATCCGCCGATGACATTACAACAGTACATGGGATTCGATTTTTAAATGCCATAGCATTATTAATGGCACATAAATCGATGGCTATATTTTTTGAACCATACGTTAATAGGACATCAATGAGTGAAGTAAATAAATTTGATCTTTGATTTTTTCTAGAAAATAATCAGAGTGCTTTATTATAATTAACATAGATACATATGCACGTACATATATACACACACTATTAAATATATATATATATATATATATATATATATATATATTTTCTCTTCGTGAAGAAGGTTCCCTAATCTGCTGCTTGATGAAGACCTTTTCTAACTTATTTCGGTTTAAACGATCCAGTAATTCTCCTTTCCATTCATTGCCAATGTGTTTTCCGATCTCTTTATTTCACATATACATTGGTATCTTCCTGATATTTATATTTTTTGACTTCTAGTTAACAATTCGTGTATCATTTGTAGAATCCTCTTCCAGTAATATACACATTCGTTTTCATTTCGAACTATTCATTCTTCATATTATGACAATAACTCTTGTTTTTTTATTCATTCTGTTTTTTCACTGAATTGTGTTCATTGCAAAATTATAAATCTCTACTGATGATCTTACTGATATTTCCACGACAAAGATAAATTTGATGATAGGTCTAAGTATTTACATAAATTTAACGATGTTATTTCCATGCAATCGACAAAGCACGATGAATTATAAAAAGCGTTTTTTATTTGCATTTTAAAAAATTCATTAGAAAATCATAAAATTTAAAAATAAGTTATTAATTACAATATTGCTCAAAATAGTAAATAAAAATATAAATACATAATATTAGAACTACCTAAAACATTTATGTACTAGACACTTGGTAAACCATGGACTGTACTCGGTCGAGCTGCTAGTTTATATACAGATCCGTTCATAATGTTTAGTGGGATGTTAACAGCTTACTCACTATTTGGAAGATTAAATCGTACCAAAAAATTTAATTTATTTCAAGAATATATTTCCAGACTCATGAGGTAATGTTTATCTATTTTTTATACATATATTTATATGAAATAAAAAGCTACAATTAATATATTTGTATGCATAATGTTTGCAAATGTAAAAATAAAAAGCTTATTTTTAAGACACATATTTTTTGAAATGTTTGAAACACATCTCTGTTTGTCTTTGAAAATATTAATTTTTGCTTATAAACGAACTGATGAATATATATATATATATATATATATATATATATATATAAACATACTGCATTGTTATAAAACTATTTTTCAACAGGCTGGTACCAACTCTTGGTGCATTAATTCTCTTCTGCACACTTGTTTTACCATGGATAGCCTCTGGTCCGCAATGGAATTTAGTAGTGACTCATCATTCAAATATCTGCAAGAAGTATTGGTGGCGTAATTTACTTTTTATTCATAATTATTATGGATTTGAAAATATGTGTTTAACACACACGCACCATATCGGAATTGATACACAGTTATTTGCGATTTCGCCCTTATTTATTTGGATTGTATGGAAATGGCCTAAGAGAGGAATTTTTACACTTATACTAATAGCTATAATATCAACTTTTATGCGCTATTACGTTACATACACGCAAAAATTGTCCAATTATGTGCATTATGGAACTTCGTAAGTATTTAATATATATATATATATACTAATAGGTAAATTCTATTTTTAAACGTTTCGTAGAACAATCTAAAAATTGTACATTTTATTCACTAGTGAATTTTCAAATGATTTAATTATAAATTAAATATCTATTTAGTTCTCATTAGATATAAAAAAAATGATTTATTTTCAGTATTTTATGTTTTTGTAACTAAATTAATATCAAATTGTTTATAAATGTTGATGAACTTATAATGGAATATGATCAACGTGTTAAGTGGGAATTAATTTATTTATATTTTAATCTTACTTTTTCAAATAAATATTCCTTTATAATTAAATCGGATTTATTTTGAAATCATTAGTACAATAGTAAAGAGTCCCGAGATAATTAATATGAAATATTATAAGATCTAAAAGACGCACGTCTTTTTCATATATTTTTTTCCACAAAAAATGAACATTACATTCATGTGTGTAATTTTTATGTTTGTCTGTTCGAAAATGAAAAATTAAAATAAATATTATTTTTATTCTAGAGTCAAACAACTGTTTCAAACCGCTGATAATATGTACATATTACCTTCGCATCGTTTAACAGTGTATATTATGGGGATTTTGTTGGGATATATTTTACGAAATGTAAAAACAGTTACTTTAAAACCAGTAAGAATTATTCACATATACATTAATATGGTTATATATTTTTTTGTTGTTTCAGAAAAATATCTAATGTTTTATTTCAGTGCTATATATTTATATCATATATTGATCTTTATTAATATTTTTTTTATCGAATATTAATATTTATTTTTCCCTAGAGTGCATGTATTTTTTTAAAAAAGTATTCGCATTAACGAAAGAATTCGATTTTATTACATTTTAAATGGAGAATAGTTCAGTGTACATATTTTATAATGTGTGTAATATTTTTGTAGACTTTAATTACAATCGGCAATTGTATTGGATTGTTATTATTTTGCACGGCATTTTTCGGGCCAGCTTATATGGGCGACAGGTCGTATAAATACAATCCGTTGGACGCAGCCTGGTATGCTGCTTTTGCTCCTATAGCCTGGTGTATGTCTTTTGCTTGGATTGTATTTTCAGCTCATTTTAATTATCAAAGTAAGTATTTTATATTTTTATAACCATTTTACAAAATGTATTTCATGATTTTGATAACGAGATTTTTGATAGTTTAGAAGAATCGATGGAAATAGTAAAACATATTTAATACGTAGAAGAATTCTTAATTATATTTTTATAAAATTGATGTTTTTGAAAAGATATAAAACAAACAAAGTTTGTACAGTTTCAATCTAGCTATAATGCATTTTATCCACTTTTATTGCAATCTCTGCAAAATAGTAATGGGAAAAAGATAATAATGTTTGCTTAATCTAACGATTTTTCCAGTTCTTGATGAGAAGACTAATTTAGTATTTACGAATTTTTAATTTGTTCACGTTTTAGAAAATCTCATTTAAAAAAAAAACATGTGTGTCCCGTTTTTGAATGGGCATATTTTATATTTTATTATTTATAAATGAGCAAAGTATTTAAATATTTTTATAATTCACTTTTATTACATTTACTTTATAGAATCGATTTTTTGAAATGATTATTCAACAGTGTTGTTAACACACAGGATTAGTTCACTCGATTTTTATATAAATGCACTTTATTATAAAGTAAAATAATTGATCCTTTTAAGAATCTGTGCTTCTTTATCGAAACGCTATAATTTATTAAGTTTTAATTTATTAATTATACGAAAAAAGTATTCATATTGTATCTGTAAAAATATCTTTTATGTTTTTATTGTTTTCTATCGATTCTTATTTAATTAACAGAATAAATTAAACATAACTGAAAATTAATTTACATTTATAAATATAAACACATGCATAACATTGATACTTGAAATATTCACGGTAATAAATCGAAGAATTATTATATTAAGGAATATTTAATATTCGTCGTGTGAAGAAATACATATTGTACAATATATTTAATAACTGTATGTACTTGTTGAATCCGTATCTGATTTAAACACATTTATAGATTTCTTAACGAGACAGTTTTCGAGACCAATATTTTTAATAACTACAAGATTATCGTACGCTATTTATCTGACGCAATTTCCAATTTTTTTCTTTAATATTGGTACGATAAGAAACGCAGGATTTTATGAATTTTTCACGACAACGGTAAGTGATGAAATATATATATATATATATATATATATAATAAACAGCTCAATAAATAATAATAAAAAAAAACATGTTTGTTTAAAGATCAACATCAGGGAATTCGGATTCGTGCTATTATTTTCAATTATATTAACGTTGTTATTTGACACACCATTTCAGAATATAAAAAATATTATATTTAAGAAACCGAAAACCGTAATAGTACGACAAGGTGAAGATTTTAATTCAAAAAAGGAATAAATTGGTATTTATAATTGACTTAATATTTATGAGCAGTATTTTTTCAATTCATTAACTTATATATTATTATTTACTTATAAACTAGTGGGTATTATTTTTATAAAATTTTGTACACATTTTTTTTATTTGCCATTGGATAAATATACATTTAAAATATTTCATACCAATAAACAAATTCATAGTGAATAACAGACGTATGTTTTTATATTTTATACTACTTCCTTGTTTCATTTAAGCGATTAAATATATAAATAAATGTATTAATGTCGGTTATTAAAACTTAATTTAAAAAAATGATCTAACAAGTGGGGAGTTACATTAAAAAGAAATGTATTTTATAATAACAATTTCTTATATTTGTTTATGATAGAACTATTTACAATAATGACTATTTAAAAATAATATGGTTAACATATCAGAATTATGTTCAAATATAACTGTTTTTTTAAGAAATGAACAGGAACAATTTAAAATAATCAAACATAGAATGAATATAGCAAATTTTTTTAAAAAAGATGCAATATTGACCCAGTTTTATTCATTGTTAACGTTAAAGAACCATCATGTATGTTTATAAATAATTTATAGGAAACGAATAGCATATTTTTAAAATGTCTAATATCACAAATAAAAAAAAAACATTTTTTTAACAAAATACTGATTTCTAACGGTATTACATAATTAGTACAATAATAAAATATTTACAATCAAATGGATTGTACTTGTAAATAACTTATTTTCTATTATTTTCAATTCTTCCAACAATAAACTTTAATTGAGAATTTTTGTTCTTGACAGGAACTCTTCATTATATATTTGTTGCCCTATAAATTGTTAACTATAATATCTTGCACGTTTTTAAACGGATGCCTAGTAGACACGAATTGTAACAGTACCAGTGAGATGTGTGTACAGTGAACGGGGCAGTTTACGTAAAATATTTTATTCAAACATGAAAAATATTACATAGCGAATGAACATAAGCAATATTTAATATTTTCATTATATTTACAATAATAAATACTTTAGTTAACATAGTATTTATTATTATTTTTAATAATGATTTAATAATAAATACCATATACTTTCATCAAAGTACATAACATGTTAAACATAGAACATTACAAACCAATAGTTTTTAAGAATTTTATAAATATTTCTAGTTTAATAAAAGAAAAGGGACTACTATTTATCCATAATGATGAAATATCGTAGAAAATTAACAAAAATAATATTTTAAATAAATTATTAAACAATTCCAATTTGAAAGACTAAACAAAATCCATAATAATAATAATGTGAAATGAATGTGTAAAGGAATTCTTAAATTTTAAATTCAATATTAAATGTTTCTACTTTAATTAAATGAAAAGAAAAAAAACTTTTAAAGTGTGTATATATGTATGTATGTATATATATATATATATATATATATATATATATATATATATATATATATATATATATATACATATATATATATATACATATATCGATAAATAAAATACTTTAGAAAAATATTGAAAAATGTAAAATTATTTTAAAAATTTGTTAAAAAATAATTAATGTTTTTAATTCGGTTAGATTTAAATACATATTTAAAAAATTCAAACGAAAAACTAAAATCACTTACAAATTAAAGAAGACTATATAGGAAAGTTCTTGCAGAGCGTGATACCCGTACGACGTCCGCTACTAAATTGCGTCGCACCGGTCGGACTCGTAACACAGCCAGGAGCATAGGCCAGGAGTGAATTATATAACATGCTGCCATGTAACTTTGTTACAATGCTTCGATATGATTTTCACAAACATACACACACAAATATATATATATATATATATACAAATATATATATATATATATATATACAAATATATATATATATATATATACAAATATATATATATATATATATATATATATATATATATATATACAAATATATATATATATATATATATATATATATATATATATATATATATATATATATATATATATATATATATATATATATACAAATACATATATATATATTAATATGAGAGAATTAAGAGTACAAAAATAATAAAAATATTTTCGAACATAAAAAATTTATTTGTTATAGATTATAATGAAACAAAATTTGTTTTTCTTTTAGTAATGAACACTTTCAACAATAGTATTTAAAAACAAAACACTTGAAACAACTGTCTAAATAATTGGGCTTGTATACATGTGTGTATGTGCATTGCTGATCCACTACTGAATCACAACTTATATTAGTTGTAAGTAATCTATGTTTGTACATATATGTATATATATATATATATATATATATATATATATATATATATATATATATATATATAAGCAATTATATTCATTATTGAATGAAGAAAATAATAATATTCAATGTACTATTAGTGGTTTGTAGATATATTTATTGAAATCTTTTTAACTATGGCACTGCATACTTAATAATTTAAATTAAGTCTACTTAAAGAAGATAATTTACAATCATATTTATACATTATATATATATATATATATATATATATATATATATATATATATATATATATATATATATATATGTATGTATGTGTGTAGTAAAATATTTAAATGTTAACTGTATATCTTAACAGTTATTAACACTGTCTCCTGTGATTGTTAGTTAGTTGCTAGCATTGATTATTTTATCATGACAACAATTAAAATATAATTGTTGTGCCGACGTCTCTAGTTAGTGAGAGTTACTCTTGATATGTTCGGTTGTGTAGATGCTGGATATTCAATAAAATAGTTTTCATGTTAATGAATTATTTTTAGTTCATATATACGTCTGCAATTCATCAACAATATATATATATACACATACAAACACACACATAAACAAATACTTAATACCTAACACATGTTCAGCCTTTATCAATTCTAATGAATTTTGATACACACATAATATATATTTACAGAGATGATTCACTAATGTTGAAAAACATTTAAGTCAGTTCTTCATATATTTCTTTATTGAATATAACATTTTTAGTATAATTTATTTAAGAAAAGTAGGGCTTACTTTTGTAAATAAAGCAAGTCCAAGGAAAAAATATTTAATACACCCGAACTTGATTACAAAATATATATTTATTTTTAAAATGTTATGGTATATTTATTTAAATAATCATCAAGAAAAGTATTATTATAGACCACTTACATTCAAGTCTGTATTTTATTAGAAAAAATTCACAAATTTCAATTTAAAGTATAAACAATCTACATTCAATTAAAAATTAATTTGTGTTCAAGTATACATACATATGTACATCCAAATACAAATAAAATAAAGTAATTACAAATAAAATATATTACTTTTGTACAATTACAAAATATTAAATTTTTATTTTATTGATCTCCTGTCATAAACATATGAACGTTTTGCTTTGAACTGCACATTCGTCCTGCACGTTGTGTTCCAACTAAAGAAGCCAATCCAATCATATCATAACGTGAGTACAAAACTGTAATTGTCATATTTGATGAACTTCCACTTTTAGGGTTTTGATTTAAGTCTTGCATCAAATTACACATTTCTGAATAAAAATGTGGAACATTCGGAGGCTGATAAAATATTATGTGCCTTATGCCTTTCAGACGAATTCTGTGAAAATGATGAAACCTTTCAGAATATAACAAAAAATGTGCTTCAGCATGAAAAAACATATCCCTAGCACGTGCAATTTTTCCTTCTTTTGAATATTCACATATTTGGACAAAACTTATGTCTTCTTTTTTAAAATGGTTTCGTAATCTAACAAAATCAAAATAACTTGGAACATATATTAAAGTGTGTTTCATAATTGGATCTTTAAACTGTGGTAAAAATTTATTGATGAATAATGTGAATCTTGTATCACTACAGCTTTGAACACTGTTAACATCAAATCGTTGAAAAATGTGAGGTAACTGTAGCAAAATTTCACAGATAGAACCTTTATTAATTGGATTCAGCACTTTTATTTTACCTGCATAATTAAAACAACGTTTATTAAAAAACGAATTAAGTTCTGGTGTAATATATGATGAAAACATGAGAGACTGCCTGTAATACTTTGCTTGGCCATTTAATGACCATAACCGTACTCTTGAAAAATCAGTTCCATGGGAATCTTTCGGTTGCATATGAAAATGATCAGCTACATGTAAAAGATGGTCCCAATTTTGCATCAGAAATTGTTCAGCTTGATCCATAATTAAAATTTCAATAGATGCTAAGAAATCATAATCACGGTCAGGTTCTCCAGTAGCTCCAACTATAACACGTAGTCCAAGAGGAGAGGCTATAATAATGTCCGATGAATAAAAATCTGTATATAACTTTAGAGTTTTCTTTGTAATTGATACTCCTATACGAAAAGTGTCATCCGTATTTCCTGTGAACAGCTTTTCATAATCATCTGGTCGGGGATTTTTTTTTGGCATTGCAATTGTATTTCCTGTGAAATCTTCCATAAACCTAATTTTATTTATTACCTGCCCTCCTTTATCATCCGGTATTAAAATATTAATAAAATTTGTTACAATTTTTAAGGCAGCATCACGGAATGGAACAACAATAAGAACTTTTGGTCTTACGAGACCCTGATCACGGTATTCTTCAGGAACATCATCTTTCTTGGGTAACCGGGCATTGTGATGCAAAATTTTGGTACGAGTTTTTAAAATGTGATTGATTGCATGTAAGCAATACACAAAACGAATTTCTTCAGCATTATTAAAAGTTCGTTGTGGATAGAAAGAGTCTTGATAATTGCCCATAATAGAAAATAGCTCATTTTGCAAATCTGTTAATATTTTTCCATCAGAAATATTCTCATTTCTTAAATATACTTTGTTGGCAAATTCAATATTATTAATTATTTGAGGTTTAATATTAACCTTCAATGCTTCAATATCATTATTTAAAATATGGGGCATTTCACCACGTTTTGCATATATTTCACCTGCATTTAATCCTTTTATTTCTTGATTCGGTTTTAATACATCTGCTTCAATTGACTGAAATATTAAATTTCCTAAAATAGGCCATATTGTTGATGTGTTCTTTAATGAAATTGGAATTTCTTGTAAACATTTAAAAAGTATCTTATCTAATTCATAATTAAAATGATTGGTAAATAAATCAGTGTTATTTTCATCTATATATTCATGATCTTTATCAATGATATTTTTAACTATTCCTTTATTTTCAACTATTCCTTCCTTTTCATTTACACTTTCAGGAGAACTTAATGTTTCTTCAACTTCATCTTCACTACTTTCTGAATCTTCACTACTTTCTGAATCATCACTACTTATAACAGTATTTTTTAGGGTTTTTTTCTTAGAAAAAGTACTTAATAACTTTTTATAATTACTTTCAATATCACTTTCTTCTGATGAAACAGTTTGTAAATCATAATTATCTGATTTATATAACTGTTGTTCCTCAAGCAAATTTTTAACGTTATTCTTTTTAGAAGAATTGTTTGAGGATTTACTATTTTCTCCACGCTTACTGAACTTTACATGTTTTTTCCTAGAGTTTTCACTGCGAAATTTTTGACGACTGTTATTTAGTCTTTTAACTTTAACACGTGCCATTTTTTTGTCACAATTTTACAATTTTCGATCTCAATATAGTACTGAGAGACTTCTTTATCTATGGTGATGCACAACAAACTAATATGAGAACATTTAGTTCATGTTTATATTTTCCTTTTTTCATTCTTAATATCAGTGATAATTTAATATTGAAATTCTTTTTTTTGTTTGAGAAATATATATTTTTATTCAAATCATAATCGTTCACCACATG